>CM061536.1:88506372-88822985 GCA_030545055.2 Neoaliturus tenellus
GAGGTTATCAGTATTGCGGACCAGGAACTAAATTGAAAAAAACGACTGGAAAGAGGCGATCCTGGCATAAACAAGTTAGATCAGGCTTGTAAAGAACACGATATCGCATATTCCACGTTTGCCGATTCAAAAAATAGATCAATAGCTGACAACAAGCTTGCGGACATAGCTTGGCAACGAGTAAAATCAAGTGACGCTAGCATAGCAGAAAAAGCAGCAGCTTTAGCAGTAACAGCAGGTATGAAGGCTAAAACAGCAGTAGGAGGTGGAAGAAGGAGGAGAAGGAGAGTAAAAAGGAGGTCAACCACAAGAAAACATGGAGGAAATATAAAAAGAAGACGACGATCTACAAGAAAAGGCAGGAAGAAGCCCACCGTGTGGTCAATGGTAAAAAACGGGGCAGGTCTTTACCTAAGACCTTATCGTGCATATTAAATGAAAGAAATCAATTGGTCATACCACATAAAGCGTTAACCAATATTGAATTATTTAAATATATTTCCTGTTTAAAAAATACCATTTTTCCGCGGTGTGTTTATGAAAGACAGTTTACCAAAGAAAATGTGGCAAAATGAGACTGGAATTGTAAATTTGGATAATACTGAAGGGCCTGGCACCCATTGGGTTTGTTATAAGAAACTAAATAACAATGTATATTATTTTGATAGTTTCGGTAATTTGCCACCACCAAAAGAACTTCAGAATTACTTTAAATCTGCTAAAAACATATATTATAACTATAAAAGAGAACAACCTGATAATACTTCAATATGCGGCCATTTATGTTTGGAATTTCTAGCTAAAAGTATCAGTCACTATTGAGATGTCTTCCTATACGGTATCATTAACAGGAAAATCGTCCACTTTACGAAGTATCCTTTTTCCAGCGTTACGCTTGCAAAAAGGAAGGTTTTGGGAGGCGGCACTATTGGATTTTACAACGTACAACTCTATTCCCAATGTTACGGAAGGTAAAAATAACATATTGCATTATTATAAGGGAAAGGATGCCAGTGGAAAATTTACAGACTTACAAGAGTGCAGGTTACCCACAGGTTCTTATGAAATTGATCATATAAATGAATTTTTGCAAACTAAAATGGGAAAAGACAATATAACATTAAAAGGTAATAATAATACGATGAAAGCTGAAATTACTTCCAAATATTATATAGATTTCACTCAACCAAACTCAATTGGTGATTTATTAGGATTTTCCAACGATGGGCCTGTATTAGAACCAGATGTAACACATTCCGGTAAAAAAACAGTAACAATATTAAAAGTCAATAGTATAGACATAACTTGTAACATTATACAAGGTGCTTACAGGGATGGGGCTAACACCCCACATCATACATACTTTTTACCCAAGTGTACCACCTGGATTTAAAATTGTTGAAAAGCCACAAAACCTGGTATATCTACCGTTGAACACCACTTTCATTTCAGACATCGTGTTGAGCGTATTGGATCAAGACGGTAACTTGGTAGACTTCAGAGAAGAGCCTATTACGATTAGATTACATTTAAAATCAACACTTTAATACAAAACCATGGGTTTAACATTTAAAAGCGAACAACTACGGGAAACCGCATTAGTAGCTCTTCAGCTGTGGAGGAGTTAACACGCGAGAACATCCGTTTCTTAGAGAGAATTGGATTAAAATTAACCGATTATGGATATACTGGATTTTGCGCAGGGTCCAACATTCGACGAAACCCTATGGAAAAAGAATATCACACCCACAACCCTTACACTTCATCGAAATTAAACAATAACGATGAAATTCGTATTCCCATACAAAATCAAGACATTTACACATTACCATGTGAAAGTTACTTGTACATTGAAGGACAAGTTACTAAAAAGGACGGTACTACTGTTGGTACAACAGTTCCATTTATAAATAATCCTATGGCTTTCTTATTTGATGAAATTAGATATGAAATATCAGGTGTAACAGTTGATTCCACTAAAAAAGTAGGTATTACGACAACTTTAAAAGGATTAACATCTATAACACCCAATGAAACCAATTTACTTAAACCTGCCGGATGGGTATTACCTACAATTGACACGATCACTCCAAATCCAAATGGATATTTTGATTTTCATATTCCATTACGTTTGTTGCTTGGTTTTGCTGAAGATTATAGGAAAATAATATTAAACGTTAAACAAGAATTAGTTTTGTTGAGATCTTCTAACGATAAAGACATTATTAAAGCTGCAGATGCTACTACAGATGCGACTTTAGAATGGAAATTAAAATTAGACAAAATTGTATGGAGAGTTCCACATGTTAAATTGGCTGACGAGCATAGAATGCTACTTTTAAGAAAATTAAAAGCCGATCGTGATATTGTTATTCCATTTAGAAGTTGGGAATTTCATGAGCATCCCAGTTTACCTACTACGGATCGACACACTTGGACTGTTAAAACATCAAATTATGTAGAACGAGCCAGGTATATTATATTTGGTTTACAAACAGGTAGAAGAGACGCCATTACTAAACATGCAGGACAATTTGATCATTGTGACTTGAAAAATATTAAAGTTTATTTAATTCACAATTCTTTCCATACGACAATTTAAATGTGTCATTCACTAAGAAGAAATACAGTATATTGTACGATATGTACGCGAGATTCCAAAGTTCATATTACGGTAAAACAAATACACCTTTATTATCACCTGACAAATATTTCGATGCCTACCCAATAGTTGTAATCGATTGTTCTAAACAAAATGAATCAGTAAAGTCATCAAGTGTGGATATAAAAATAGAAATGGAATTCAACGATGCTATACCGGCTAATACAACTGCATACTGTTTAATTCTACATGATAAAATCGTAACATACACACCTTTAACTGGAATTGTTAAAAATGTATTGTAAAAACCGGTTTTGTTTCATTCCGCGAGTATAAAAGCAGAGCGTACAGTCCGCTCCTCATCAGTTTGTTGCCTACTGTTGTATGGGTAGCATCGTATTCAATATGGCTTCTCCTAGTGGTACACCTGAAAATGTGGTAGATATTGAGAAGGAGATATCTGAGTTTTTAGATCCTCAAGGTCACCAGGAAGGAGGTGAACAAAACGTTTGCGGACAACTTCACGCCAGTAATAATGTTGAAGAAAAAGGTAAAAGAAGAAAGACTATACAAAAGAGAAAAAGGGATATTGAAGATAATATTTCTCCAAACATATTGAGTGAGGTATTTTTGCGAATATTTTACCCGATCTCTTCCAGTTTGGATAAAAGTGTTTTAATCGGTGTTATGAAATCTACAGATTATTCCCCTACTGTAATTTTAACTCATGGACCCAAAATGATTTTGTTTACGGACAGTGCTTGGGAATCGTTTATGAAACATTTGCATCTGCTAGAATGCTATTTAAGTAGTAACATGTTTGGAAGAAAGACAAGAGTAGGACTTTTGGATTCAAATATGGAAATTGATATTATTAAACAACGTGGTGATCATCAGCTACGGTTTAGAGACACAACAAGACATGATAACAAAATTCAACTTAATCGAGAGGAGTTTTTCATTTTAACTTGTGCTACTGAACCTATAACAAGATACTTGAGACAACTGGTGTTTTCAAGTTCGATTATTAAAGATTATCTGGAAGACACTTTGGACAAACAACCGGACGCACCTATATTATACGGACCTGTGGATACTTCTATATTTAATAGAGTTCCTCATGAAGTACAGATGTGGAGACAATTGGAAAAGTACGCTCAACTACATAAGAAATCAGTAAAACAAGAAGAAGAGGAAGATGGAGGAGAAGAATCAAGTGTTAGTGATGAAAATGAAAACAAGGAAAATATAAAGATGGAAACTTAAATGACAATGGTTAGTTTTTAAAACAATAACCAACATTTTGTGGGGTTAGGCCTATTGGGGACGGTGCCCACGTTAAATATACACCAACGCGCCAACAACTGTACGGCCTGGTATAAAAGTAGTACCTACCGTGGTGTGGAAATCAGTTGACCTCCTGACTTCGTAATGAGCAGACGTGTGACCTTCAAAATGGACAAGGGAGAAGAAGAACAACAAGTAAAGTCCAAGCCTGGTATTATTGAGTTTCAAGCGTTTCGTGATAATGATGATAGATTCATTATAAAAGAACTTGTGTTTTTGGACATGAATACAAGTGTTCCTTATTCGTTTTTATTTAAACCACCATGTTCTTATTCGTCTTTAACTAGTAAAGCCGCTACTACCAACAGATGGATTTCAAAACACTTCCATCATATCGATTGGTATGATGGTTTTACAAGTTACACGGACTTGTATCACATTATGCATCACTTTTCAGACAAGTTTACCAATATTTACACAAAGGGGCTGGAAAAGAAAAGATGGATTGAAGGATTTACTCATGTTCCGGTTAATGATGTGGAATTGGATAAGAATTATCAATACATGCTGGAAACCATATGTATTTGTACAAAAAGCCCAGAACATGATAAAGATAGACATTGCGCTTTGAAAAATGCCTATAAACTCGCCTCTTACCTTCAAAATGGGGGAAGTGGGGAGTGGTGGGGGTAACGGAGAGTATATAAGTGGGGAGCAGACAGGGACCTGGCATGAGTATTACTCGAGATTCCGAGACGACAACATCTCCGAGCAAGAAGACGATCTGTAACCTGACCATGGCATCTCACCAGTTCCTTCAGACTTTGGTCGAGCAGTTCAATGCTCACTCCAAGTCAACAATATTACCTGTAAAGAAGTGCTCGGAACTAAAAGACGAGAAGCACTACATAATCCATGCTATGAAGAAGATGGAAACTACAGTTGGGGAGGCCATCTGCTGCAGTCTCAGCGAGGCGCCATTTACTCCGGGGATGAACCAAAGTTCCAGGTGTACCTGCCCAAGAGATTCGTCCATCTTCTACAAAACGAGGATCTTCGCTCTATTCAACCCGGGTGTCTATACCTGGTGTCGCACGGCTGCACGGGTAGCAATTCTACAGAGTTGACCATCCACATCGCTGACAAGCAGCAGTGTTAGATTTAAGTTTTAATGTTGTACATATGTTGTTGTTGTAATGTTTTATAAATAAACGAATCATAAAAGGACAAAAAAAAATAAAAAAAACAAAAAAAAATGCAACATATCAATATGTGACAGACTTCACGTATTGATATGTTGCATTTTTTTAAACTTCGCGGGTGACCTTGACCTTTGACCTTTGCATTTCACAATTACCCCCCACTACCGTAATTACCCCCACTACCGCACTAGGATTCAAACCTGCTTGGATGCAAAGAACGGTCAGTCTGTTGCCAACTAGCAAACGATGAGCACCTTGTACGAGCTTTGCTTACAACGAGTTATAACTGACGCATCTTTATTCCAGACGGCTTTACGAGATAATATCCCTATAACAGTAAAGCAGGATATCGAGGAGTACAAGAAAGATAATAGAGGGTATTCGGGATACTCCTGGTATAGGTTTCAAGACGGGGAAAAGTTTTGTAGGCCTTGTGGCAATGCTGCCGTCAGAGACCTTCGACGGTTCGTACAGGAAGGTGCGTAGAAAACAGTTGGATTTCTAGCACCAATGTTTAGATTTGAAAACTACAAGGACACCTGTGCTATTTGTTCCATCCCTTTGTATCAATGGAAAAAGTTTAGAAGTGTTTAATTGCATCTTCCATACCCCCACCACCATCACCCCCACCACTTTTCCATGTACCTCCAAACGCTGTGCCTCGGCTTCATTTCTACTCCAGCAGCCAACCTAGCAACATCAGGATGTCTCTCAACGTCAGTTGCGCAAGTTACGAGGAGGTGAGCATCAAGACTCAGCAGGAGCTAAACGACTTATACAAGGAGTTGCAGCTGATGGTGGCACGAGGCTACCGTATAAATGTGCAAGTTTACGCTTGCAATATACGGAACACCCGGCAGTCAAAGGAAGAGCCTGGACACTCCTCGACGGCTTCCTCACCAGCGTCCATGAAGACCGAGCCAGACAACTTGGACTACTTCAGCTGACTAGCAGTTGTATTTCTTGTCCTAACCATTGTAGAATATGTATATTTTTTCATTATATTAAAGAAGTAAAAGAGCAAAAACACCTATCTTGTTACTGACATATAAGCTCAGTAACAAGATAGGTTTTTTTAAACACAATTTGGATGACCTTGAAACTTCCCCCTCCACTGCTTTGTTACCCCCACCACTTGACTATTGGTGTACATGGCACATGCACATCGCAATTGGAAACCTCATCCCATCTTCAACAGCCACACCGACAACATCAACAATGGCAAACCTACCAACAGATGAAAGATGTCCTCACGCATGTTGTGACTTCGTCCACGAGTTGGAGAAGAGGATGCAGGAGAGGGCGATAAGAAGAAAACAGATCCACTCAGAAAATATCATGATAGTTAACGGCTATCTTTTATTGTTCGGCCTTATTATGGTTGTACTTTTCATACTGTATGGCATAGTCACATGTGTCGGCAAGGTTGCAGAAGAAAACGCTCGCCACCATCAATTGGAAAGTTTCAATGTTACTTTGTAAGTTTTCCTTTTTTTTAAAACTCCGTTTGGATGACCTTGAAAATTCCCCCACTACTCCACCACACCCCCCACCACTTCACCATGTTCCTGCATGAGCATCACATCAACCGTCATTCCTTGTCCGACAAGCAACCATGGCAGACAACAACACCATCAGCCAAGCTGACTCCACTACTGATGTCGGTACAAGTACGGGTTGGACACTGTCGATCGATAGTGTACACTATTTGGAGTCAATTTGCGAACGTATGAAGGAAATACTGCGGGACAACCCTGGGATCATAATACAAATGAATTTAAATTATGATTGGTCCCAAGTTAGAATGCAAGGGGACGACAACAACGGTCAACAATCTCCACAATATTCGCCCATGTCCCCGATCTATCCTTACGGCGAGTCTGACGTCGATGAAGATGAGGCTGATGAAGATGCAGGGGACAACGAGGCTGAAGAGGAGTAAGCTTCATTCCTTTTTTTTAAAACCTAAATTGGATGACCTTGAGAATTCCCCCTCCACTATTTCCTTTTTTAAAACCCAAATTAGATGACCTTGAAAATACCCCCTCTACTTTTCAATACTGTTACCACAGTCTGTAGCTCACATCATTCCTTGCTTAGCTATCATGGCGGACAGCACTCTTTCTCGAGTTGACTCCACTACGGATGAAGAATGGCCATTTTCCTGGAATGTTCATCTGCAAGACTCGGCAGAAGTGGATATGTTGCATGAGAAATTGGTGTATGTATTAAACGAAAACCCCAACATTGAATGTAGAATGACTATGGATTTCGATGCGACAGGGGTCCACACTCAACCTTCCACTTCAAGCCAGCCTGAGCCTCAGCTTCAGCAAAAGAACTTTACACATCTTTACACTCCAATACGGCCGGAGGATGTGGTTATCAGCGAGGCGGACTCTACTACAAGTTATATTGAGCCAACGAATTGGAAGCTTGTTGTTGACACCTTACACAAGGTCGACTTAGTATGTGACAAATTAAAGGAATTGATGATGCAAGATCCTGGTCTTCGTTTTAAAATTGATTTGTTTTTCATCTGGGGAGCACCTGCACGGGGCTCTTCGTCTGACAGCTCTCCAAGTACAACGGACGAGGAGGAGGAGGACGACTAGTTATCTTTTTTAAAAACTCGTTTGGATGGCCTTGACCTTTCCCCCTCCACTGAGTTTATTTAAGGTGCACTCTCAATGACTGCGGCATCATTTCTCATCGCGCACCTTCACCACAGCAGCATGGAGAGTCGACTCAACTACTGTTGCGAACAGAAATGTTTTTCATGGCCAAATGACATTGATGTTGCGGATGGCCTGGCGTGTAGAAAATGTGAAGCTTTTGGTCAATGCATGTGTAAGTGCAAGTCTTGGAAGAAGCCGAAACCAGAGTTGAAGACATTCCATGTGTACCAGATGAGAGGGCATAAGTACACTTGTTGCCCTGAACGTTGCATTGAATTCACACTAAAGCAGCTAACTGGCTGCAAATTGTGCAACAATCATTTTGCAGGTTTTTGCAAACATTATTTAGGAGCCTGTCAGTACAGATCAACTTGGCATACAGAAGCACTCACTATCAATGAAATCACTATAGATACACAAGAGTAGTCTTTCTACTCTTTTCTTTTTTTAAAAACCTTCACCATTTTGGATGACCTTGACCTTTCCCCCTCCACTCACCTTAGTTTATATAAACCCCATTCCCACTGACCACAGCATCACTTCATCGTGCACCCTCGTCAGAGCAACATCGACTATGGAAAGTAAGCGCATCTCATGTTGCGAGCATAGGTGTTTGGAGATACAAGGCGTCACATATTGTGCAAAGAGGCGTTGGGAGGAAGAGACGGGGACAACCTATTGCTGTGAGGATAAGTGTTTCCTCTTGCCAAAGTGGCAAGTGGATGGGCTGGCCTGCCGGCAATGTGAATGCTTCGGATGTTGCAGGTGTAGATGTAAGAACCAACAGCTGCCACCACCAGTACTACAAACTTTCAAAATCTACAAATCCAAATACTTTTATACTTGTTGTCCGCAGCGGTGTATTAAATTTCACTTCTCCAATCTTACCAATTGTCGGAAGTGCTACGGACAACCTGATGGGTGGTGCACCTGTTTTCTGGACTCCTGCCGCTACAGATCGGATTGGCTTACAGATCCGTTGGAAATTGATGAAGTCGCCCAGGAAGCACAAGAGTAGTCTTTCTACTCTTCAACTTTTTTAAAACTCCATTTGGATGACCTTGAGATTTCCCCCTCCACTTCCCCATATACCTAGAGTTACACGGAGCCTGGCAGTCAGTCACTCGGTGGCTGTCGTGGGGTGTGCATCGGTGTCGGCACTCCGTTGTTAAGTTTTCAAGGTCACAGTAATATGAAATTGTTGGTGTTGTGCTGGTTCAAGGTCACCTGAGGGATTACCGATTGCCCATTTAGGCTGAGTCATGTCAGAAACTCGAGTTTAACTTGGCACTTTTGCCGTTTCTCGTCGAAAATTCGCTCCAAGTGGTCAAGGTCACGGGGACTCTGACTGAAACTCGGAGCGTAGTGCGAGAAACGGCAAAAGTGCCAAAAAATTTTAAGTTTCGGCATGACCTTGACCTCAGTGGCGTCGGTGACGTCATTTTGATGACGTAAGGGGTGATGACGTCATCAGCACGTCATTTCTGTGACGTCATGGGTATGACGTCATCGAAATGACGTCATAGGTGATGACGTCATCGATGACGCAATCGATGACGTCATCGATGACGTCATCGGTGAGGTCATTGACCTCGATGACGTCATCCCTCAGGTGACCTTGAACTGGGCCAGCACCAACAATTTCACACTACTAGGATGCTACCGTATTATCGAGACATAAAATATGCCATCCATTACAACCGTATCGCCAACCTGTAGCCGAATTATGAAAAACGCCACACCAGGACGGCGATAACTCACAAAAAGCTAATTCGGGCTCATTTGTTTCCAAAGGGGCGAAGTAAGATACCGGACGCGATAAAAAACGTAAACAAACGAGCCGCTATATCGGCGGGAACGAGAATCCATCATCAGCTGATGAGCCGGGATAAATCAGCTGTTTATGAGGGCGGCAAACAAAGCGCGGGAGATAGTGGTGAAAAGTGGCGCGCAATAATTCAGCCCGGCATGCAACGGCGGCACAGGTGGGAGGTAATTTGGCGGGAAATTAATGGGCTACCAGACTGGAGGCGGGCGTTGTTTTACAGGCGACGTTTGAAAAATGCCGGAAAAGACGGGAGGGCGGGCCCACGACATCATGGCGGCCTCGTTACCCGGCCTGGGCTAATTGATGGTAATTGATGCTAATCGGTGCTAATTGGCCGGAGTGGCCATCGCTCAGAGACGTGACGGGTGGAAAGCCAAATATTTGGCCTCTCGCCCGCGATTAACTTGTTTGCCCACTTTGACTTTGTTGACCCGTAGGGGTAAACGGATCGGAAAGGAACGGAATGTGATTAGCAAGAATTATTATAGGTACGTTGTTAAGAGGCCTACCCCGCTTATGCAAAAACAAATGAATAAGAAATTATTTTTTCAGATAGGAATTTTACTAACCTAAAAATGGTCTATTTTACAAGTATATAAT
Source organism: Neoaliturus tenellus (assembly GCA_030545055.2). NCBI lineage: Eukaryota > Metazoa > Arthropoda > Insecta > Hemiptera > Cicadellidae > Neoaliturus > Neoaliturus tenellus. Next base: position 88,516,570 of record CM061536.1, read on the forward strand.
AGGGGAAATATGACATAATTGATTAAATACAGTGTTAAAGAGAAGTAAAGTAAGAGAATAAAAAATATAAAATTGTTGAAATGATTTGGTCTCAAATTGCCACACGTATATTCATCTATTCATTACACAAACGACTGTAAATATAACAATGGTGGGAAATATTTTTGACGTTTAACAATAAAGTCACACACAGATATGTCAAGTAAAAGGTACTAGTACTGTATAACTAATTATAGTATTTTAACCACATGTTTGCTGAACACTCTGTCTGACAGTTGAAGTAGTATTCGGCTTGATTGCATTTTGAAAGTATAAAAAATGAAAAAAAAAAAAACATTTTGTTACACGAATGTTTTTTTAGTTGAAAAATGTTAATGAAAAGCTATAGGCCGTAATTTTTTGAAGGATAAGTTTGTTTTTCTTTTTAAATTTTAAACCTTACGACTCAAGTCCATTACTGTAGGCCTATTCAAGTTAAATTTTAAATAACATGCTTACTTAGGGTAGGCCTACTGAATGATGTAATAATCTAAGTACCTCTTCTACGAACATTACAGACATATGTATTAATAAACTTTACGAATCCTTTCATGACTTTTTCAAATTTTCACTCATCCAAATCTGCAGGGCACAACTGACATTTATTACTCCCTTCATGAACAAAAAATGTCCAATTTCCGAAACAAAGGGTTCCAAATTCACCGAGGACTCCTCCGACTGCCAATACAACATCGATGAAACAAACCGTCCAAAAGAAGAAACAATCGTACATGTCGCGAACAAAGAGGACGCAGGGTTTTGAAAAGAGAGAATTATTGGATTATTTGTTTGTCAAGCCACCCACCTTGGGCTCAATAAAAACAATCACAACACAATATGGGGGAGTAATCCAATATAATAATGGCCTAAGGGATGTGGTAATAGGCCTAATGGCGCATTTGGCCAAAGGCTGAGCCGTGGTCTATTACTAATTGACGGCGAATCCGCATATCGTATCATCGATGTATCGATTATCGCATCAGGTGATTCATCCGTCACGTGCCGGGTGTCTAGGGTGTACCGCAAGGGTGTGTGTTGGGGCCGATGATGGTTTCTCCCTGGAGCAATTAGGATACCTAGGGCTTGCCGGAAGTCTGTATTACGCCTGGCATAGGGTTTGTAGAGAGTTTCACAATCTTTGAACCAATGAGTTGTGTTTTTAACATTACATTGAAAGATAACAAGACTTTTAATGTTTTTCTAATTGTTTTGTAGATAATACTGCTTACAAAATGTAACTTCGTCAATTGGAAAAAAGTTAAATCACTTATTCATGTTTAATTCATATGTAAATTCATGTGTAAGTTCATGTGTAATTTTTACCTTCGAAAATGCAACATATATTAAATATGATTATAATTTTTCTAGATTTAGTATAATATACAGTAGGCTATAGTAGCCTAAACATTTATGTCTTATCACTGTGTTATTTGGTTGTATTTTACTAAGATGGATTTATTTCCCCATTGCTTATGGTTTAAATTTTAAATCCATACTTTACTTTTCAAAAAAGCTCAAGATTAATATAGGCTATATTTCCCACTCTTGCAGATTGGGTAAAATGTGTGAAGTAAAAATAAATTAAATTTATGAATCATTTCACGAAAATTTAAACCACATCTTGAAAGAGTTATACCCTGAACGAATCGATTTCTGAAGAAATAGACGTTTAATTTACTGCCTTGAGTCTAAATTATGAACCACGAAAATTAGTCTGTCACCGACTGTTTAACGAAGGACCAAATTGACGTTAGCATTATTAAACTCGTTTTTAGTTACAAGCCGAGATTACATTTTTATCGGGAAAAGCGTCAAATTCAGCTTTCTCAATAAAACATTAATTTGAGAATAAAGTTAGGATATTTTATACTGCAAGTTTTTCCCTTATAAGACTTGTTAAGACCAATCAATCCTTAATATATCAAATTTTAATAACATTCAATGTCAGAATGTCAATGAAATATTATCATGTCCAGCCTGCCAATGAAAGATTAGGTTTTTACAAAGACCATTCTGTAAACCCTGTTGGTTGCTTACTACATCGTTTAAGCTTTATTAGCTGGTCTCAGCTGGTCTTAGAATATTTCAAAGTTTTGAATACAACATTCGACTATAATGGCTAGGCGCTTATTGGCTCAAGTATAAAGCATATTAGTAAGCTCCACATGCTTTTAATGTATACGCTCAAACACACATACATCCAATTTATACTCATAAATTTAATAGGCCTATACATCCCAAATTACTTATTTTAATTGAACCTAAATCTCTCAGAAGCATAAACTGTGTCTGTACCGATCTCTGATTATATGTGTAACGGTAATACCTCATTACAGGTAAGAAAAGTATGGAGGTATAGTCACTTTTTTTCTGCGGACCTTTTCTCAGATTCACACGAATAAAATAAAATATGACCATTGTCAAGTTTCTATGTACTTTTCCAATAGGAAGCATAGCTTAATAACTGACCTTAAATTAATGAGGTAAATCTGGAACGAAAACATTACAGTAATTGAAAAAAAGTACCTACTAAATTTATATATTTTTCTTAGCCTAGTTGAAAGAGACAGCAGGCAAACCAGTTCTATAACAATGAGTACAAATAAATACTCACCAGTTCAAGTACAATTTATAAGTAGAATCCAAGTTTTGTCACAGAGTCTAAAATATATATTTTTTATTTGAATGTACTATTCCTTACCTTTTTCCAAATTAACCAGGAAAATAATTTCAACCTTGTCTTCTGGAATTTATTAAGTTTGTTACTGATATTCTTTCTTAACATCCAAAACTTCATTAGGTTGACTAAGGTAAAAGACACTTATGTAAATAATATTGTTCTAAACTTTCACGTTGGACATGGTTCATGTTTAGTAATGGCAAGAACTATGTATTTAACTATTAATCACATACTCATTCCACTAGTGAATGCAGTTACAATTTAGCAGGATAAACTCTCAGAGACTAATACTTCCACGGCTTTTTTTAGCAAAAAAGTCACTTATGAATTTTAATTTCGAGATAAATAAAATTTTAAAAACGATTACACACTAAAAAAAAAATATATATATTATCTGCACCCGAAAATACATCTCAGAGACTTGTGGTCTAAGAGACTAAACTATGCATATCAACTGAAGAATATGCAACCTGGGAAAAGGATGAAAAACTTCCATTCATTTTTTATAACAACGGTAACTATGGAATGGGACCTTTTAAGTACGACTTTTGTTCGAAGTGTTCAACTGTTTGTTATTTGGAAGAGCAACAAACGCCTAATCCAATGTGCCATTCGATTGTAGTTCAAAGCTTTTCATGTGAGAAGCATTTTCCACTGGTAGTCATTATTGAGAATGTTGAATAGATAATTTTGTTTACTATTACAGCAACTTACAAAATGCCTGTGTGGGAGAGAGAATTTTCATTTATATTGCCATGGTTAAATACAACAGAGAAATTATTCATAAACAAAAAAATTCGAAAACAAAAATAATTTTTGGCACATGTAGGCTACATATTCACAATTATTTTATTTTGATTTTGTAAAATGTAGTGATAAGAACATCAAACCTAAATTTGGCATTGGATATGCAATATTTTATTAATTGAATTATTTCGTAGTCTGTTTGACATATTGATGATGATTTTAATGACACTGAATCCTTAAGGGAAATTTTACCTGAAAGGTACAATTTAATAACTGTGTTGTGGCAGGGGAATTCGTTTGCTCTTCAAAAGTTACCTCAACTCCACTGCATCCTCACCCGGGCACAGTTACTTTTTCGCTCTTTTTTCCTTTTTACATAAAGTTACTTTTTCCTCCTCTAAAAAGTACCTGTACGATACTTTGATTAACTCAAAAAAACTTTATATTTAAATCGTTTAGTCAAATTACTCTTTTTAAAACCCTGTATTTGTATCGTCTAAAATACTTTTAATCAAGCATAGAAGTGACATACACAAAATTAAGGGATGAAAGGATAATTTATTGGTAGGATAATCAAGTTGCAAAAGAGTTACTCGGGTCAATTTAATGAAACAGGATATACTGAACCAAATAATCCTTTAAAGCTATGTATGATAAAACACAGTTAGTACCGTAGCTATGTACCAAATATATTTTAGGCAATGTGGGTCTTGAATAAATGTAATCCATCGGCGTCTAGTCAAAATAGCTCTGGGTCAACTATAGGCAGAACAAAGACTCTTCATTTACTTTCTATCGTTTCATCGTTTCCAACATCGTTCAAATTTACCTCGACAAATGTAAGTCTAGGAAAGGTAACTTTTGTATGGCATATGAATGTGATGAAAGTCTCGACTCACTTTCAGACGTCTAAACATGACTGATCTTAAAACTTCAAAACAATCCAAGCCACTTTTGATCAAGTACACAGCTCTCAGCAATACCAAAAGTTTATATCTAGGGTAAATCTAATAAAATTTATTCACCTTGTAAATGTGTAGCTACGTGCATTTGGTACTTATAGAGGTTACTTAAACAGTATGCAAACTTATAGTTACAGTAGTAAATTTTTTTATCAAAATTAAATTTTCAATGTTTCGTTTTTTATAAGCCTACTTCTCCTCCTTCTTCTTCTTCTTCTTATGAAAGAAATCCTCAAGGGAATAAAGAGGTTCTTCCTCAAGGAATTGTTTTGCTAAGACATGTCTGATCTGAAAATTATCTAAGTTTTCATCCCTCCCCCACCAACGTTCCAAAATGTAGATAATGTTGGTGATTATCCATAAGGTAGGGAAAGAAGTTTCGGGTCAAAATGAAAAAGAAAACTTCGACATTATCTTGCTACTTCTGATTGTTCCCAAGTTTAACTCAAGCCACTGCTGGATTTTAAAGAATATCCATAAAAAAAGAGTGAATGCAAATAATGTTCATAATATAACTTGCAAACCAAAGTGCAAGTTTGGTTAAGTTCACTATTTTTTGTTCACTATATCAGCAAATTTTGATCATGTGGGTAAAAGATTATCCATCCAATGTCAAAGGAGTTTCGGGTCAAGATGAAACAGAAAACTTCGAAACTATCTCGCTACTTTTGATCGTACCCAAGTTTACCTCGAGCCAATGTAAGGACTTGAAAAGGTATCCGCCTGCCGAGTGTTGAGCGGCTGTAGTAGTGGCACGCCTGTGAGAGTTGAGCGGTTATGTTGGCACGCCTGCGCTCCTCAGCAGCTGATTGGCAGAGCGTTGCCTGGCAACCTGCTCATTATCGACCTCTGTTCGCGCTCTTCGTGATCAATCAACCTCCACATTAATTAGACAGTCCAAAAACTACTCAAATTGCTGTTCTAGACTTCATTATTTGTTGTAATAATTTACCAGGCCGCATCAGAGCCAGGTGGCATGTGATAGTTGTTTGGGACAATTTATTTATGGGGGGAATTGTTTTATTTTAGAATTTGATGTTTTATGTTTTATAATGTCCAATAAATGTGGATAGGTTATAATAAAAAAAGATACATAGGCTACTTAAATAACATAATATGAGTTTTTACAAGATTCATCACGATTTCGCAATTTTTTGTTAAATTAGATAATCACTGTGAAGAACACTTTAAAATAAAGTTATTGTGAAGTTTGTAGCAAAAAATCCTTAAATGTTATTGTGACCATTTAACCTGCAAAATTAGATATAGTTCGAACATTTACTCGAAAACGCGACTTTTCCTTATTTAAGTACATTGTTACATGCAATTATTTAAGGAATTTATCAATACATATTAATCAATACCTATAATTTTACGGAGCATATATATGATTATTTTATTGTGTTTTACTACAAGTTTAAAGCGACAGGCACTGATTGATATAGACCAAGATATATTTAATGTCTTTCATCAAATGAAGATAAAATATTTTATCGACTAAGAAAGTTACATGCGTATTCCCGTACGTAGAAAAATACCTGAATACACTTTGTGACATTTAATAACTATTAGAATTCGGTTTGAAATGTAGAGATATATTAGAAGAAAGAATGAACACTGAATGAACATCATAATTCAACGTATTGATATATATCGGTACAACAAATAGTTGTAAAGTAATTGATTTTCGTAATTATAAGTTATCTCCCATCGAGCCAGCTCCGCCGTCCGAACAACAATCACAACTCTCTAATAACACAGTTTCGCCAAACAAAACTTCTCGATATTGCCGACTTCACCTGGAGCAAGACCTGTAAAATTCTTCGCGAAAATCGCGGAAGCACTTAAACTTTCGTTTTGTTTCCGAGCAGTCGGTGAAATTATTATCTTAAACGGGCGCAAAACGCATCGCTCCACTCGTCAAAACAAACTTAGATATTGAAAACTCTGGATGGTGAGGGGGTGGGGTGAGGGAGTTTGGGAACATGTTTTTCACATTAACTAAGTGGCGAGGCGAGGCGTCTCATAATTGCTGCCAACCTTAGCGCATCAGAGTAATTAGCTGTGTTGACATAATAACTGTCAACGACAACGACAACGACAACGACAACGACGCGGTAACGACAACGACAACGACACAGCGAGCTCCGGCTACGTCCCAGATCCTTGCGTCACTGCAGTGTCATCCCCGTGCAATCAGGGTCGATGGCATAAAATTACTTTGTTTGTTAGATTTTTTCTAAAGTTTAATTAATTAATTATCAGCGCAATTAGGCTTTTAGTGGAGGAGATCAGCAATTAACTAATAGTTCTCCTAGCCTGAAATGGCTGCACCTTTTGTTTTCTATGCAGGTGGACCAACGGCTTAACGTGACTTACGAACCACGGGAGCGGCCGAACGATCTTTTTGTCCCCAAGAAGGAATTGAACCCGGGCCCGCTGGGTGATAACCCAGAGCTCTACCACTGAGCTACGGCCGCTGCCGTTTCTAAAGTTAATCGTATTTAAAAGTGGTCACACGATTAACTTTATCTACAATATGAACAATAACAAGTTGTTGTTCACAGATTCAAGAAAATACAGTACCGGTGTACTGTCAAAATAGTTAAAATATCTTATGTAAATCTGTTATGTACACTAGTCCTAAATTGTTCATACGTTTTCGTTTGTTTGCGTTATTCATGAATTTTCTACATCAACAACGTTAATAATTTTAGGAACTTATGTCAATCAGCATCAATTAACGTAGCTTATTTTTTTAATGTTTCATAATGCAATTATGATACAAAGCCTGTACTTCAGCCTGTTATTCAAGTTTATCACTGTATTTGACTGCCGCTATTCACAAACTGAAAATGAGTTCGGTGCCAAAACCCAACTGAACATGAACAGTTACAAACAAGAGCCTAACATTGTGCAAGAGATAAAAATAGGCACGCTTGAAGCATGTCAATCTAACCATTCGATCGGATTAGAATTTACCTCTGGTCTGTTCCTCCGAGCTAACATTTACTTTCTCCAGTAACCTCATGCTCGACTGTTACGAAAGGATTCGAAATCACCCACCTTCCCTCTCAGTCCCTCAGTAGTGATGGTGCAGTGATAACAAGATGAAAACAAGAGAACTGCCGTGTGACAGGCTGCAATTTGGGCAAACACGGGCCAGTATTAAACAAGATGATGCGGCCCGGGTTTCTTGACCTAGCCCAAGCCACGGAGAGGCGCAAGTCATGCCCGATAATATGATCGGTAATTAACGAAACTCAGGACTACCATCTGACATCGGTTCCCAGCAGGGCTGCACGCCGGGGCCTTCGCTCTTGCCGGAGTGTGGCTGGGATTTTCATCACTCGATAGGTGAACGGTAATATTGAGGCTCGAGTGGACGTTTATTTGGTCTTGGAAGGTCACCAAATAAACGTCCACCTAGGTAGGTCACCTAGGGTTTAGGTGGTATCACTAGGTTGGAAGATGGCTTTACGGTCGAGTTTACTACTTTTTATTTTTATAAAATTGCTACTTAACTTCACTACAATGTCTACTAGTGACAAGAACTATAATTTTCTTAATCAGTAAATATCAAATTATGCAACAAATTTCCAGATTATCCTAATATAGAGAGGAGACCTTAATTCTCTTCACTCATAGCTGACGTTGAAAACAGCTGTTTTTTCCACACAGTGCGATGAAAATTTTCCGATTAAATTTTTTTTTAATAGTCTTGTTTGAATTTTTCAACCGGCTACAATTTTAAAATATATTTCGCAACATAAGTTTTATCATTATCACAACACAGGTATGACTAGCATTAAAAAGAGAAGCAGATGTTATTTACCGAATTAAAAATATAGGAGGAGAGACTGCAAAACTTCAGAATGGAGAGGCACGAGCTTCAAAAATTTCTTCCAAGTTATTAGAGGGCTGCGTGGTTATTCCATTACTATATGAAGTTTTATGAAGAAACTTTCCATTAGAAATTGGCAGTTGTCCCCAACAAGACTTTCCCAAATAATTCTTGCGAGACCATATACAAGCGATTTTTACATTGTTTTGAGTTGTAATAACGGTTCAGGTGTGCAGAAGGATTACTCAATTCTTTAAACAGTTTTATTGTTCTAAAAAAAAAAAAAAAAAACTACATTACACTAAAACTAAATTATGTCACCCATCTATATCTATAAAAGAGGAAGTATGTATATATATTTATATATATGTATGTTGCCTATAGACTCCGAAGCCGCTCGACAGATTGCAACGAAACTTTCAGGCATTATTAAGCATTATTCAAGGATGGTTTGTGTGAAGTTTAGTGCAAATCTGTCCAAAGGGCTCTGACCCAGAGGGCATACAATGTGCAGTGTCAGGTTTTAGAAATTTAGTGTTTACAAAATGAACTGATGTAATTAAAAAATTTGAAAGGTTTCATTCAAGCAGATGCTTATAATCATAGAGTAACCAGGTGTGAGGTATAAAGTTGATGTTTGTGTTGTCTTTCTGGCTCCGCCCTACGGAAGCTCACAATTACACTAAAAGCCTACAGGTGGTGAAATTTGACATGGACGATTCTGTTTCTCCATAGTTGCACCATAGGTCCATAGGTTTTGCAAATATAGTTTTTTAAGCTCTTAAGGGCTCCACCCCACTGGACTTCAAAATTACTTTAGGGTCACCGGAGTTGAAATTTGATGGACGATTCTCTTTACCCATAGGTACACACTAAGAACCGATTTTGCAAATATAGTTTTTTAAGCACTTTAGGGCTCCACCTCACTGGACATTGAAATTACTTTAGGACCTCCGGAGCCTGAAATTTGACATGGACGATTCTCTTTGCTCATAGGTACTCACTAGGAAACGGTTTTGCAAATATGGTTTTTAAGCTCTTTAGGGCTCCACCACACTGAACTTCAAAATTACTTTAGGGCCACCGGGGTTGAAATTTGATGGACGATGCTCTTTACCCATAGGTACTTACTAAGAAACGGTTTTCCAAATATAGTTTTTTAAGCTCTTTAGGGCTCCACCACCACTGGACTTCAAAATTACTTTAGGGCCACCGGGGTTGAAATTTGATGGACAATGCATTTTACCCATAGATACTCACTAAACAATTTTGCAAATATAGTTTTTGAGGCTTAGGGTTCTGCCCCATTGGACTTCAAAATTACTTCAGGGCCACCAGGGTTGAAATTTGACATGAACGATTCTCTTTGCTCATAGTACTCACTAGGAAACGGTTTTGCAAGTATAGTTTTTTTAAAGCTCTTTAGGGCTCCACCCCACTGGACTTTAAATTACTTTAGGGCCACCGGGGTTGAAATTTGATGGACGATGCTCTTTACCCATAGGTACTCACTAAGAAACGATTTTGCAAATATAGTTTTCTAAGCACTTAAGGGCTCCGCCTCACTGGACATTGAAATTACTTTATTACCTCCGGAGCTGAAATTTGACATGGACGATTCTCTTTGCTCATAGGTACTCACTAGGAAACGGTTTTGCAAATATAGTTTTTTTAATCTCTTTAGGGCTTCACCCCACTGGACTTCAAAATTACTTTAGGGTCACCGGGGTTGAAATTTGATGGACGATGCTCTTTACCCATAGGTACTCACTAAGAAACGATTTTGCAATATAGTTTTTGAGGCTTTTTAGGGCTCTGCCCCATTGGACTTCAAAATTACTTTAGGGCCACCGGGGTTGAAATTTGATGGACGATGCTCTTTACCCATAGGTACTCCACTAAGAAACGATTTTGCAAATATAGTCTTTTAAGCACTTTAGGGCTCCGCCTCACTGGACATTGAAATTACTTTAGGGCCTCCGGAGCTGAAATTTGACATGGACGATTCTCTTTGCTCATAGGCACTCACTAGGAAAGGGTTTTGCAAATATAGTTTTGTAAGCTCTTTAGGGCTCCACCCCACTGGACTTCAAAGTTACTTTTTAGGGCCACCGGGGTTGAAATTTGATGGACGATGCTCTTTATTCATAGGTACTTCACTAAGAAACAATTTTGCAAATATAGTTTTTGAGGCTTTTTAGGGCTCTGATGCCCCATTGGATTTCAAAATTACTTCAGGGCCACCAGGGTTGAAATTTAACATGGACGTGCCTCTTGCTCATAGGTATTCACCAAGAAACGGTTTTGCAAATATAGTTTTTGGAGTTCTTTAAGGCTCCGCCCCACTGGGCTCCGAAATTACTTTAAGGGCACCGGGGTTGAAATTTGACAGACGAATCTCTTTACTCTTAGGTGCTTACTAGAAACAGTTTTGCAAATATAGTTTTTTAAGCACTTTAGGGCCCCCGCCCCACTGGACTTTAGAATTACTTGTTGGGCCACCGGGGTTGAAATTTTAATGTACGATTCTTTTTGTTCATAGCTACTCACTAGGAAAACGGTTTTGCAAATATAATTTTTAAGCTCTTTAGGGCTCCGCCCCACTGGACTTTAAATTACTTTAGGCCACCATGGTTAAAATTTTACTTGGACATGCCTCTTTACTCATAGGTACTCACCAAGAATTGTTTTGCAAATATATTTTTTAGTAGGGCTGTGCTCCACTGGACTTTAAAAATTAATTTAGGGCCTCCGGGGTTGAAATTTGACATGGACGTTTCAAATATTGGAGCAGTTTGAAAGCCCTTGTCCCGTACAAAATGAGTGCATGGGACTTTAATCTTTCAGGTAGCAAACAGAACTTGTGCCGATTGACGGGGTAATTTCCAGTGTTCATAAAAACTCGCTCCGACCGAAAATCTAGATTAGCACCCGCCTTGTTTGACACGAACGAAAATTGCGTTTTAAATGAATACGGCTGAGGTACATGGGGGGGGGGAAGGGAATGTTTAAAATTAACTCTGGTTTAACTTGCGACAGGAATAGGTATGAATTGTTTTCTTTCAGTCATTATGAAATTATTCCAAGAATTTGAAACTTTGTAGACAGTCGATCAAATTTAATAGTCGATTGATCTGGTTACAAACCAGCAGCTAATAGGATTTTGCCTTATTACCACCCATAATTTTCATTTAGGAAACTATTGTATTTGCCAAAGTTTCGATTAACACTCAAGTCGAGGTATTTATCAGGTTTGTTAATATTTAGAATGTAATGAGGTTGTAATTGTATGAGGTTGAAAATATGTGACGAGACCATCCAGACAAATCTGGGAATATAGGCCTACCATAGTAAAATAATTGAAAAAAGTTTTTTTTCATACTTTTTTTAAAGATCCCTCCTTAATATCCTGAGTGTAGACGCTGGTCAGCTTTGTGATATTGATTTATACACTTATACATACAAATCTCAAAAATAAACTAAAAAAGTCTTTCTCCTTAAATGAAAAGTTTTATTTCTTATTCAATATTTAAAACACGCAATAAGAGCACATGTGAAAAAATTGTTGAAAACCTTTTTAAATGAGAAAGTAAACGCTCAGTAAAAACAATCTCAAAACATGGTCTCTACTCAGTCTTCTCTTCAATAAAAATTGGCAACAACAAAAATATCATGCCGTTTAAACCTCTTGTATAAACTTAAAATATCACTCTAACCATTACGGTACTGAAATCCCGACTCGTTTTACCCCAAATGCAATTCCGACAGTCAACATTGCTGAGAAATTCTCAAGACAAAATGTAACAGGGAGCAATTTATTTCTACAGTGGGCGGTCGAGAGGGTGGGATTGGGTGGTGGGGGGTGGCTCGGGGGGAGGGAAACTGTCAGTAACAGCCTACCCTTGGACGACATCAACTATTAAACACACATCAATAACATAAACACACGACCACAATTAATGGCCAGTGTAATGGGGAAAGGCGTCACCGCCGTCGGTGTATAGTGTATAATGTATAATATATAATGTATAGTCTGGCTGTATATGCGGGGTTAATACGTCATTGCGGGAACGGCAATGTCGACTGTTACCGATTGGTTTAGGGTTGGTTGTAGTTTACAGGTGATTCATGTGGAAGGATTGAAGTTTCGGTTTGACCACAAAATTGTGCATAACTTTAAAATGTTAATAAATTTTTATTTTGGAAAAATTGATGTTTTTTCGATGCACTACAGGAGAATAAAGTAACATTTTGATATAGTTTCCGAGTTTCATATGAAATTTTAAACGAAATTACTATACGTCCTATTGTCACAGCTAAAATTGCCTGGTTTCGACTCTGCCTAAGTTGGCGACATTGTTGCCAACACTGTTGCCGACAAAGTTGCCTGGTCCAAAACCGGCCTGTAAAACCTGTCGGCGACTTTGTTTTCAAAACTGTTTTTAATTTTTTGGCTGTTTCCACTCAGTTGCTGACAGCAACAAATTTGAAGCAACATTCTATGATTTTAGTCTGGCACTAGTCTCTGGATGGGTGACCAAACCACTATCGCCAAATACACTATGTGGTCTTTTGAAGATTTCTCTAATTATTATTTAAATGTTTTACTCTAAATAAAAAAATTAATAGACCTTAAGCAACCACGGTTAATCCTCAACCCAGTAATTTTGCCTATTATATGATTTTCACACTACTAGTTTAGGTTAGATATCAGATTCATGTTCAGAGCTAAAAACATGTAAACAATAACATGTAAAAAAAATGTGTAAAATAACGTCCTGCCTCTGGAAATTATTATTTTTCCCACAGAAAAGTCTGAAAAGCAGAAAAAAACGAGAAACAGGCGTACACCGGCGTATTGCTCCGAGTGCACATGCGCGGAGTCGTGTTGCCAACTGTCGCCGATATTCTGCTGTTTCCACTCCCAAAAACAGCTGTCGGCAACTCAGTCGGCGACAATGTTGCCCCACAAAATTGTTGCCGACACGAAATTATCGCCGACATTGTTGGCGACATTTTTTTAGCGTTTCCACTCTGCTAAAGTTGCCGACTTTATCGCCGACTTTGTTGAGAACAGTGTTGGCGACAAATTTTGACAGAGTCGAAACCAGGCTTTAATTTATTTAATGAATTGAATTTTGAACATTTTCTCTTTGAAGTGGAGTTTTGATGTGACCTTAAATTTACATTGAATATTCCTTTCATTTGAGTACGAGATTATCAAACTTTTAAGAGTCCATCAAATGTTTAACCAATATTTAATTTATTCAATGAAGGTTCGATGAGGTTCGTCCTGCACTTATGGGTTTTAGAGTTGCAGGAGCGCTTTCTTTCGGCATTGTCAATTGCTACAGTAGCCGCCACAGACACTAAAGTTGATACTATTTCGAAACACTGAAAGTCCTCCTACTGCTCCCGGAGCTGTCAACAATGTTGGCAATTTATTTTGTTGGCAACAGATGTTTGCAACAACAGTTTGCAGCATTTCTTTAAGCGTATTTATTTTGTTGCCAACATTTCCCCCCTATACCACCAAAGTAAACATTCGAGATACAAGTATGTTGCAGGATTTACCGACTCTCGGTGGCAACGTGTTTCCAGCAAAAACTTGTTGGCAACACATTTTAGTACTTTTCTTAAAAGTTGCAAAACAATGTTGGCAACACTTGTTTGCAACCCCGGTGTAAACTCGGTTTAAAGCCCCCAAGTGCAGCCCGACTGATAATACATCTTCAATTTCAAGTCTTAACCAAAGACGATCTTTCCAGCTGCACCATAATTTTATTCAGATGATCGACATTTCCTGCAATACCACGTGGACTGTTTTTCACCTCCCCCTCCCCCCCACTCGATCCCTAGTCATCGCTCAGCCATGAGCAGCAGCAGCAGTCGTGTACACAACCAAGCACAATGGCCGATCATGGGTCGACCTCGATAATTTATTTACTTCATTCCTCGTTATTTTTTCACCTGTCCAAACAGTCATGTTTACCATTCGACATGTTGCATGTTACATTTGGTTTGACGAAAAGAACGGCGCAAAAATACGGATAATAACATGTGGTGCGATGCCGATAAGCGTATCCGGATAATTCCGACATGTTTTTCGTTTTAGTCTTCGAAAAATAAACGTGTTGAAAAATATAAAATGAATGGCAGTTTAGTTTTAGGCAAACTGTCCAAACGACCATCCCACTTGGTCAAATTCATTTCTGGACGATTCGGTTTAGAGAAAATTGAGAAGACATGCTATTAACCAACATTTTGGAATAGAGAGGATATAAATTTTTGTCAATTGGATTAAAAAAATACAAAAAAAAAAAAAAAAAAAACGATATGTAGACTCAAATTACATGTCATTGCTTAAAATATTACAATTAGTTGTAAATTACACCCGACCAATCTAATATTGTGATTACCAGTAATCGCCCAAAACTACACTTAGTTGGAACTGCAAATTAACAGATGTTTAAATTGCTCAACTCAATCCCAATGTTATCCTAAAGGGAGAGGAGTTTAAATTTCAATTATGTATTGTGTCTTTATTTTATGTCCGTTTCTCATCAAATTTTGGAGAAAACAACTATGAAGGACACTTGAAAATCGGTTAAAAATTTTACTAGGAGTTCCATTTACATAAAAACCTCCATACTGAAACAGAGCAATTTAAAGGGTTTCAAATTTGAAACACACCAAAAAAGTGCCTATAAGACATTTTTACTAACCCCAAAACCAAGAACGCTAAAACTTTAATCCCCGTTCGCCCTTCACAGCTGGTAGGCGCACCATAGGAGTGTTTGTCAAGAAGTTACGCCCGCCATATTTAGCCCTGCAATATTCAGGGGGCGAGGATTTTCGTAACTGATACGACCCGGCGCGCCGCCATCAGGAATTTATTAAACGCAAACAAGCGCGCGGCGCTGCGATTAATTTTGTTTGTGGAGGCCGGTGCATTATTGAAGGGGTGCGCGCGCACCTAAAAAATTCATGACCCGACGCTGACCGCCGCGGCCCAGCTGATCAACAATGCAATCAGCTGGTCAACAACGCAATCAGCTGTTTTCTCGCTAGTTTTTGTTTGGCTCCCCGGTGACACGGCGAAATGAGCTCCGCTTTATTTCGCGGCCGCGCTCGGGGAATCGGCTGGTTTTAATTATTTTGCGCGTTGAATGTTTGATAAATTTAAAGAGGGAAACCATACAAGTATTATTTTGTATTATCTTTTTAACAGTGGTAATATTAAAAACTTTTCTAACGTAATCGATTTCTTTTAAATAAATATTGATAAATTACTTTAAAATATTTTATACAGTAGAAGAAATTGTAAGGTTGAAGATTCACGAAAGAGCCGTATTAAAGAACTTGTCGGGTTGTTTTTAATAACAAAAAAAAAAAAAGAAACTGACAATATATATTTTGCATCGATAAAGCGTTTCATGACTTTGCAATCTTAAGAAAGTATGGATTGTTATTGTAAAATTTCAAAAACCGGATTTTACCTATAAAAATATCAAGCTTATATTCTAACTTTTAAATTTCAACTTCTTGAACTCCTATTTATTACATTATACTGTACTCCCATATGCTGGATTTCGGAGTTTTTTCAACTATGCATATTAAAAAAAAGGTTTGAAGACTGAAGACACCGTATTTGATATATTATCCAGTTATTTTTATATGAAAAAATCTGACTTGATGTATTTTGCATAAATGAAGCCTTTCAAGCTTATTAACTTTATAAAAAGGCAATCAATCAATTAATCAAACATTTATTGCCTAAAGACATTTTTACTAAACTTATGGCAAAGGTCAAACAAAACAAAACCAAACTTTGATTTGCAATTTCTATCAAAGAAAATTTCTATCATGCTCAAAAACAAGAACAGTTTCCACAGCCAAACTTTTTTCCCGTCCAAGGATTTTTGTGGTTAGGGGTTTTGGCCAAGAGGAATCAATTTAAGTTGGGAAAAATCCGGTTTTCGTCCTGGAGCCCTTTAAAGTTAGCATGTTTTCCTTCTGGAGATATTCTGTATCTATCTACAGTAATAAATTGAAGAAAAAAAAAACTAAGGTGATAATTGTAAATAAACTTTGCTTTAGATACTAAATATACTTTATTTGAAAAACCGACGCGCTCTATGGTGCAAATTTATAACATTGTGCAACAAACATTGTCTAGCGAGTGAGCGAAGCAAACGAGCTCGTTTCATTCAGAATGGAAGAGGGCGAGTGAGCGGAGCGATTGAGCTTTGTCTGAAATAATGCTTTATAATTTTACCGAGCATACGCTAGGTCCTCCTGGTACCTGTAAATAAAAAGGTCAACAACCGATTTGTATTTTACAAAAATACAATAAAATAATGTATATTTTTCAACTCAAAAAAGTCTCGTAGCCTATTTTGATTCGGTATTAGCCTACATTTTACCAAATGCTGAATTTTGTTGTCCAATAATTTTGTTGCTAATTTTTTTCATTCTGCAAGATTATAAATTGTTTAAATTAAAGGTAAAACGAAAATGAAATTTTTTACTTTTGTTGGGTAACCCGAGCTAAACAACCGTATATAAAAAAACTATATCATTATGTCATATGAGATCGCTTACCTCTGTCAGTGAATAGTCACAGTACCCAATAAATGTTTAGACATACTGAATACTGATTAAATTTTGATTAGTGCTTAATTCCTCGGTGAAGTTATCATATAGGCTAGTTTGATTTGTGTTTCCTGCTAAATAATAACATAGGCTATGCATTAGGCCTACTCCATGAAATGAAAATTTCTTTTCAATACCGAAACTACTTGCAATCATAACACAACCCAAGGAGGTTTAACTACATACAGGGTGAGTTTCTTACAGTGATCCAATATAAGTATAGAGTGATAAACACGTGATAGTTTTTTGTCCCCTGTTGATTTACACCATTTTACCCAAAATTCCCACCGTTTACTTGGCAAACATTTCACACTTTACCCTCGTTTCATTGGTTGAAAGCTTTAGCTATTCTGATTGGTAGCAACAATAAGCTTCAAAAATCACAGATCAAACTTTTAAAACATCTGACTATTTTTTGTGTTGTCTGTTTTTTAAACCACTTTGATTTGATGGTCTGTGAACCATCGTGATAGGTGTGGGTAAAATGGCAAATAACAGATGGAAAAGTGTAAACAAAGGACTAGTTACCAAGGAAACGGCAGGAATCGTGGGTAAAATGGTGCCAATCAACAGGGGAGAAACTTCCCTATCTTTGTAACCCTCTATATCTAGTTTAACCTCTTGATCGAAACCAAGTAAGTCAAAACAGATTTTAGACTGTTTAAAGCTATACAGGGTTCGTTCAGCAGGACTCGTATGATAGAAAAATATAGGTTAATATTATAGATTTTATATTTATATTTTTATACTACATGGCAGATAAATTTAAAATTTTCAAATTCGAAACGTACTGCAAATACAACTGACTTAAAAAATCACAGGCTATCCTACTAACACCATAATCAAGAAGAGCGTATACAAATTCAATCCCCAATAAAAGGAAAATACATTTTTACCACACTCCCCTTATAATAAGTATAGTATGAAAACATTTTAAGTTTCTGGGCAATTTGTAGCTAGACATTAGGTTAACCGTTTCAAGCTCCACCATCACAAACTCCCCATAAAACACTATAGCTGTATCGTGTAAGGGAGAAAGGACGGTAGTTTGTTTCATTCGACTTTCTTACCATGCTCTCACTCTAAGTGGTTATAGTTAACTTATACTTTAAAAGTCTCTGGATAGTATTGAAAAAACCGTGGAATTTTGGAACGTTTCCTTTGGTGAGGCTGAACGGAGCGTGGACGATAGGTTTTATTCGACTTTCTTGCCATGCACTCACACTAAGTACTTAAATAACTGAGGTTTTAAAGGTTTACGGGCAATATTTGGGTCAAACCCAGGCTAATCAAGGACCATTTTCCAACTCCACCACCGTGCAATCCCAAATATCCCACTGTATCGCGGAATTTCGGAACGTTTCGTGTTTCGTGGCGAGAAGGAGAGTGGACGGTAGTTGTCGGGTTCTCATCACACGCCGTGTTGGTTGTAATTCGGCCGTAACTCACCGTGACTATTGGACCAGAGTTGCTGTCTTCATGGCCAATTACGACCGTAGCCTGGCCCTCTCACATGTCGACACTCGCACACACACACAGCACACACACAAGCACACACAGACGCACACTGGCGGCGCCGTGGCGCAACCATCGGCAAGGACATGTCGGTGATAGGTCGCACGTTGCGCGGCGTTTATGGGATTTTACTATTTGAAAATTGTAAATGTCGCTCAATAGTAGAACAAACGACCAACAGATTAGTACTGGAAGATTTTGATGCGTTTTACTGACTGAAATTCATTAAAAGTTAAACTGTCCTAATGGTTTTAAACACAACCCGCTCTCTGTAGCGTTTCTCAGTGGTACAAATACCTGCTAAACGGATTTCCCAATTATTCTCACGGGTAACTCTTCTAAGTGGTATATAATACTGTAATCTAAATTAGATTAACCTACAGTAACCATAATATTCTATTTTTTTGTTTGTGTTAACGCGGGGAGAGGCGTATATAAAATCGTAGTAAAACACTGAAATTCCTAATAAAACGGAAATTACATTTTATAAGCTCATAAACTAGCATTTGCATTAAAAATTTTGAAAATTCTGTGCGATTTTTTGCGATAATTCTGTGAGATTGGTAGCATGTCTGAAACTGCATGACGTGAAAATGAATGTGTATAAAAATTAAGCTCGTGAGTAGACAATGCATTGAAAAATCAAATAAAATAATTACACTTTTTTGCTAGTCAACGCCAGAGGTATTTTGTTAAAATGATCGTACAATGTACATATAGACGCTTTTAATGGAAAGCTGTCCAAACCCATCAAAATCAGGGGACACCCCGGGAATCAAACCCGTGACCTCTTGAACCGAAGTTCAAGACGCTAACCGTCAGCCTAGCGAGATGCCTGATCACTTCACATAAGGTTAGCAATATTTTTTTAGCCTTATTTTGAAGTAGTAAACAAATACTAACACATTTTTTAAACATTCAATAGCTAAAACTGCTATACGATGTATAGAGTTAACGTAAACCTTGTACGAACCCAGGACTGGGGAGAACTGCTGTGATTTAACAAACAAGGGCTGTTTCATTAGCGGGTAAAACGATGTATGTAAAAAATAGTACCCTACCCAAAACGTCAAAAGTCTGATAGCAAAATAATAGCTGGTGCATGTTATTCTTATGGTCATCAGATGGATTCAAAAGCGACATTTTCCAACGTCAAAGGAATGAATCAACCCTTCTTTTGTTTATATGTCCTACGCAGACCTGGTACGAACCTAAAAAATAATTTCACTCTATTTTAAATTATTTGTTTACATTTAGTCTCCTTTGGGAACTTATACAACAACAAAGACTTCTGGTCTTACTTACGATAACAACGAACACAACAAGATTGTAAATTGTAAACGTCCACCGAATAAAGTCGGTTGGGATAAAAGTAGAAGAGAGCAAATAAACCGTAAATAAGAAGCAAGAGAGGAGAAGGAGAGCGGCAGACGGCAGACACGAACGGCGATGTAATTGAGTGTAAAATTATGGTAGTCCTGGAGAGTAGTCTCGTAATTCTAAATTGAGTGTGCCGACGAAAAACAGGAGTAAAAAAGTGATATTAGAGGCCCGTCCCTGGCAGTGATTGTCTTAGTGGTGTTTTTGTGTCCGTGGTAGCTGCCACCGTGTCTTTGTGAGGTGTGACCACAGATGTACCGATCTCTCGTTGACGCTAGTGTATCAATCTGACAACGATAAAACTTGTATATCATTATAGTCCAGTCAATGAATGGTCAAATATAGGGAGTAGACGACGTGGCAGGAGGTATGGATTTTTATTTGATAAATGTATTTGGGGTGATTGTAGGATGTACATACTAAAAGTCCCCGCATTTTCACGTGGAGCTTCAGCGGCAAGAGGGTCGGAAAGGTACAATTTTATATATTTTACCCGATATCTCAAAAACTGAAAATCACAGCAAAAATATGTAAATTACAAAAAGAATCCTCATAAAATTTCCTACAAGTTTGTCATTTACTATTTTTTTCTATATATTTTAGTTTCTGAGATATAATTTCATAAATAGTCAAAATTAATTTATAAAAAAGGTTAATTTTTTAGTTTTTTGTAAATATCTTAAAAACCATATATTATAGAAGAAAAATGTAAATTACAAAAAGAAAGCTAATAAAATTTCCTACATTTTAGCAATTTGTCATTAGTTTCTTACTCTTTTACTTTTTGAGATACATACCTATGAATATACGGCATCTTTTGCAAGAAATTTATATTGTGATAGTTTTTTTCTCAATAACTTGAAAACCATACACCGCAGCAGAAAAGTGTAAATAACTAATCGAAAGGCAATAAAATTTTCTACAAATAATTGTACTTTACTTCGTGTTTTTATCATTTATATTCATTTATAAATTTGCTTCCAAATATGCCGGGTGTCACAGACCACCCGTACAACCCTTTTAAGATCTACAAAAAATTGCAAAGCACACAAAGCAAACTGTGACATTGTAGGCAAACCGGTTGCGTTCTATTCATTGATGATAATTTCAATGTCCAGGGTGTTCTAGAAGTAACCTATCCAGACCGAAAGTCATTAATTTAAAATGCGAACCCCCACTATTTTTGTTTGTTTTTTTTTTTTTTTTTTTTTGGGTTCTAGACATAATTTTAAGACTACTTTACAATTTAACGTGTGCTCGTAATCCTAACGGTTTGGGAGATAATGGCGGTGGAAGTTTGGTTTTTCCCCATAAGTTTGGTTTTTCCATGGAGTCAATGTTGATATTCATTAATACTGAAACTTTTACCTTTACCATAACTGTCCACCAAAAAACTATCTTAGAACCTTATTTTAAATAATATTTCATCGTAAAATAACGATTATCACGTAATTAATTTTTGTTTTCCACAAATTTCAAATAATATCATGGCAGATATTACTTGAAATTTGTGGAAAAATAAAATAACTTATGACAAAACTAATAAATAATGACGCTAAGTTTTTAAGAGAAGAAGCTAAGGCATTTTTATGCTAGGTCTTTTTACTTTAACAAGAAATTTACAGAGATAATGGATGTTAAATTTTGCCCCATGTTATTTTTATGGGGAAAAATCAAACTTCCATCGCCATTATCATTTCAATACATATTCCTATACAGTTTCGTCTACGACTTCCTCTAGAGGACGTCTCCCGTGTTGTGCCCATTCTGGAAATGTGGCAACAGCGGTTTTTTAAATCTACTAAATGTCCTCAACAATAATCCAAAGTCAAATTTTGTTAGACTTTCAGTGCATGCTCAACCTGTTCAGAGCCTGGACTAATTACATTTTTAACTTGTATCCATAATCCTAACGGTCTAGGATATAATGATGGTTGAAATTAAGATTCATCCCATAAGAATAACATGGAAAATTTTTCAAATGTATTATCACTGATCCTTTTTTAATGAACAAGCATGCTCCAGCACAAAGTGTCTTAGACCCTATTTTTAAATATTTTTTCATAATTAATTATTAGTTTTGTCATGGATTTATTTATTTTTCCATAAAACTTTCAACATGGTGGAGATTTTAAAAAATGTATGCAAAAGTAACAAAACAACGTGATAATAGACATTTCATGATGAAATATCATTTAAATTAAGTTTTAAGTCATTTTCATGCTTGGACACTGGATAGTTCTGTTTAACTTAAAATGTTGAGCAATAATGTATATGAAATTCTTCCCATGATGTTCTTATGGGTAAAAAGTTAGGTTTTACCCGCTATTATCTCCTAAATCATTAGGGTTAAGGGTACTAACAAATTGTAAAGTTATCTTAAATTACGTCTAGAATCCAAAAAAAATTAAATTAATTACCGTAGATTGTATTTAAAATTAACATCTTACGGTCATAATAGGTTACTTCTGGTACACCCTGTATATTGAAATTAGTGTCCATCGATAGAGCGTAACCGGTTTACCTATAGTGGAACAATTTATTGTGTGAAAAATTCATTTAAATATTGATGGGGGTGTCTTGTATAACTGATACAATATTTCTATCAGTTTACATAAAAATACTTTCCTTAACCTAATTCATAGTATAATTGAGTTCATAACGTTTGTAATTGATTTCTCACGTACAATTTTAGGAATAAGAATGTTTTATGAACAATTATTAATAAGACCAAGAATTATTCATTGGTTACACGTTCTGAGAGTATGTAAGATTAAAATATGTGCGTTCCTTACAAATATCTTATATATTTGGAAGCAAATTTATAAATGAATATAAATGATAAAAACACGGAGTAAAGTACAATTTGCAGAAAATTTTATTGCCTTTCAATTAGTTATTTACACTTTTCTGCTGCGGTGTATGGTTTTCAAGTTATTGAGGAAAAACTATGACAATATAAATTTCTTGCAAAAGATGCCGTATATTCATAGGTATGTATCTCAAAAAGTAAAAGAGTAAGAAACTAATGACAAATTGCAAAAATGTAGGAAATTTGATTAGCTTTCTTTTTGTAATTTACATTTTTCTTCTATAATATATAGTTTTTAAGATATTTACAAAAAACTAAAAAATTAACCTTTTTTATAAATTAATTTTGACTATTTATGAAATTATATCTCAGAAACTAAAATAGATAGAAACAAATAGTCAATGACAAACTTGTAGCAAATTTTATGAGGATTCTTTTTGTAATTTACATATTTTTGCTGTGATTTTTAGTTTTTGATATATCGGGTAAAATATATAAAATTGTACCTTTTCGACCCTCTCGCCGCTGAAGCTCCACGCGAAAATGCGAGGACTTTTAGTATGTACATCCTATAATCACCCCAAATACATTTATCAAATAAAAATCCATACCTCCTGCCATGTCGTCTACAAACTCTTTATTGACTGGACTATTAGTCCTTTCTACGATATCGTTTAACTGTATAAACAATTTAATATGCTACACAATGTTTTGTAAAGTATTTACAGGTTTATATAATTTCTTATCAAACGATGAAATCAATTTAATCGGATGTTTCTTAAAATTTGCCTGATTAAAAGAAAACTTTAAAACACCTATTTAAAATGTTACCAGTTTGTTATCATAGCACATGCACTGCATTCTGTGGTATTAATTAACTGATTTAAATGTATGAATATGTGTGATTTAAATATAACTAATTTAAACTGATGTAAATTTAAATCTGTTAAAAATGTTTCCTTTGTATAATTTTTATGAGAGTAGGCTAGCTTCTAAAAATTAATGTTGTACAGTATACAGTTTTAAATTTGAGTTGTTAAATTAGAGATGAGTTATAAACATATCTGGTTATGCTATCATCAGTACTTATAAAACTATTGTGGGTCAGAATTATTACGGAATTGAATAAAGGGAACTAGCCTATCTTTCTCCCAGGTATATAAACTGTAATTGTAAAAATTTTCAGGTCAAGTGGTCTAGAAGTTTTCGATTGCATAAAGACATACAAAGAGACAAAACCCAATGTTGCATTCATTAGATTTTACACATACTTTTTAATTCAATTAAATTTGTTTACAAAATTTTTCATGTTTATTTTTTTTATATGACTCCATCTAGCTATATTAGTCTAAACACTAGACAATAACTACAGTAAATAAATAATACATCAATGTTATTTTTATTAAATGAAAGCCACAAGTTGAAACAATAACATTGCATGCAATTCATATTTTTAAACTGAGTGAGTGAATAAACAATAATAACAGTTAAGCTTATTAACCTGTGATTTGCAGCTACATGGTTTCGAGAAATATATGAGTGAAGAGTGGTACATAAGTACACATAAATCCTGTTGAAATATTTACACTGTACAGCCCCAAAATTACAATAATTTGTTGAAACTAAAACATGGCAGCGCCTTCGAATACACGTATGCAATATTGTTTTTGTATTCATTTTGCATACTCAACCCCTGAAAACATTGTTTTACCGATAGGGACTGCCCAGTATAGAAATTAGGTTTGCTAAAGATTGCAAAACAATCTTATATTGGTTGTAAGATTATTAATTTAGTATTGAAATTAAACTTTTGTTATTCTGTCTAGGGTGAGGTACACAGATTGGAGGGTATAAACCAAGATAAATAGTTGGTTTCATACAACGATGTTTCTGAGACTATGATAACTGTAACTTCGTATATTTTTGTTACCCAGATACAGACAACACCTTTGCATATTATCGTAATGGATTTGTTTATGTTATTTTAAAGGCCAAAATGCCACATTTTGTGTTTATCTAAAGTATATAAACAATAAAAACTTCTACAGAAAATTATTAATATTCATAACGTTTTTTCAATAACACTTTACATCTTTATCTACCGATGACTGGAATAGTCTTTATCCGACTGGCTGCTGAACACCATACGCAATATTCGGCTATGTTTTATAAGACAAAGTTTACCTACAATTTATTTAATTTTAAAACAGGAGCGTAACTGTTTTCTCGGCTATGTATTTGTTTATGTAAAATAAATTTTACATAGTAAGAGAATTGACATATTACATTCAGTAGTTTAATATACATACTGCTATAGGATTAAGGATAGGCCTACCTCTTGGATATTTTTCTGCAGCATTTGCGAAAAGAGATTTTATTTAAAGTCGTTTTCTGATATTCGTTTGTTTCGGTTAAAGTTCCTTCCTGAGCTTAATTTAATCACAAAACTGATATCCTGTATACTAAATGTTATATATTTTAACGCGGGGTCATTTCCATCTGTTATACTATATCCAGTACTACCCTGACCCCCCGGGACGGGGCATTCCCGTCCCCCTGGATCCTGCAACTCCTGCTGAGTTCCCAAATCCTGGACCCCCGGGTTCCTTCAGCACTCCCTGGGGTCTCACCTCCTGCAGTCTGTCGGGGATGTTTGGTTCAAAGCCAACCTCGTCAGGAATATCAGAGGGTCCCGCGTATCAAGGGGCTTGGAACATTTTAATCCAGGATTTAAAAATTACCCTAAGGAACGATATTGAATAATGTCGTAGATAATGTTTTGACAAAGGTTTCTTTGTCTTATGTGCTACAAATTTAAAATTTCACCTATCTCTGTATGTTTGAAGACAAAAAGCTACATGTGATATATTTGTACATTAAGAGTTACTAATTTTTATTACACTGCTGAAGTCCATAGGTGAAGTACATCAAACAACAAATTCTACATTGTCATCTCTGTAAAAAAATCAGATCTTCAAAAGCATATGTTGTAATATATTCTGTTCGATCTAGTAAAATAAAACCCTGAAAATAACCAAAATGCAAGGAAATACTTACTTCTCAAGTAGGCCTATTGAGTATCCAGCAGTTTCCGGTACAATTAATATCACTGTAATCCAATTTTAGCCACCTGAAAAGAAAAACAGACAGTTTTCAGTGTTCGTCAAAACAGTTATTAAATTAGCAAGGATACATTTACCTTGAAAATAATACAAGGGTGTTTAAGAATTAGCAATAAAAGAACACGGGAAAAACAACGAAAGAAATGTCGATCACACAAATTATATGCAATTTAATAGAAAAATTACTACCGAAGCATGCGAGAGTAAACAACGTTAAAAATACGTATGTCGGTTGAGGGATGCACTCGCAAAATCAATTTTAAAATATCCACACTAAACTTAAACTTTTAAACCGAAATAAGTAGCCTACACGACAAAATTCGTAACGGAAATTAATCATTTACAAAAACTCTGTCAAGGGGAAAAATCGACAAAAATCAACATGTAAAAGTATTTAGAATAATAAAAGTATTTATACCAAAAGCGGAATATCCATCTGACATACACTAAAAATTAGACTACTAATGGTTTAAAACTTGTAAACTTTCCAGTTAAATGTAAGTTACACTCTATATAAATAACATAGGCAACAAAGAAACATAAAAAAATTTGTTCACGCAACATATTAAAATTCAGAGTGAAAGAATATTTCAATTTTCTGGTCAATTCAATAAATCTCCCAATACAATCTTGAAGCAATGCTGAAGACAGTGTCAATTACGGGCGACAAAGACCTCTAAACAAGCGCCTCCACGGGCGGCCCTGTCGAGAGAGGGGGGGGGGGTTAAATAAAAACCCCCTTACATCGTAAACAGCCCGAGTTATGCAAATTGGGGCGTCGCGATCGCATAAAACGCTAACTCGGGGCGCTGTGCATTACATGTGACGCCGCCCCCGGCGCGAGACAACAAATCTATTTGCTTTACATAAAGTCTCTTCTCCGTTTCCGTTTTCCGTCGACGTAAACGGCTAAAAGATGAGCATTTCATGGACGAACTGTTGCCGCAGTTAGTTATTCGTGCCGGAACCTAATGCGAGTTGCCGGCCCATTTATTTTTCGGAAGTTTTAAGTGGGTTGGAGTTTAAGGGATGGTTTGCGAGGAAAGGGGTGATATTGGTTATGATCTTTTGGTTTTAGATTTTGTTTTCATTTATAAATTTTGAAACACACCTTTTTGGCGTCTAAATATCGGAAATTAACCTTGTAATTGTATGGAAAAATCTTAAGGCTATAAGTTTATGAGTGAACTCTGTGTGTGTGTGTTAAAACTACATTGATGCTGACTTATATTTTGGTCATTCTCACTTGGTGTTCACTAGTTAAGTATTAAAAATTATAAACGACCAAGATTCTGTCAAGAAGTGCATGTAACTAAGTACACACCGATGCTGCATATATTAATATCTGGTGTGTAGAATCTCATAATACCTTGTGTGCTTGTCCGATCCTGAAATCGAACTCCCTCGAATACATCGACTCATACTTGGTTTTCTTGCGAAACTATTAGTAGTAAAGTTTTAAAAAGTAGAGTCATCTTCATACCCTTGTATAAAAAACTGAAAACGTGCATCCGTATTCCCCTGTTTCGGACGGTATTTTTGTATTTTTATTGTAAAATTTATGTTTTACTCTAGATTATGGTTAGATCTGGTCCCTCATACCTGATATATAAATAAAAAATAATGGTATAAGAAAAAAAGTAAAAGTAGTGAAAATTGAGTTATTTTGCTTCGCACAGAGCAATATTTGTTGAATTTTCAAAAAATTGAGGTATGAAGGAGCTAATATAACTATTCAACTAAACACTTATTAAGTTTAAAGAAAATCGGTTGAAAAATGGCGTCCAAAACAGTTGATTAAAATACCATTTTTTGAGTAAAAGCCGTATGTATGGTTTTAAAACATTGCCGACTACGCAACGGCTATACTCGCCAAAGGGGAAGGAAGATTTTGGTTTACTCAAATGGTTTACTTATTGGGTCTGGTAAATTCCACTTTCTAAATTACTTCGGTTCATATTCTCAAAGTATGCCATACAAAATTTGTGTAAAGAAATAAATTTCAACCTTAAAGTATTTTTCCACGGGTTTAAGGTCATACCTTAGGTTGACCGGATGCCAGAAGGAGACATTATGAGTATTTTAGACAGAATTTAAATTTGACAAGGTTTTGAATGATCATGAAATCACTTTTACTAAGAACAATACTGGTTTTTTATGTAAGATTTGTTTTTAAATTTGCAGTAAATCCACCTTAGTTCCATAAAAAGTTATAGATGAATTTGCCTTGAAAACTCCGCCTCCACTGTCGTTGCCCCTATCGGCGCTCGGGGCCCATTGAGGCCGGCTGAGGGATGACCCGGCCAGATACCGGCCTCATTTCCTAGTCAGGTGAACTCAGGAGGTGTCATGGCGGCGTCTCAGATAGGGCCTAACCCATTTCCGGTCCCCGACAGCACCGGAAGTGACGTCACCGACATGGCGGGCGGCTATCGCCTTCCGCCCGCCGAGCGGCTCGATTGAAATTCACACTTTTGTCGGGTTTGGCTGGAAATTTTTGGACGCTTATTTTTTTCTTCAAGGTTCTTCCAAAGAAAATTCTGATATAGTCTGTGCGAGTTAAAATTACGACATCACGCAACATTGAATTTGTACCTACTCAAGATGATATTTATCAGTGATATAAAAACTGTCAAGTGAAATACCAGATATCCGAGCTGCATGTGTATTGATTGATATAAGAACATAAAGAATTCTATAAAGAATTTGAAATCGGAGATAAATAATCAATGTCATCTCTAAGGGTTATTTACTAGACATTGAGTAAATTTTTATTTTGATTAAGGTAGACTAAGAAAATATTAAAAAGTCTGATCTTTTAAATAATAGTGTTTCTATTAATATTTGATACATCATAATTTCACTTCTACATTTTCATAAGAAGAAAAAAACTCATGGAAAACTACCGATTTCTATCAAAATAGGGTAAGTTGTTTGGTATATTAACGTAGGTTGGTATATTTCATAGGTCTTAAATAAACATAAAAAGATCTCCACATTGAAATAGAAAACTACAGAAACGTCACAAGTTTTACGCAGTCATACTTTGTTTTCACACGTTGTTTACTTGCTAGGTAATACTTGAACAAATAATGTTGCATGATATTTTCGTTAGATAATAATTATCAATAAACCATCTGCTGTTGCTGCATAATAAGATTTTAAACAATCGCCATTTTTCCAAGCGAAATTTAAACATAATTTCGTTTAGGAGAGAGTATAGGCCTATTCACAGCTTAGCATGTCTTCACAGTTTGTTAAACGCAAATATTGATAATTTTTTGTTTACCGACATTTAAAAATATATATTATAGCTAATTGTTTAGTGATTAATTATTTTAACAAATTACAACGTCTCATGTAATACCTACTCCAAACTGTTGTATGACAAAAGAAAGAAGAAAGATTGTGGAAGACTTCGAATCATAGTATCAATCAGCTAGCGTAGTTTATGTACTAAACATTTTAAGATAACATTTTGAAACAATTTTGCGTAGCAAAATATTTGAAAATATTTAATTTACGTAAATATCCGGAGATGTTATGGAAATAAAGATTTTATTCGTAGGCATACGGTTTAATTTGGTTTATAAGAAACTCGCGACCTATAAATTTCTGTATAAACACATTGTTCTTACCTATTAACTACAATGAAATTTATTTAATCTGTAATTAAATTAGAACGATTTGTTTTTAAAAATGTTAAAGTAAATTGAAACGTCATAAAAATAGATTATCTTTCATAATACCTTAAAAAAATAATGTGTTCGCCTTATATAAAAAAATCTGAATATGTATGTAATCCTTCAAAATGCGTTGAGTATGATTTAAAACATGACGATTTCACTGCAACTAGTTTTGCTTATAGGCTGTAACGAGAAAGTAGTTACTAACTTATTGCCAGGAAACGAGTCTCCGCTCACTTAGAAATGAAGCATTTCCTGCTAATGACTTACTTAAAATTCATACGCCACTTTCCAGCATCTTCCTCCCCCACTTTCACTTCCTGAAAGTGGAATGGTGGAAGGAGGAGGGAAAATCGTGGAGGGGGGTGAGGTCGTATAGGACATGACACCTTATAAGGAGACTCCGAACAAATAAAGTGGTAATCCAGTGGAACGATTCTAGATCAAAAGTTTTGTGAATGCACAGAAGATAAGAGAACATTTTGTGAATATTGTGGAAAACTACTGCCGGATGACTTTCAGACACCAAAACGATGCAGCACTTAAATCAAGCACTATATTACGGAATTGCTGGACCGCACTTACACATTTGAACTTGGTGAATCAATTTGGCAGTGATCGTCAAGATCATCAACACACTGTAGATATCTTATACTGATCGTGGTTGGAAATCCAACCAATTGATCCACTTGATGAGCAACTCCAATTACCAAATCACACGGTGCACAGAAAAGAAGCACATCAACACTGGTGGAACACTCACACAGAACATATGGCACTCCAAACCCGCGGCACAGACAGCACATCCTACCCGTTCGAAACCGAGACACCGACTAAAGAACCGACTGATAAAGGTACTTTGTGCACATGCAAAATCCGTCGCGTTATAAAGAGCGGTGTAAAGAAACAAGATCTATTCAAGAGTGAAAAGTCCCCTAATTTCATAGGCCGAGACGCCATACAAGTAAAGTCGCGTCTTTCAGCCAAGACAAAGGCTCGTTGCTCGACAATGGTGCATTCACCGCCACAATAACATCTACGACAATCGTTCGTAATTCCGACGCCCCGGCCGACTCCGATTTATCAATTAATCTGCTATTGTACCTTTGTCTACTTTATACCTTTGTTTGGCTTGCAACCCCCTCCCCCTACCCCGCATAACTAGAAATATTCGGCACCCCCTCTCCGGCAACAAGTGGCTTTATGTTAAATGCGGTTACCGTTTCAGAAGGGATTCTTTGTCGGAGTTTGTGTTGTTGTTTTCAAAGAGGTTTACAGCGTGATTTATGTGGCCGTATTATGATACTACTAGGAGTAAATGTAGTTTATTGGGTGACTTAAACCAACTGTATAGGTTGAAACGTAAACGGAAATTCAATTCGATGCTAAACATTGCTTATAATTGTCTTAACTAAACTTTGTTTTTTTAATATTTTTTTTTTGTATACAACTAGTTTATTATCATTATTTTCTTTTTTATAAATATGTGAGTTTTGGAGATAAATAGGCAAAAATCTATTGTTTTGATAATTAATCAGTTGATAGCAATAGGGTTTATGAATACCATAGCGTACTACAACAAACTGTGTCAAGATTTGTTATTTGTAATTATTCCTCACATTGAGCTCGTAAAAATATTCACCGATGAGAACCCCTTATGGATCTTATCAAAAAGTGGTTAATTTTTTTTAACAATATTTCGTGTTATAAAGACAATAATCCAACACCTAAAGATTAATCGTAAAAAAAAATAAAAAGATAAAATCGTCAAGACTAAGAACAAAACGTCAAATAAATGAATTAATTTGACAAAAATAGAAATTCTTAGGTGACCATATTGTTCTTTGATACCCAAAAACGATAACATTTAAACATTTAAATTACTTTAGAGGATTATAAACATTCATATTATTCTTTGTTTAAAGTTCATTTTTAATGATGGTGAGTTCATGTTATTGTTAAGTAAATTATTGCTGACATTTTCCATCACTGATAAGTAATACAAATTGACGTTTCGAGATCTGGAATCTGATCCCGTCTTCAGGTGGAAGAAATGCCTAGAACATAACAAAAGTTAGTAAAATCATACCAGGCGAACCTGGAGAAGTCCTTAGCCAAACTTGTAAACCGAAAAGGCAGTCACAAAAATTTAATAAAACACTAGTGAATGCACAAAGCTTAAACATAAAACTGTGAAAGCAGTAAAAAACTAAGCCCCAAAAATTACACTGCACCGATCAGGAGAATGCACAGGAGACGGGAGCCAACCACACACCAGTACAATGTTGGGTACGAACCTCCACAACTGGCTTATCGTCAACATTGCCTACAAAACCAGGAGTTCATCAATATGATGAAATAACATTTTTTCATCATCTCATGCAAGTTTCATTTCTGTATGACGCTATAACTGTTCTCAAAGATGATGTAATAAAGAATTTCTGCTGGTTTCCGAAAGACAAATCGTTAATTCAGTTGACCTAACGATGATGAAGACAATATCATGTACAATCGGACTTGCAGCGGAAAGTAGAGTTGGGTGAAGAGGAAGCTGGTTGTGTGCTTGTGCAGCAACAGAAAGAAGAGAATACAGAAGGAGAAATACAGTACTATAGTTACAATGAAATGCAGCAATCAATAGAGAGTTGGTTACAGATGATGCTGATTGAGTGCTTGTGCATCAAGAGAGAAAAAAAGCTTGAAGGCAGTACTGGGTACAACCAAACATGTAGCAGCCAGTAGAGAGAGTTGGTTGCAGAGGATGCTGATTGAGTGCTTGTGCATCAAGAGAGAAAAAAGCTTGAAGGCAGTACTGGGTACAACCAAACATGCAGCAGCCAGTAGAGAGAGTTGGGCGCGCAGGATGCTGGTTGTGTGCTTGTGCATCGATGTGAATAATTACCCCTGGATCGCAGGAAACGCCATTCCTTAAATACCATTAAAGCGTTACTTACAAATCGCAGATGGCCGTGACTGGATGCTGCATTATGGCCACGGTCAGAGGTCAACGGCTGGGCCAACTGTTTGAACGCCGCCAAATTGCCGCTTTCCTACGAAACGACTCTATTTTCCATTTCCACAGATCCCGGTACGATTATCGTCTTCTGGAACGAAAATTCTGGAGGATGGTGCCTTTGTTTCTTACGAAGCATTTTTTATCTGGATGTTGGTGAAGTTAGAAGTCCACATAGCGACAAATTGGAGTATTTTACATTCTAATGATACGAAATATACAAAAGTATTTCCTTAAAAGTTTTAAATAGCTTTGAACTGGTTTTCTGGTTTATATAGACACAAAATTTCTCAGTATAAGGAAACAATTCCTCTAAAACTTCCTAAATTCTTGCAACTACTGTCTTGCAAGTAGAATGTAATAGACACCTCTTCGTTTCTTGCAATCTCTTGTTGAATTGAGTGTAGCTAAGGGTTCAAAAGATCAAATCTAACTCAGGAGAAATTCAACTGCAAGTTTTCCATTTTTGTAGCAATGCAAAACGTTTGTAAAAGTTTAGAGAGTTTTTATTTATCTTCCCTCCTCGAGTTTTTAATTTTTTGCATGTTTGAAATTTGGCATGGACGTCCCTCTTTGCTACAAATGCTCAAGAAACGGTTTTGTCAAATACCGCCAGGTCTCCACCCCACAGGACTATCTAAAGTTATTGTTAAGGCCAATTTTTAATACAGATCAAGGCGACGACAACGAATCTAAGAAACGATGTGACCTAAAATGATAAAATTTGGCATGGGCGTTCTTCTTTTCTCTCTAAGAAACTGATTTACAACATTGCATCAAGGCTCCGCCACACAGGACTTCAAAATATCTATCTAATGTTATTCTTAGGCCAATTTTCAATATGAATCTAGAAAACAACGAATCTGAAAAATTATAGGATGTATGATGTTGAAATTTGGCGTGCTGGACGTTCCTCTTTGTTCATAGGTGCTCACTAATAAATGGTCTTGCAAAATACCATCTGTGCTCCATTCAACACGTATTGGAAGTGTCAATATAATGTTATTCTTATGGAAAATTTAAATTCTGTACGAATTAAGGAAACAACGATTCTCAAAAATTAAATTTGGAGTAATATATTTGCTCTATGTTCAAAAAAGTGTTTTGCACTTTTCCTTAAGGGCTCCGCCCCACAGAACCTCAAGACATTACATATCATACGACATTACAACATGCGTCTGTTGGGCATCCGGCTATAGAATAACGGTCTTGGACTTCGGTTCAAGATGTGACGGGTTCGATTCCCGGGATGGCCAACAAAATTTTATGGGGTTGGACCGCTTTCCCCAAAAACGTTTGTGTGTACTAGTGTACTTTGTAAATGCCTCTGGCGCAGTTATGAGCAAAAAAAAAAGAAAGAAAAGATTACTATAGAGCCTACGGGGTTGAAATTTGGCATAGGAGTTCCTCTTTGCTAATAAGTGTTCACTAAGAAACGAATTTGTAAAATTCCATCAGGGATCCGCCTCACAGGATTTCAATTTTGAAATTTTGTTATTCTTTTTGTCAATTTTTTATGAACTTGAAAACCAGATGATTAAAGGGGTTGACATTTGGGATGTAAATTTCACTTTGCCCATAGATGCTTACTAAGAATCGCTTTTGGAAAGCTCCTTCGGGGATTCGCCACAAAGGACTTCAAAATTACTCTAGGTCGTCTATACGAGGTTGAAATTTGACATGCGTATCTCTTTTCTCATAGGCACTCACTAAGACACGGTCTTGCAAATATATAGTTTTTGAAGTCCTTTAGGACCCCACCCCAAAGGACCATCACATGGCCTGGGGGAAGGTTGAATTTGACATGTTCGTTCCTCTTTTCTCATAGGTGCTCACTAAAAAATAGGCTTTGCAAAATTCCTTCAAAGACTCCACTCACACTACTTCAATGTTTCAATATGATTGTTAAGGAAGAAGATTTCGTTGCTCTTTAAAGATATTATATTACCTTTAAAATAAAATCAATCACTGTCGAAGCCGTAACGGGCAACAGCTAGTGTAAGACATATAAAGGCCTTCTAAAAATATATTAAGTTATAAATAATATTTTGATGTCTCAATTTCAATATTGTAATTTCGGGAACTAAGTATCTCAAGCATTCTTTTGTTTGGATTAATTTACCACCAAGCGTCGCCGCCTTAATCTCAGACACGACACGTGACAAAACAAAACCAGGACTAAATTAACCTCGCGGAAAATGGCGGCCGGATCGTCACCCGCGGCT
The DNA here is from genome assembly GCA_030545055.2 of Neoaliturus tenellus. Classification (NCBI taxonomy): domain Eukaryota; kingdom Metazoa; phylum Arthropoda; class Insecta; order Hemiptera; family Cicadellidae; genus Neoaliturus; species Neoaliturus tenellus. The sequence continues at coordinate 88,551,250 of CM061536.1, forward strand.
ACGGCGACCGCCATCAGAATAAGTAATCCGAGATGTTATTAATGACGGAGCCGCGATTGGCTGCGACCGCGGCGCGCTCCTGCGGAACCAATGGGTAATAGCGGCTGGCGCCGGCCTGACGACCGCGCCTGCGCAGCAGACGACGCATGCGTACACGCACACTGGCGCGCTCCAGCGGGGAAAAACTAGATTGGATAACGTTGTTGCGGAAGGGGTCGCTCTGGCGGTGGCTTAGGGTATGAACACACAGAACGCGGCGCGGCGCGGCGCGTCTTTACTCTTTTCACTTCAGTAATCAGTGTCCGATATGGCGTTGAGCAAATTGGTTCGATGTTTGCTGCGTTTGGAAAACACTTATTTAAAGTATCACACGTTCGTTTTTGGCGGAAACAAATACAGATCAAACCGTATCCAACGTCACCAAAAACTTTAATTTTGGTTGTAAATTGTAGGAGGAGTTCTCCATACAAAAACCCTTAGTGTATTAAATAAGTGTAGGTTTTATAATGTCAAATACTGCGATCGTCGTTAAACAATCCCGAATCCTGACTACCAAACAACTACACATGCACACCAAGTCTGTCCAACGACACTAAAAACTTTAAAGTCAGTGAAACTGTAAAGAAGTTCCAATTACAAAATAAACCTCAGTGTATTAAATAAGTATGGTATAGATTTAAGCAATATATTCTACCATTGTCACCTATTCCACAGCGTGTCCACAATTCCCCTGTTCTTGTAATGTTTATGCTTTGCTTGCCACAGTGCAGGCCTACAAAACACTTCGTTAAACACTCACCATCCATCATATTTACAGGGAAGACGCGCGAAAACGCGTGTTGACGCTCCAAAAAATCAAACTCAACTGGTCCAAGTGAAGACGCGCCGCGCCGCGCCGCGCCGCTCTCTGTGTGTTGAACTCCATAACAAACTATGAATTTGTTTTTCACGCGTCATGACGCGCCGCGCCGTGCCGCGCCGCGCCGCGTTCTGTGTGTTCATCCTCTTAGTGGATTAGATGCAAAATTAGGAGATTTCATCACCTCTGCAAAATTTTTTATAAACTATCTAAGTTTGAACGGTATTTGTAAAAAATATTTTCTTGTATGTTTATGTTGGATTCGCCCTGATACCTGAGTACCCTGAGTACTGTAAATTGTTTTGGCAAAAACAAATTTTAAAAGAAAGAACATTGATTTTTTATTCCCATTAAGAATGGTATTATCGCCTTAAATTTTAGGTATACCAGATTTAATGTATAATAACTATTAAACTAAATTGCCACTTAGTGTCAAGAATATTTGTTCAAAAACTGCATGCGAGACCATTGAATAAAATGCTGTAACATTATGTGTCCAAAATCGGAATAAGACTCCTAATGTGTTGAAACAAGAATAAGGAGCGTTGTACAAACTGGGATTATATCAAACATTGTGCAGTTTGATGGATTAAGATTATGCTACAGAACAACTAACTAAAGTGGACAAGTCAAGTTGTTTATACTCGTACTGTTTTGTTTTTTTTCAGCAAACACAACACAATTGCTACTGAAATCATTGGCCACCTGGAGGAAAGGCCATCTTATTTGGTTAATTATTGTGCATAGGCCTAGTATATTTTGTTTAGACTTTCTTAATATTAGCTCATACACTCGCAAAATTACGGGGTCTTCTACAGTGTATGTAGTTGAGTGAACCTAATTTTCCACTCAAGAGTGAACCACGCAAGCTAAATTGCAGTGTGAGTCTGTACAAAATTTTGTAACCTGTCCTATAAAATTGTTACGAAATGTTGGATGAATAAAATATTTGCTGATAAACTTTAAGATGTCTTTAAGGATGACGCCAACTCACAGTAGGCCTAATAACAAAATCCTAGTTGTAAAAATATTGTCTGGACACAAGCATGTTATATTTTTGTAGTCTGGATGACAACTCATTTAGCTGATCGCTGAAGTTGAATTAGTTATCACAATTTTCTTCCATCAACATTTTATTAGTTTCCTTGATTTGACCCCTAGAGCACACAACAAAAATCGACTTTCTTCACTCAAAAAATTTCAAAACTGCAAACGAAAAGATTCGTACATATAGTAAATCCAACTAAAGATAGTCCGAATTCTTCTATTCATATTGGAGTTTGTTCACAATACTAATGCCTAAAATCAATAATACTTTTCACAACAAAGTTCCCCAAATTCATTCTATTACATCAGCCACAACGTCCAACCGCTTTGTAGCTAATGTTATCCATAGACAAAGTATTGTGAATAGCAATCCCATCAGCATCCGTTACAACACAGAGACCCCGTCAGCACCGCAACGGTCGGCCACTCCCGTTCATCCGCATCTACAAAAACCTTCTAATTAGCTGATTACACGTCCAGAACCACAAACCGAGATGGAATTTTGTTAATTAAAGCCGATCTAAAAGCCATCGACAACCCGAATAATGCTTGCGCCACTGTCGCACATATAATTAAATTTGTGTTTCAATTGTGACACCGCTACAATGCTGCTCTCTGGTGGCGTTTTTTATTACTTCGCATCAATTATTTCCGCGACCGAAACTAACCTGAGGGACTTGTTAATAAATTAGTAGGCTATATTTGTTTGTTTCCGCGGCGCCACGATTGTTCATCATTTTCAATCGGTCGTTTTGTTCGGCGAATATCAAATTAGGACTTTTGTCGATTGCAAAGTAGTTTCATTAAAAGTATACGGGCGTTTTTTCTACAGGAGTGCAATTGGCTTTTGTTCTGTGCTGTCGAAATTGCCTTATTGTGCGAAATGGAGGTGCGGCCGGTAAGTGTTTAGTGCATTCGTATTCCTGGTAATGAAATAATTTTTGGAGAAAGAATTGTTTATTAACTAAACATATAAAAGCATTTTGCAAAGTTACCTGGTGTTTTAGTGTCCTCATGGTCTATTTGGTGTTGCGAAACAAAAGCGATATAAATTGAAAGAAGGCAGATCCCACAAAACTTAAAAACAACAAATTCTTTATGACATTTAAACTAAAAACATTTATATAATAAACAATAGCCATACTGAAATAAAAGAAAAATAAATTATTAATTTGAATGTGTTTTTTCTCTATTTCTTGTTGAAAATTTAGTACTGATAGAAATCTAGGTATAGGAAACCTCCCGTGAACAACTACTCCAAATTTTTTATCTTTATAATCTCCATAAACCCACTTAAATATTTTTTCTATTATCTTTTATAGGTAAAGAGGTTTCTTCAAATTCTAAAGGCGAGCATCATGATAATGTTGATGCGCTACAACCTTACGCCAGCGCATGACACGTTGTGGGCAAAAAAACCTAGATATTAACCAGGATATGATGATTCAAGCAAGTAAAACGTTTCTAAAATTTTTTTGTATGATTTTGGATAGGTCCGAGTTCAATTTCGCTATCTATTTCTTGATAGATATAGATAAATAGATTTTGAAAGCTCTGGTTCTAAACGTAGCATCTTACTTCCATTATAGAGAAATAGATTGGACGAATGGATTCCAGCAGCTATCAAAACCTTATTAAAATAGATAGCGTTATAAACGTATGTCTCGCTCTTTTGTTATTCAGTTTCGTCTAAAATTTATTTTCTCCGTAGTTTCACGTCCATTTCTGCTCTATCCTAGCCAAACAGACAGGTACAAATCCGCCCCAGCAGACCAGTACCCAGAAGTGGTTGTTTGTCTATTTTGGACTCGGTAATTGCAGCGGCGCTTCAAAGGGGCCGTTTTGGGTTTCGAAACCCCAAAACCCCGGTGACGAACCGGCCGGTAAGCCGACACTTCACAAACAACACTCCCACATCTAGCAGCGAAACCTCAGTAATTTCAACGACTGCACTACCCCAGGCCTAGACACCCTAGCCGACATGATTCCGCTATATGTTGGGTAAAGATCGGTTTTTTGTTGTGTTATATTACAATCCATTCAAAGTCTGATCTGGGTCCATTCATGCTCAGGTCTTTTGTGTTTGTCCTTTATCAATCGGAGTCGTCTACGGTAACAGGTAATTTTGGGTTGTGTGCCTATAGCTCTGTTTTGATTTCGTTCCTCACAGGTGTTTAGGTTTAGGAATGAATTTAAAAAGCAATAATATTGATTTCATTTTCGAAAATTTGGGCTTACTAACTCTGCTGGAACTCAAAATTGAAATGTATTAAAGTGAAAGTACCTAATTTGAAGAATATTAATATGCTATTAAATCCTACTATAGTAAGATGCACGAAAATAGTCCGATGGAAATTTTAACAGCTGTGTCTCCCCTCACCCCCTCTCGCCCTGCAATGTTGTCATTTGTGGTTTTGGTTACCATGTGTAATAAAGTAGAAAATGTGTTTCAAAATAAATTTGGCAACAACGGATCGACTCTCATCGGACTATTTTCGTGAATCGTACAAAGTCAATGCTATAGTCTATACTTGTTGCTCGAAATCGAGAAATTTATTTTGATACAATACAAAAGTAACATTTAGTTTTAAATCAACGAAATCCGACCAATTCAATATTGTGAATATCAGTAATAAAAAAAATCTCATCACGTATTTACAGCTGTACATTACCAGATGTTTGAAATGTTCAACCCAAACCCAATGTTATTCTAATGGGAAAATTTCAGATTTAATTTGTGTATAGCGCCCTTTTTTATGTCTGATTTCCATCAATTTTTGGCCGAAACAACTACTGGCCCTATACAACGACACGAAAAACTTGAATATCGTTTGAAAATTGTAGGAGGAGTTCTCAACACAAAAGAACCCTTACCGTATTAAATAAGTATAACCACTATACGGGAAATGTCTGTAACTATGTATTTCATTTCAATCTCAAAATATATGAGGTAGAATTCGATTAAAATTTGGATTTAGGAGTATTTAGCCTCAACCCCAGGAAAATCCCTTTTTATGGTAATCTTACCTCCGTCAATCATCCAACATTAAAAGGTTAAAATCTCCTACGTTGCTGACATGTTTCGTTGTTATCACAACATCTTCAGAGCATTCGTAGTCGTCAAAAGTTAAAATTAAACAACACAAACACCTCTGCTACCCGCGCCGGGACCGTCCGTGTCGCCATGATAGGCCTATCAATTCATGTAACTGTTCGTATGCGTGTGTGTCTCAATGTTCGTGTTTGTGTTGTTTAATTTTAACTTTTGACGACTACGAATGCTCTGAAGATGTTGTGATAACAACGAAACATGTCAGCAACGTAGGAGATTTTAACCTTTTAATGTTGGATGATTGACGGAGGTAAGATTACCATTAATTGTTCAAACATCATCCAGGGGCCACAAAATGGATTTTAATCCCTTTTTAGTAAAACAAAGTGTGAAAACGGCAACTTTTAAAGTTGATCTTATGGATTACCTTTTTGGCAACGAAATAAACAACAAAAGGTAAAAATAAATAAAAGAACGCTACTTTTGATATTGATCTTAAGGGATACAATTTTGGTGAAGAAATAACAAGAGACAAAAAATTAAAGGTTTACTACTAAGCATTCGTTTTGAAACAGCTGTTACCTGCGTAAAGGAATAGTTGGGGTTGTTGGTGTAAGTTTAATACACCCTGTTTATAATGATATATAACAAAAGAGAATTAAAACCAATGAGCAAGGCTCGTTCAACCCACTTCGTATAATCTAAATAATAATCATGAACTTTAAATGCGTCATCCAAATAGTATAGTAACAATATTGGTTTATATACTTAGATGAATTAAACTGTTAGTTTTAGAGTTTAAATTATACTTAGATAAATTAAACTGTTAGTTTTAGAGTTTAAATTATAGGCTACGATTTTGCTTCACTATGATGCGTCTTTTCAAACTACTTTAATTTACTCCCCCAGTAAGATTAAACTTAGGATCTTAAGATTGAAATTTACCAGACATCTTGGTAATTACATAAAACCTACTGCTAAACCAGCACGACTCGAATCAGCTCTAGGCAATAATACCCCCGTCGCAGCAGACCTGCGTACTCAGCGAATTTCCAATGGAATTTTAGATTATTTACTTTCCCCATAAAAACACCATAGCATCGAGTATGTAGGTTTGCTGCCATGGGGCGTTGTTAGAAAATTAGTTAATCAATAATTGGTGAATGTAAACACAAAATTGTATCAAGCCCTGACAATTTTTATTTTCCCCATAAACCCCATGGGGGTGAGTATGTAGGTTTGCCGCCATATGGGTTTTGTAAGCAAGTATAAGTTAAACCCTATCTTGATAATGTACATACCAAATTTGACTAAGTTATGTCAACAAATAGGTAAGATATAGGGTTTTCTTGATTTCCCATAAGAATAACATGGAAAACACATTTTTGGATTTTCTCCGTAACCATTTAAGCTAAGTAAAAAATTCAAAATACTAAATTGTTTGTTTTTTTAAGCTCTTTCAAATGGTTTTAGTTAAAATTCATGAATTTTTAAAATTGAGGTCCAAAAATGCCAAAAACCTAATTTTGACCCCTTTGAAACCCCATAAAACCCCGTTCCCATAACCCGACAATGCTGGTTTGCGAACTCATGAAAATAGACCTGGTCTTACACCTTCATACCAAATTTGATCAAAATCGGAGGTCCGCTTCAAAAGTTATCGGTACCACGGACATATATATATATATATATATATATATATATATATATATATATATATATATATATATATATATATATATATATATATACACATATATATGAAAATGAACGAACGGTGTTTTTGGCTTCTGGAGACCTCAAAATGAAAAAGTAAAGTGGTCCCGGGCTTAGGTCTTACCATGGCTACTACCGTAATAGCGTATTCCCTATAGGGAAATTCGCTAAAAACGCGCCACAACCAAAACAAACATACTGAAAATTGTCCATGCATGTGTGGTAAAGTAGCCAACTGCTGCCATTACTTTTAAATTTGCAACATTCAGGGTTTTTCTTGGAAAGCAAACATTCCATCATGAGGAAGAAACTTGCAATTAGTTTAATTTTGCGATCCCGGCCGAATTTCAAGAAACCAACGGTGCCTCCCCCACACGAAGGTGCAATACCCTTTGTTCTGAGAAGTGCGGCCCCAATCTCAGCCCTGAAAATTAGGAGTTTTAAAAATTAACGCTTCATCGCTCTCGGCCTAAGTGGGACGGCGCTGTCGGGTGGAAAATCTGAATACCTGCCCCAACCCGCCTCGCACCACTGATATATGCCACTCCATGTACTGGGGGACGAGCATTAGCTAGGTAAACTTAAATAATGCTATGTTTATAGTCATAGTGATTTCAGTCAAAGACTGTACGCTGAAATGCCAAGCCCAGAAGGATTTTTCTTTGACGAGCTCGTTCGCTTCGCTCACTCGCCTTTCATGATATTTAAATGTCGGTCTAAGGGTGCGACACTCTGGTATGAGTTTGTTGAAACGGAAACACATAGATTTTACCTCTACTATAAACATCAGATGGTTATATAATAGTTGATCATTCTTTTGTTTTCATATTGAAAATCTACAAATATGCTTGGAGTTCTATAGCCCTCCAATTTTTCTCTACTTCCCAAATCTCTCCCTTAATTACCCAAAATTTAAATTTTCCAATATCCCTCTGAAACCATCCTCAGTTTCTGAGCTACCCATTTCTCTTTACTAAAAGCTCCTAATTAATTTTCCTCCACCTTCCAAACGCCACAGGAATTTGACTGTTCTTTCAAATTCCATCAAAGTTTTTACTTATCTATGTTCCTATGAACCTCCCCTTCAGGTTGAGCTGTCCGTCGAACCTAGTAGTAAAGAGTTGTTTAGTTAACTGCACTCCCATGTGTTTCTGGCACGGCCCCGTGTTGTATGCCCTGTTCCTACCTTAGAACTACCCTTTAGACCTAGAAAGACCCCCCCCAATTTTACTACCCAGTAAAAGTTTGTTTTCCCGGTATACACCTGTACCTCTTCCAAATTTGTCTACTACCATTTTCTGGGTGGAAACCACCCACCACCGTGAAGCTCCCGCAACCTCCGTCTTCCTCTTCCATCTTCCCCCGGCGTCTCCGGCGCCGCTCGCCCCACGCGCCGCCCCGGGGCCGCACAGAAGCGCCGGGGCGCTCACCTCGCCCCCCACGGCGCTTTTGAGCGCCCAATATCATGACGATAAGCGGCCACGGGGGGCCGCGTTTGTCGGGCGGCATTAATAACGCGCATTGTTTTGTAATTAGAAACGTAGGCCAGGTCGAGGCATTCCTAGTCTCATCATTAGGGCGGCCACCGTCGCTTTGTTCCTGCCGGTACGGGATTTCCCACGGCGCGAAGTGGAATTCGAAATTGGAAACGTGTGAAGAAATTAGGGAATCGGTAGGGGGTGGTGATTGATTCTCGGTATAATTGATTGTGCAGTAAATGACGTGACAGGTTGGATGACTATTAGGGCTGCAGAAAAATATTTTAAAATGTTAACTTTAATTAATATACACAGAGAAAGCTTAGTTTTGCTTCATTACAGCTAATGTTAACCTATGCCCTGGGAGCTCTGGTTTTGAAAGTGCAAACACGAAGAAAAGCTTGTTACAGAATTTTGAAGTGACAATCAATACTTCTTGTGCATTTCCGAGTACACTTTCTGTTTATGTTGTTTGATATGGTGTTTTCCCACATTTTTTGCTTGGATGTCAACCAGACTATAAAGCAAAAAACTACTCGAAGTACGAAGTCATATCCCAAACCTGTAAGGTGAGCTTAGTTGTGTTCAATTTTACATAAAAAATTTAACGTCCACGGCTCTATAGCGTTTTAAAACATAAATTTAGGAAAAACCTTTCTTCTTACATTTTGAGTGACAAGTCTAATCCATAGCAAGCAAGACATCTGAGTTTTTGTATTAATTGCCCGATACAAATCTAATTACTGTATTCTACTTTTCATATATCAACGGTGTTTTCTCCGACCACGGTTGACTTGAATGACTATACAAAACCTTGCCAAAATCATTGTGACTCAAATACAGAAATCATGCAACTCCTGTAAACTATTACTGTACTCTTAAGTAGTAAATAACTAAACATTCCTCAGGGTATATTTCAATGACAAAATGTCATTTTGATGGAGGTCTTCGCAAAAACCTTAAACTAAAAATCAATTTAAACAGCAAAACATAAAGTCGCCCAATCGGAAACATTTCATCACCGTGCCACTCCCACATTGTCCCTCTGTCAGCTCGCGGATTCCAGGGGAATGCGCCCAGCGGCCAGCTGCACCGCGATCAGGCAGGCGCTCATTGTCCTCAGGTGAGGCAGGCACCCCCGCCTGCATTGTTAACCCGTGGCAGAATAAATTGTGCCCATTCAGGGGGTGACACTGGGACCCATTGACCGCGATTCATTCAAGACGGAGATCTCGCCATGACGACCTTCCAGGGGACGTAAGTTAACGAGAGGTGTCATCGTTTACGAGTGTCTTTTGCAGCGATTTACTAATGTAGCCCTTAGGGTGCTTTTCTTAAGGTGTCTGAAGGGATACAGTAATGATCGTGTAAATGAAACCTTCACCTCTTGAAAGATTTCAATTGATTTTTCACCACTAAATCTAGAGGAGTGTCTTTTTGGTGGGTAAGGATTTTTGTCAAGTATCATCGGGTATATCGGTATAGAACAGTCATAATTTTCAAATCGTGCGTAGGCATATACCATGCTGTAACCTTTTGTACAGATTTATCATTATGCTAACCTTCAAAGGAAAAGGCATTTTAATACAACATGAATGTGAGGTAAAACCATCCAAACTCAAATTGGAGGAATCTTAGAAATCGAAACGGTGGGCAAATAAATGTTTGGTGCTACCAAACATAATGTCGATCAGTTGGTTTCAGCTGCTTATGCTATTACATATTAGTTTATACTAGAAATCGCCTCCTGATCGAAATTCGATCAAAATTTCAGTTTATCTGGACCCAAGCAGCTTAAAACATTTTAGAACTAAAACATCTGTTATTCCTAATTTTCTAGCGGTCGCTTTTACAACAGCTGTCTAATGATTCATTCAATTCTACTTTCTCCATAAGATTAACATTGGAACTTTGAAAGCCTGTGGGGGGTAGCCCTGGAGTCCGATGTGAATTAGAATGTGATTTTGCTCATCTACAGGACTGTACCTTTCTAACGGTATGCTCGGATTTATCCTACGATGCACACGAGATGAGAAAAAAGGAGGAAATGAAACATGCTTGCGTATTAATATATAGATAAATACCTCGCAATTAGTCATTCGATCAAGTGAAATGGCAAATAATTGGATTCTCGGTTTACTTGAGTTGTATTTTATAATTTACAGGAAGTCGATCAGTGTGTTAAATGATCAACTATCATGTCGATCAAATGGTAGCAATCTGCGGGGACCTCTTGAACCGACGTTGGACTCTAACATTTCTCTCTAACATTTAACACAAGAACCCCAGTTTTTGACTCGTGTCTGGTACAGCGACAGTAAAAGAAAATAGTCAATTGTCAATTGTTCTTTATTTAGGCCTACATTAATAATTTTTTCATATAAATGAAATGTAACAAGTATAATAAATCGGCATGTAAGTTTAATGATTCTAGATTAATTCCACATTACAATCATTTTCAGTGTTAAATTTTATTATTATTTTTCACTACTTTTTTAAATTTCCAAATTATAGCCCTACTAAAGATAGCGAGACTATTATTCGTAAATTCAAATCAAATTTAATTTCCTAAGCGATTGATCTTACAGCTCACAGTTTAATTATATAACTGTTTCTATTGGTATTGTGGATATTAGGTCTATAAAAGAATATCTGCGGAATGGAAGCTTGTGGGTAATATTGCTGAATTCCTTTCTCATCCATATCGTCAAACTTTGGCTTCCAGAGCCCTTGTCTTTCATTGCACTAACTTAATTAATACAGAAGGAAGGTCAAGTTTAATTTAAATTTCTTAATCAAAATAGTAGGCTATTCTGAGTTTTAAAGTATTCTAATAAGAAATTTTGTTAATTTTAAATTTGCATGTATAACAACAATATAGAGAGCGTTTTCACGAAAGTGGAAATTGCCAATGATGATTTAGACCTACATGGAGGAAATCTCTTCGGCTAATACTTTAATCAAAAGATTGTTTTAATAATAAAGTTTATACTTTTATGTTTTTAGGTATTGACATTTTTTATTGCTCTTATTTTACGTTTCATTCTAGAAAATAAAAAAAAAATCCTAATTCTCTGCAAGATTATGCTCGTCTTTGTTATTTTTTGAGCATGCAACGATATTTGCTCATGTTATAATTTATTTGTCTACTTACACAGTTATCTACGTTTGGGTAAAACACAATAAAGTGGAAGCTTTTTTATGTTTTATTTATTTTTAATATTCCTATAAAAATATGGCTCTGAAGTCGTCTTTATTTGGGCTCCAAATTCTTGAATGGATCGATTAAAGTACTGTTGGATTAAATTCGAGTATTTATTTATTTTTTATCAGTAGGTCTAATAAAGCGAAGTTGTTTTCATCAAAATGCATAAATAGGCTATCACCTATTTTCGCCCTATACTTCTAACAAGGAATCATACTTTTGAGGCCTAGGGCCAAAAATTTGCGGCATTATAACTTCCCCCGTAATCCAATGGAAACGGAAACCGGTAGCCGATGTGAAGTGATGGTTGCCTAGCAACCGGAAACACAAGCAGTGCATCCCGCTAGGTTGTTAAGGTCATGTTATGGTTTGTTTGTTGTTGGGAGGATAACAAGATTTTTTTCATTTGTTAAAAATGTATTGTACAATGTAGTGTGATGAAAACATCGTTCGTAACTCAGCCAAATAGTTTAAGTATTCATTTTGACCCTGGATTGGAATATATTAATGATGAGATAAAATTACCTTGTCCAATCACTGGTTGTCAAAAGACGACATGTTTCGTTCCGAACTTCATCAGGTCCATGGTATGCAACTACCACATAATCCAATGTATTATTATATTGTGGTTTTAATTCAATAAAAAGTTGTCCCATCAGTCACTAAAACTACAAGTTGTCATAGAGATAAATTAATAGAACTGAATAAAACTGATTAAAACTTACTTGAGCTGGCCAGTACCTAGACTCTACTAGATCACAAACCAGATAAATATTATCGATTTTATCGATATTAATATCATCGAGATAATATTAATCGATTACAAAGTAATCGATCCTTCGCGATTCTAGCACTGCTAGCGCCGCGGGGTCCGGGCCGGGGTGGTCCGACCCTGGCGATCCCTGAGTTATTACGCCCGCGGCGCACAGCAGTCTAGCGAACCTCCACCAGGTGCTCGCGCGGCGGGGCAAAAACCGCGCGGTATGTGACGAAACATTCCCACCTGGGGCAAAAAACACCGCCCCCTACTGCCGTTCCCAGAGCTCATTCAGGGGTGTTCGGTGACAGCCATTGGGGCGGCGCTGATAAGACAAAGGTCGGCGAGATAAGGAGTTCGCTGACCGACCGCCCATCCGACACCGTGGGAGAAACGGCCGGGGATTCCCGGAAAGTGGAGTAGAAACACGAGAGATGATGGACCAGTTCCTGCCGCCGCTGCACCTGAGAAGGTTCTGATCTGATGCTACCTGTTGCAAATCGGGGGGAGGGGGGGGGGGCGAAAATATCTCCCCATGGCAACCAAAATACTATGATTGAGGTTAGAGAAATCCGCAAAACTATCTCGTCTCAAACCGGGTTCAAATTCTAATCACTTAGATACTTGAGGGGGTTAGAGGAATTTTTTATGAAGGTTAAAATATGGAAAATTTGAGGGAGTTTTGTTTGACGTCTTTCAAAAACTTAAATACAATGTGTTTGAGTAATGTGTCAGTAAAGATAGTACTATTTTAGCCAGTCAGATGAAATAGAACACCTCAAAACTAGTAAATATTTTTAAATGAAGTTTTTAATTTGTTGTGACGCGTAAATTATACGGAAATAGATATTTTCCTATCACTGCATGGAAATCGCAATACCACATCTGTAAACAGTACGAAAAACAGTTAATTTCCACTTTACTAATTTCATTCCTGCTTTAGAGCTGGAATGTTTATTCCCACGCGCCAAATCAAATAGTTATTTAAGTTCAGCTGCTGTTACAAACCAAACCACAGCTGTTGGTCGTTGTTGTTGGTTAGTAGCCTTTAGTTTGAGGTTATGTTTGATAGATGATTGTGTGTTCAACAGAAAAATCAAATAGGCCCTATAACTCAAATGACATAGATTGTAGAACAAACTATTTAATCTTTTTGCAATTGAAATGTATGATGGTAAGAAAAATGTTTTCTGTATTACGAGCACAAATACTCATTGCTGCCATACAAGTGTTTAATCGTAGGTCTACTCAGTTAATGCTTCGTGAGGCCATCTACAATTCTCTATCGGCAATGACGTAGTTTGCGTAGTTTGCTCCCAATAAACAATATTTTTGACAGCAAAAATTTTTAATTTGGATTCACACAAAATGCGCATTTAGTTACCGGTATTGGTTAGCTTAATTGTTGCAAGTATATAGTTTCCAACACTTATCAAATTCAAGGTACTAAAACTTGACGAGATAAATTTGGTACAACACTACATTTTGCTATCGGAATAGATGAGTAGTTAATACATAGTAATTGTCTGCTGCTATAACACAAGGATCCATAAATAAAATCCACTCTCCAAAATTTTTATACGGTACCGTTTAGTAAAATTATTTTAAATCTAACTTAAACTCAAAATATACAGCCACTCATTAAAATTAACTATATCAAGCCGTAACAGACTGTAATTAAGCTCTAAATATTGCAAAACCACAGCTAATAAATCATCAGGCTGGGTAGGGGATTACTAAAAAATCTAGAACACCGTCGCATTTACGGCCCGGAACAAATTGCACTTTTGTCTCATCGCATCGTGGTATCGTGCCCGGGGCCGTGTTTAGGTAAATTTTTCACCGGCCGGCGAAATGACGTCACGAAACGTCATTAATCACTGAACAAAGAATGCGCCCGTCACGGTGTCGCTCCCCCCCTCCCTCTCACCATCGCTATTACTCACACACACACGCACACACACTCGCGCCTATGTAGGCCTACAATACAGTATTAGACATATACAGGTTATTAGGGGTTTGTATTAAACAGATGCGGCCACAATAAGGATTAAGAGGAAGAGCAACTGGTTCAATGCGTTGGAAGTTACCGTATTGAAAAAAAATTCCACATGATTTTAATGCAAATGTTGATTGCCTGCCATTTTTTAGCAGACCGTCCATTTGATGCCTGGAATAAGTCAATCCTTTTTAAGATGGGCGAACTGTTAAAACTAGATGCTGCTAATGCATCATATTACAAAGAAGAAAACTTATTACTTATTTTTAAAGTAAAACAAATTAGTGAAAGTTTCTTGTTGGTATCCCAATTTTATGATTATGGGGTGTTTTTCAAAACTGCATTAAAAAGTACTTTGCATTACGGTACCTAATGTGTAGGTCTATTGAAGTTCTTTTTAATGTTTTTCACCCGTTGTGAAGAAGAAGCGAGAGTTTATTTTGGAACACTTGGTTCACATGATTATGTAATTTTTATCTTAAATAATCCAAACAATCTATAATTTTATGTCAATCATTATTAAATGTTTGATAGATCTGATTTAGAGAATTTCTTAGGACCATTTAAAAATATATATCAAATCTATAGAGGCAAAAATTTAAGCGGATTAAAACTGTTTCGTGGTTTTTGCTGGTTATAGAATCAAGGATTTCACAAGCGTATCGTTAAAAAATTGTTTCCAAATAAAAATAATTTCCAACCGAAAAAGTAATTAAATATAAAACAATAAAAAAACTCTCGCAGAAAACGGAGTATTAATTTCTCCAAATATCGAATAGATTAAAACCGTCAGCACCGTCGGAGACAATGTGTTGAAAATCGCGCGGGTTTTAATGAATCCGCGATCGCAAGGAATACCCAGCGAGGAGGAGGGAATATTGAGATGTAATCGGATGAGGGATTGGCACCACTGTAATCCCGGGGAGAAGAAGAAAACAACCGTTGTCACTGATTGTATCTGTAATCTCCGGCTCAATATTTTAACACCTCCGCTGGCCTGATCATTATCTTGAGGTTTATTATCATAATACGTCCTAATCTGGTGATTTGGGAAGCTGTTACTTGCTACCGGTTGATTGTTCGGGTCTGTCGCTTTCCTTTAACTATGTTGAAGAAGAGATTTCTTCTTTTCCACGCGCTCTTTTCAGAGTGTACATTGACAGTGAAATCTTGCTGGCATTTCATTAAAGAATAATACAATAATATTCACATGGCTGTACACTAATCATAATTATAATCATCTCCCATACACTATGTGCAAAAAAAGTAAATGAATAATGTAGGCCTAACCCATTCTACACAAAGTAATTAATGAAATTAATTAAATAGTAACGAATTATTTTTATAATAAAATAAAGATAGCAATAATGGCTTTTAAGAGTGGGGTATAGTGTACGTTAATAATGTTGTCCACCTTCTTCTCATACGAATTCACCCTTTAAACTCTAAATCGAACCGTAAACAAACATTACCCTTGCACCCATTTAACCGAATCCCTTCATAAACTCGCAATTCCACTCCATTCCAAAGCAGAAACGTTTTGTCCTCGACAAAACCGAAACAAACCACAATTTCAGACCGAATCGCAGCCGGAAATCGCAGACTGCAGAACAAACGAAGGAACGGAGCGGATTGTTCGCATGTAAACATTGTGACCAATGTCGCGACCGCCCGACAATGCACTAGTTACACAGGCTTGCCACTTGTTGGGATTTTATGCCAAATTGGGGATTTTTCTTGGCTCTGGATTGTTATGGCCGATTGACTCCAATGGAGGAATTTTGGCGGATTTTTAAAATTTCGTCTAATTTATATCGGAGGACTTTTCTTATTTTAGAGATGTCTTTCTTGTAATTTTAGTAACCCACTTAAGTGTAATTAATAGATTTTTTAATTTAAGTACCAGGGGCACCGAGCATATGCTCGGTAAAGTTATACAGCGTCAATTTCCTTTCACAGATAAAGCTCGTTCGCTCGGCTCATTCGGCACCTCCTTTTAAGACGAGCTCGGTTCGCTCAATCGCCAGGCCAGAGAGTGCTGCACTTTAATATAAATTTGTTGAACCACAGATTAAAGAAACAGTTGGTTGTATGAGACGTGAATTTGTTCTACATATAGGCAGGTTGACTATCTCGTGCAACATGGGGAGGATTAATCATTATAATGTATAGTAAAATCATTACTAAGGTCTTCATTTCAAATTCAGGCTGTTAAACTGCCTAGGTGGGGCACAAATTCCACCGGGCTGTCTCACGTCTCGTGCAACCAACTGTAACACATTGGTTTGTAGATACAATGATCAGCTGATTTTGTTCAAGAATAGCTACACAAAATCTAGATAATTATAACATGGGCAATGTGAAGGGCTTTAGCAAGAAAACCGGATTTTCCCTATTGGACCAATTCCAATCGATTCCTCAGGGCTAAAACCGACATAATTAATTCTTAGAAACAATATTTGCCCGTAAAAACAGTGCTTGTTTTTATAAAATAAATGGCTAGGCCTAAATTTTAATGCTGAGTGAATTATTTTTTTTCAGTATAGTTTATAATTTAAGTCTTTAGCAAAAAGGACGGATTTTTCCTATAGCTATGAGACCAATTCCAATCGATTCCTTGTGGCTAAAACCCCCATAAAAATTCTTGGACGGAAAAGAATATTTGCCAGTACAAACAGTGCTTGTTTTTAGAGTACAGTATAAAATAAATGGCTAGGCCTAATTTACAACGCTGAATGAACTACCTATTTTTCAATATAGTTTATGGTATAGTTGGGGATTTAGTCGTACTGTATACTAAGGAACTTTCTGAAAATCTAAGCTGATTAGTGGGGGGGGGGGGATTTTTAGGTATTTCGATGGGTTTGGACCGTTATTGGTGGATTAACGTGTTCGGGGATATTTTTTATATTTAATTGGGGAATTTCACAAAAATAAATGAAAAACATTGGCTTTTCAATAAAAATTGAGAGTTTTTATAGATTTATCGGCATTCGCTGAGGGATTTCCTCAACAGATGGGGATAACATGGGGAATTTACATCTCAAAGGTGGGAAATTTACTTCAACCAAAGTGGTTCAAAGGGAAATTCCCTCCGATCCAAGTGGCAATCCTGCAGTTACAGATGCAAGCTACCGTCCACTCGACGCTACGGGGAGCCGCTCATTACACCCCATTGATCCAGAGCTGCCACTTTTGATTTATCTCCTGATCATAATTTATTTTCACACTTCCGTCACGCCGTCCACTGGATGATGGACAAAAACGCGTCCGTGCGTGGGAACACCCGTGATTTATGGCATGAGCGTCGCAGGTGACGAACAACCGCGGCGGAACATCCATAAACATGCGACGGATCTAGAAATAACCGGTGTCTCTCGCATGTTGCCGAAAACGAGGGTTGAAGAGGGTAAAGTCGATAAATCAAACCTCAACTATGTGTGAATTGTGGAAATTAGTTGTCTTGTAAGGTGGTTGGATTCGTTCTAGAGGTTTTTGTGTCGGACTGGTTTGATTTCCATGATATCCGTGTTAGATATTTTATAAAGCCTTGCAATCAATATTTGGGTTCTAATACGAAAATCTAATACGACGAAAAATCAGTAACATACAGTATCATAGTATTCAGTGTACATTTATACTGATCAGTTGCATGATTAAACATACACACATGACATCGAATATACAGTACTATGTAAAATGTTATTAAATTTATTTTGGACCTGATCATAACGTATATACTGCCGCCATGGACTGATCCTCGGAAATTACGGCTTTTAAAAGGTTTTATACCTGTTAAAAGCTGATAGACGTGTTTATTTCTTGAAGAAAAACGCAAATAAATGTTAAATTCACTAAGTTTTATGTTGAGAGGTTATGATGAATTAACAATTTCTGATGAACTAAATCCATGTTTGAGGATTAAAATGAAATGTAATTGTTGTAACTCAAAAGGGCAGTTTTGGACCAATTTTAATTCAACCTATTCGTACGTAACATAGGGAACAACTAATATAAAACTGCCAAAATAAATCACTTTGTCAATACGAAATTTATTAAATAACAATAGGCTACATGATTGAAATATTTTGTAGACACACAAATTACCGGGATCGTGTTAATTAACTGTAAAAAATAAGTGTTCTTTCTAAAAAATTAACTTCTTAACATTTCTATTAGGTAGGACTATATTTTATATCTAACTAGCTGTTTCCCGTCACGGCTTCGCCCGTGATTTAATTTATTTTTTAGGTAATCAAATCTTTAAAAAAGCAACAAAATCTTCTTCCTTAAGAATGACATTGAAACAATAAAAGACTGTGTTTTGAGGTCTGAAGGAATTTTGCAAAAATTTTCTTAATGAGAACCATTGAGCAAAAAAGAACAACCATGTCATATTTCAACCCCGTATGCCCTACAGTCACTTTAAAATCATGTAGGGCGGAGCCCTAAAGAACATAAAAACTATATTTCTAAAACTTTTTTAGTAAACACCTATCAGCAAACCGGAACCTAAACGTTAAATTTCAACACCGTAGGATTATGGTAATTTTCATTATCTGTGGGGGGAAGCCCCTCAGCCCTTGGATTAATTTTGAACTCCTATGTGGCAGAGCCCTTAAGAACTTTGAAAACTATATTTGCAAACCCGTTTCTAAGTGAGCACCTATTTGAAAAACGAAGCATTCACGTTAGATTTTAATCCCTTAGCACATATGGTAATTTTGAGGTTCTGTGAGGTGGAGCCCTAAAGTAAATTTGCTAAATTATTTCTTCGTGAGCAACTATGAGCAAAGAGGAACGTCCATGCTTTCAACCCCGCGGACCCAGAGTAATTTTTAAGACTTGTGGGACGGAGCCCTAAAGAATTTCAAAATATATATTTGAAAAACCTTTTCTTAGTGAGTAACCTACCGATGAGCTAAGAGGAACGTCCATGTCAAATTTCAACCCCGGAGGCCCTAAAATGTTTTTGAAGTCATGTTGGGCAGAGCCTTAAAGAACTTCGAAAACTATATTTGCAAAACCGTTTCTTAGTAAGCACCCATGAGCAAAGAGGAATCCATGTCAAATTTCAACCCCGCAAAGGTCCTAATGTAATTTTGAAATCCAATGGGGTAGAGCCCTAAAGTGCTTTAAAAACTATATTTGTAAACCCTTTTCTAGTGAGTACCCATGAGCAAAGAGAATCCTCCATCATATTTCAACCCCGTGGGCCCTAGAGTAATTTGAAAATACAGTGGGGCGGAGACCTAAAGGGCTTCAAAACCATATTTGCAAAACGTTTCTTAGATTAGATAGTACCTATGAGCTAAGATAATCGCCCTTGTCAAATTTCAACACATAGGATTACACATAGTAATTAGCTTCTTTGAGGTAGAGCTCTAAACAATTTCGAAAACTATAATGGTAAAACAGTTTCTTAGTGAGCACCCATGAGCAAAGAGGAACGTCTATGTCAAAAATTTCAACCCCGCGAATGCCCTAAAGTAATTTTGAAATCCTAAAGTAATTTTGTGTGCCGGAGCCCTTAAGTGCTTCAAAAACTATATGCAGAACCGTTTGTTAGTACCTATGAACAGTAAAAAAGTATATAGTAATAAAATACGAAATAAAGAAAACTGCACTTAATACAACCAAAGTACACCACACTAAAAGTAATAGTATATCACTATAATCTTGGCAATGACAAACATAAATAAATATTATATCTCACACCTGGTTACTTCTATGCTTATAAGCATTTTCTTGAATGAATCATCATGTGGCAGATGTAAACAAACCTAATTCAATTTCCATGATCATATGTTAGAATACAAAAATGTTGCTTCCATAAGAATAACATGGTAACTTTGAAGACGTCTAGGGCGTAGCCCTTTGTGAATATTAATATGAAAATAGTCAGACTTTCCTATTTGAAGCCTAAAGAATGAGTATACCAAATTTCAGCACTCTAGCTAGTCGGGAAGTTGGAGAATTAGTGATGAGTGAGTGAGTGAGTGAGGGCTTTGCCTTTTATAGATATAGATTGGCATGTTCACTATAATCCTCTTTTAGTGTATAATTACTACGTTGTTATAAAAGTACAATGACTGTTGCTCTTCTTGAATGAACTGGTTTAGACTCTAAGTGTATTATTGATGTAGCAATGTAATTGGCTTTTGACGTTGTAGCATCCAAATGAAGACATTTTAATTTTTAACATTTTCGCCAACAGCTCTCATCTTGCTTAGTTCATTTGACCACGACAGAAGGGATTTCCCCATCCCTGAGTGTCCCAAGGTCGCCTATTATACTCACCCCGAAGTGATAAGCGCATTTGGAGGGGCGGCGACCCCCCTCCACTCCCCTTGCGCGGATTGCGCGAGCGGTGGTGCGAATTTGATTGCGAAGTTGTCTAACCCTGTTAGACACCCCGAGATATTAAGGTTCGTCCGGCCGCATTGTGTGAAAACCGTAGCCCAAATTCGTCCCCTGGGCCCGAGGGGGGTGGGGGGCGCCCCCACAGCAATATGTTAAATACCATATCGAATTTGGGCAACATCATCGCCGTTATAGACTCAATCGAGGGTGGAAATTTAATTTACGGGGAACTTTGGTCGGTGACGTGGCCCTGCAGTGTCTATCGCTTTGTTTTTCCTTGAACGGAGAAAATAATGGTAGTTTAATTCTCTGACTACACGCTAAAGATAGTGCGTGAATGAAAAAATAGTATTGTATCTATCAATTAATTAAACAGTTTTTCCAAACGCCAGTATATATATATATATATATTTTTATTTTTGGTATTTTGATGTAGAACCAGAGTAAAAGGCCATGTTAGAGTGGGGCGAAGGCGCTCACTTTGGAAAAAGAAAACACTCTATGCTCTCGTAAAAGCTAACGTAAACAACAGTTTATTGGTCCATGACCTAAAATGATACCCAAAGAGATGCGGACAGTCCAAATTAGGGAGTGTTTCTAGTTGGGCGTAAAATGGATCAACGATTTTGAATTGTATAGGAAACGATTTTCATCAATACAAGACTATCCATTTCCCTGGAATAAAAATTACACATCGTAAATTGGACGCCCATGATAAAGAAGTTGTAACATTGTATTTTAAATTTGAATTTACTCAGGGATGAACGTGTTGTGAAATAAGACAATATTTCCGTGCATTTTTGGGATTTGAACACATTTATGATGGTATTTTGAGGCGGGTGTAATGCGGGGGGGGGGGGGTGTTATGAAGGCATTTTGAGGGGCGTCGGCGGCAGACGGAAGACATGTCGCAATATCTGCCGCAGAATTAGCCGCCTGTCGCTTATCAGATAGGGGAAGTCGGGGCACAACGGGATAGCGGGGCACAACGGGATAACGAATTTTTGTTTGTTGTAAAGTGCTGTAACCTGGTGGAGAAGCGTTTAAATATCTTCTGAAGTAAAGTGGAAGGTGTTGCGGCCATCTTTGCTCTGGTTGGAACGTGTAATGCTGGTGATCTATTCTGACACGTGTTTTTGCTCAAGATATTACAACTTTTAGCAATTTTTGGGGTAAGGTAATATATTTAATAATATGTATATAGCTTTTACTAAGATATATTCATAAAGTATGCTTGTTTAGCTACAGTTTAGTCATGTTTAAAGGTCAATTAAACGTCTTAAGAATCCAGCATGGATTCATAACCTAAAATGTGTTGTTGGGGCGGAACGGGATGGGGCAGAATGGGATGGTATCCCGTTCTGCCCCAATATATTTTCGTTGAAAAAAATTCTAAATATTTTCGTAATACTGTAACAGATGGTCAGAAATTACATGAGGAAAACTGATGGACAAAAATGAGACGAAAACTAAAAAATATAGAACAGGAAATGAACACACAAAAAGAAAGAGAGAGAAGAGAAAACTGTGAGCAAAGGGAAGACTATTTCAAAACGCCTTTTTTTAGAAACTACCCTACCAAAGAGTTTGGGAAAATTAAGAAACCTAAATTTGAACCGACAAAGAAAAAAATCCAAAGAAGACAAATTCAAAAGGACTGTGACAAGGATTCTGATGAATACGAAGATGATGCTGAATAGCCTCTGCTGCGGCGAATTTTACTCAAGTTCAAATGGGGGTTGCATCCCTTGTCAGGTGTGCTTTTAAGGGGCTCACAATTTGTTTTCAGTGGTAAATAGTGAAGAAGATATAATGATTTGTGAATTTTGCCAGTAGCATGTGTCAGTTTAACATTGATTTTAACGAGATTCGATTGTGTTGCAATAATATAATTTTCGAAGTTTTGATGAAGCTTGAAAATGTGATTACTACATTTAAAATTTCAATCAAAGGTCATATTTACATTTTCAATTAGGTTGACACTTAACTTTTCCCTTCATTTCATTTTTCTTTCAAAATTTACCGTATCCCATCCTGCCCCAAGGGCATTTCCCGTTCTGCCCCGTGGGTGGGGCAGAATGGGAAATAGGTAAGCATTATTTAAAAATAAAAATAAAAATTGAAAAGAGACATTTAAACATTTAACAATCATACCAATGTGTTCTTAACGAAATAAAGTTTTGTTTTATACCTTTATTAAGTATTTAATACACCCTGTGTATATTTTATGGTAATGTTAACATTAAGTATCCCGTTCCGCCCCGAGTTCCCCTACGCGGAATGCGGCGTCAATATAGTGATATTGCGATCGGGGCGGCTTTCCTACTCCCGATTTTCCGGGAGATTCTATATCCCTACTTTACACAGGGGTTGACGTTTTCGGGGGTTTTCTTAAGACAAAGTACGAGGCAATTCTTTCATCCTTTTTAGTCTCGGTTGTGTCGTTTAGAAATTTGCCATCCAAATGTTTTCCCATTTAAATTTTATTTAAAAAGCATGATTCCCCATACTTTGATGCCCTTTTTCGCGTTAAAGGTTTTATCAAGCAATTAAATTTAAAGTAAACAATTGTTGATTAATATACCATTGTCTTAGGATTGCCTAGAGGTGGTCATCCTGTTCTTCAAGATGGAAATTATTTGCTGCCAATCTAATATACAAGGAAAACTCACCATAAAAGTAAACGTTTGAACCTCGAAGGACACGAAATTGTAACCATATACTAAAAATTAAAACTATGGCAATTCTCAGAGGAAAAGTGAATAAATTAATCGCGAGTTTAGATGCTAACAGTATCACCGGGTTAACCGAGCCTTGCTCGTTGGTTTCAAATTACTTTTGTTATAGTATCATGGTAATCAGGCTTTGAAGTTTACGCTAACTACAGTATACCTTTTCACATGTGACAGCTGTTTCAAACCAATGCTTGAAACGAAGGCAATATTCTAATTGCCTTGCTTGAAAGTATAATTCTTTTATTTCTGTTTACCTTCCGTTGTTATTTCGCTGCCTTAATGACAACACACAGGCCTATATTTATGACAACACACAAGACCAATGTAAAAATTTTAAATTTTTATACTTAGTTTTAGACAAAAAAAACTAATTTTCCTTATGTTGAGACTGTTTCTAAACTGATTTTTAGACCAAAACACTTTTAAATTCAAAATCTACCTTCTATGTTTCGAGATCGTGGGAAATGCATTGCTTCAGACATTGCTCGTATTATATAGGAGTACCAGGGGGACCGAGCTTAAGCTCGGTAAAATTATTACTTTCGTTCTCACACAAAGCTCGTTCGCTCCGCTCACTCGCCTTCTTCCATTTTAAAGACGAGCTCGTTCGCTTCGCTCACTCGCCAAGCCGACGGGTGCTGCACTTTGGTATAATTTTCTTAAACTACAGGTTAAAGATGTAGCCTAACACATTGGTTTATATCTACAGTTATCAGCTGATTTTTGTTCATTTAATAAAATCTCCATAAGGATAACATGGAAACTTTGAAGGGCTCTAGCGCGAAAACCGGATTTTTCCCAGACATGGGACCAGCTCCAATCGTATTTTTAAGGTAAAACTAAGTTTATTCCAAAATTTGAAGGAAATCGTCGGAGCCGTTTTTGAGATAATTGTGCAAGCAAGCAAGCAAGCAAACAAGCAAACATTGCTCGTATAAGAGTATAGGATTTAGTGGAATGTTGTGCACTTTGCTGCATAGGCCTAATATTTCAGTTAGTAATGTAATCAATTTCCAATTTGTGAATATTTAATAACTGATTCAAATTTTCGTTGTGCTTTCTACAATTCCTTCGACACTATTTACTAAATAATTTATCTTTTAACTAAAAAAGTAAATATATTCAGAGTTTTAAGTGTTGTGCGGTATTTTTTCAACCTGTTTTTTTAATTAACTGAAAAATAAAAACACAGTTCAGCCAGGTTTCAAGCAGTGATTCGATAAAGGAAGAGAACATCCTTAACGTTAATGTTAGGATGTTGGTGGGGGAGGGAGGGGGAGGGGGGAGGGGGGCGGGACGTCCCACAAGTGGCTCGGGACGTGACGAACATACAAACCCACGTGCGGACATACTGATGGGACGACATCTTCCCTGCCGGCGCGGCGACGCGACGAGGAGACGGGGAATCAGTCATCATTTGGAGCCCTGACGGAAATGAACGAGGACCCATTACTAACCGAAAATATGTTAATGTCCACAGATTACTCGAGCAGGAAATATCAGAGGTGCTAGAGAACATACTTCTCGAGTGAATCAAGTCTGGTGGTATATGGTATGGTATACAAAAGTACACCAAGAGTCCGAGTTTTGTAAAATTTGTTAGTTTTACTGTAGAATTGATAATGGCAGAAGACAATTTGTTCTTGCTCTGTTACTTACCAAAAACCTCCTCGAGAAAATTTTCAATTGTATATTTTACTACTAAGATTTTGAGTAATCCCTTATTAAGAGTTTATTTAGTTATATAAATCAAACAAAAAAGCACTAGCCTATGGATATTTTACCTGCGCTTCACATAAAAACTGTACAATAATAGAGAGTTTTTGAAACATACGGTAAATCTTACGGTAAACGCTAAACGCTATTTTTAAGTTGACAAATTTACGTATATTACGTTACACAAGATAGTTCAACTGTATGAATGGTGTCTAATGGTTATCTATTGATAACTTTTCAACGAGTTTTTGTAACTTCAAGCAGCAAAATTACCTAAATCCGCCATTATTTAAAATAGCGTTTAGCGTTTACCGTATGTGCAAAAACTCTCTATTAGTAACGATAGCGTGTAAGAACTGTAAACATTTGTCAAAAATCTTATAAACGATCGGCAATGTCTGGCACAATACTAAGCTAAGCAAGTGAGCGTAGTGAACGAGGGGCAAAAACTTCCTCTGTTTGGCATTGCAAAGCATGCTATAGTTTATCATAATTTTTGTTCTCCTAAGAAATTGCCAGTCAAAAACAGTCAGTTGTCATTTGGAAGACATAGTCTGTGAAAAATTTTCGGCCCATAACAACTAGGCCTACACGAATATAGGCCCTACTCGTATATATATAGGTTTAAATAATGGAGTGTTTAGGTTATTGAGCTAAGTCAAATTAATCTGACAAAAAGGTACAACTTTGGATTTGTTGCTATTTTCCCTAAAACTGTTATGATTTGAAATAATTGTAAACACTTCTTGAAAACCATAGTAAAAGCGAGCAATTTCAGTCAATATTTATTATTGACGTAACCGACACATGTACGTCATGACGTCACGAACAGTTCGTCATTTAATTGTTTAAGAAAAACTATAAACATACAGGGAACATTTTGCAAATCTAATACTTATTAACTGGATCAAGTAAAGGGTGACACACATAAACATAGTGAACAGCCCGCTGTGCCTGTGGGACGAGATGCCATCGTACAATATCCTTAGCTCAAGAATCAAGAATCAGTTCCTCATGATTCTGTTTGTGTAGCAAGGCAGCGCATCAGAGCGGTCTGGCGGCGGCTGGCACAATACATTTACCCCGAATGTGAAAACGATTTATCAAGATTATTTCTGTCCTCCCAAGAAATTACCAGCCACTCGAATTTTTATTTTCCTTCAATGCCTATAACTTTTGCTGTTACATAAATATTTTGTGTTTCTATGTCCTTTTAATTTTATGGAGTTTATACTTAGATTAAAATATGTTTGCATAGCCGACGACTGAGTAAAAATATACAATATGCCATTGCAACATTTTGTAATTACATTTTGTTAATAATCTAAATATATTATTTCTTTTATTTATACTGTATAGTCAATATATATTAGACGTAAAATCAACAGAGATTTTAGAAAGAAATTTAATAGCAGAATCATTACTGTAACAAACGTAGTTTAAAATTTTTTAATATGACCCAATCTAGATTTTTTTAAGCAAATTTGAGTGAAGTCACATACTGTATATTAATTTGTATCATAACTTCTTTATTTTTAATTGTTTGATTACTTTTCTAGACCCAATCTAGATTTTTTAAGCAAATTTGAGTAAAGTCACATACTGTATATTAATTTGTATCATAACTTCTTTATTTTTAATTGTTTGATTACTTTTTTAGACCCAATCTAGATATTTTTAAAGCAATTTGAGTGAAGTCACATACTGTATATTAATTTGTATCATAACTTCTTTATTTTTAATTGTTTGATTACTTTTCTAGACCCAATCTATAGATTTTTTTAAAGCAATTTGAGTGATAATTAATTTGTATCATAACTTCTTTATTTTTAATTGTTTGATTACTTTTGACTATTTTGTTGGTAATAGAAAGGCTGGAGAATAAAAGTATTCTTGACATTATGTTTATGCAGTAACGCTTCCAAATAATACTTTTCCAAATAACTCTTGGGGGTTGCGTACTAAAATAGAAAAGATTTAATAATTTTTTCTTAAAACAGAGCATTTATTTAGCATTTAATTAATTTACAGTGAAGGCAATTTAGTAGTCAGTTTAAAATATATATGAACTAGGCCCTAATATTACTGTATAAGGTAAATAATTACCAGTTTTCCTGTGCTTACACTTCTATACAATTTTTACTAAAAAAATATTGAATCTGAATCAAATGATACAAAGAATATGCAAGATTTTGCTTTTATACCCCAGCCAAAATATCCAGGAAGAACCAAGCTGATTGGTGGATTTTAACCATAGTGTTCATCTTCACAATATGCCTTTCTTAAGACGTGAAACCTGCTCCCTATCTCGTTTGAAATAATTCTCAACTAATTCAGCTTAGAATCCAAATAAAAAACATTTTGTTTTTATTTGCTAAAACTGCAATTGTATGCGTCATTAATATTTTTATTAAATAGTATACATTTTTCCATTAAATGCAAGAGCAGGGCAACTCAACAGTTACTTTATCGGCTCTATACGTAAGAAAGGCCACTGTATATCGATTAAACATATATGTAACCAATCAACATGATAAAAACCACAATAGTTTTTTATTGCAAAGAGGTTAAGATGAATGATTTTTTATATTAAACCCAAGTGTCAGCCCGATTAATTTCAGGGTTAAGCACACAAATGTTCTTTATTAAATATAAGGATTGAGAGGTCTTCGCTCCACTAAGATCAATAAAACAAAACAAAATGCTACAAATGAATCACCTGCACCGTAAGAGGCACGAGTGTCAAGGAAATCCCCGAAAGTAGGGCCAAGTGTTCGCCATTGTTTCAACGCTAAGTTGTTCCGCCGCTCCAATAGCGGCTGGAGTCAAGCCGGGCTTATTGGGCCGTTCCCATAGTTACGGGCCCCGAATCATCCAATTATGGTGAAGCCACACCGCATCCGGCGCGTACCCGCTCCAATCCACTCCGCTGCCAGCGCTCAGTCCACTCACTCGCTCCGGTGTGGGAGTGGGACTAAGGTCTGTAGAGGAAAAAGCGTAACTTCTTCCTAAGGTCAGCTGAATAGCTATTTTTTGTGTTCCGGATATGAAGCGTCAAAACTAAAACGGAAGTCAAGTTACGTTATAATATTTACCATTACACAGCTAATTGAAAAAGAAAATGAAGCAGTCTTGCCATTGGTACGATATTTATCGTAACGACACCATATTACTCTATTTTACATTTGGATTATTAGTTAGTAACAAACCATAAGGTAATGGACCAAATTAACAATTATCATCAATGTAAATCTAAAACCATAAATTATAGTCTACAATAGTTTGCTTTGAAATTCCTTATATTATTAGTAGTTGAGATAAAAAAATCTCCAACGCAAACGAGAACGATTGTTGATTCTTGCAGCGTTGGCAATACTTGCAGGTAACAAATAAGAGTAAAATGTTGGTTTTTAACGCTTTTTTAACCAACAAAACCTCTGTGGCGACATCCACGGATGTCGCAGAAACTGACACCATTGCTCTTATGGGATGTAGCTCACCTGGCACTATACCGTCATCTTGGGATCAGAGAAGGGAACACCATATGGGTAGCAACAACACCTGCTCTAGGTGGTGTTGGTAGCAACCGAGGAGGTAACTGAATAGGTCGGTTGGTAAAATAAGGACAGACCATTTATTTGTCGTGTAAAAAACAGTAGATCACGTACTAACAGAAGGTTGAAAGGCCAATGTACGTACTGAATGTAAGTAAATGATAGATACACAAGGAAACAGTAAATGATAGATGGTGAAGGCAATTGAAGCAAAAAGTAACATAGTATGTAAGTGGTAAATGGCTAAGGCCATATTTGAAGGATGGTTACTCTATGTGTTATTATACATAAGGGATAATAATGCTTATAGGATTAATTGCATAAGGGATAGTAAAGCCTAAACTTACACCCTAGAATTGTTTTAAAGTCAAACGTAGGCTTTCAATGTCGGTTGATTAAGATTATTCCAAAAAAATTATACCCCTTAAAACTGTTTAGATGTTCCCTTCGCCTCGACCAATCTTTGTTTCTCCTCCCAGTCCGCATGTCGGCCACTGCGAGGCGGACCCGGACCCCGGACTCCCCGGACATCTCACATTAATCACCCGCAGCCCCGCCGCCATTGGCCCCAGTAGCATCAGTAATCTGCCACCTTTCTTTCCCGAGGATTTAATTATGTCGGACCTTCCCCCTCCCATCCTCCCGCCCTGGGCGGCTCGCCGGGCCGTCATGGAGCTAACTCTTCGTCTGTTGCAACAAAGGAGTTGATGATGTCAACATTTCGTAAAATGACCTTCAAAAAGAATGGATAATCGAGCTGAAGACGGTGCAGAAATATTCGACGTGTCCAGGTCAGTTTGCGTATAGGCTGGGGAAGACAAAGAAGTTGGCCATCATGAAGACTCTTCATTTGTTGCAACAAAGGAGTTGATGATGTCAACATTTTGTAAAATGACCTTCAAAGAGAATGGATAATCGAGCTGAAGATGGTGCAGAGATATTAGACCTGCTCAGGTCAGTTGGCGTATAGGCTGGGGAAGACACAAAAGTTGGCCATCATGAAGACTCTTCATTTGTTGCAACAAAGGAGTTGATGATGTCAACATTTTGTAAAATGACCTTCAAAGAGAATGGATAATCGAGCTGAAGATGGTGCAGAGATATTAGACCTGTCCAGGTCAGTTGGCGTATAGGCTGGGGAAGACACAAAAGTTGGCCATCATAAGACTCTTCATTTGTTGCAACAAAGGAATTGAAGGCGTCAAAATTTCGTCAAGTGATTTTCAAAGCGAATGGATAACCTAGCTACAGAAATCGGACTATTTAACTTAATGCATTAAAATCATATTGAGTAAAGAAATTTATCTTTCGACATTCAAGCTGTCCAGATTTGTCTGCTGCACTGCACTTTGATGCTAATGTAAATAATTCTGTACTTGTTAATGTGAGTTGGGAATATTAATAAGTGAAACCTCCAGGAAAACATACACATACAAATATGCTTCGAATTTTCTTTTAATTCGGTAATATGTACAGTATTATGAATAAAGTGCTACTGTGCTTCGAAAAATTAGCAGATTAATTTTGGCTTTTTTATTTTTTGGGCGAACTCAAAAGTAGATTTAGACAGAAGCGGTTTCAAATATTATTAAAAAGGTGGATAAAAATAAGCGATAGAGTTCTGAACTCAAAACTTTGTGATAACCAACCAATCACATTGATATACTTAAAACAGAGTAAAATTAACAAAAATAAAAATTTATACTGTTTGAATGGATGGCTGACAATTAAGGATAATTTTGGGCAAGTTCTTCTAAAAACATGTCAGAAAGAGTTCATCCGAAATAGTAAAGGCTTTTCATTCAATAGCCTATTTTCTTAAATTCAAGAGCAAAACGGACACAAACGTTTAGAGATGTTTAAAATACTGTATAACTAACTTGACTAAATTAAAAATTAACAAAAAGTGTTGCAGCACACATCGTAATCAATTCCCAAAAATTTATATTTCCAATAAACAAATAACGGAGCCGGACCGCCCGCGGGGCAGGGGATAGGCTCCTTGAGAAATATCAATATTTCAATAAACGCAGGTGAAGTACGGTATTGAAAGAAAACCCCGAGGCAGCTGTAGTTGTGAGGGGGGGTATGGGGTAGTCGACTTAGATTTATAACGAAGGAAAGTCAAATATCTCGAATAATTGAAGGGCTAGAGGCGGCGCCGGTCATAGCCATTGTTCCCGCTCCATCCAACTTATCACAATTAAATATGCCGGGGAGCTAAGGAGGAAAAAATTAATTAAAAGAGAAGAATAAAGCGCCGCCGGCGAACCTGGACTCGAATTAAAGTTTTAAGAAAAAGGTGGAGAGCCCGATATGCAGCCCTTATTATACCGGGTTCCTATCAAACGCAGTTTTACAACCCCCCCCCCCCCCCTCACAACCTGGCAAGTCGGGGGTAGCAAATCTTGGAAATACAAATGGGCGGATATAAATTGGAGAGAATTTTATTTAGGGAGACACCTCTGGTGGAATGTCTTCTTCACTGCCCCGGTCTCTGTCCCTGGCTGTTATGTAATTAGGTGGTTTAATTAATCTTAATTTAATCTGAGGTTTAAATTAGGAAAGTTTATAAAAAGGTGGAGTTTAGAAGCGATATTAATCTTTTAAGTTGTTGAGTTTTAGGTCAATATGCGAGTTTTGATAAGTTTGCATATAGCATATTCTAGTTACTGTATTCATTTTTGCGCGTCGCTGTTAATAATTGATACGTAGTTTGATTTTTAAAGTATGGAACTGCAAAACGTGTTATACAATTTCGAGTTGGAATACAACTAATATAGTAGTTATTTCCCCTAATCATGTTGAAAAGTAGGCCTAACCTTCTTCTTCTATTGCTTGAAAACAAAACTAAACAAACCCTCTACATTTTATTTAAATTTATTATTTTGGATTCAATTTTGTTTTAAATTTATTCGATCCACATGACACTTGATCGGATAGGCTATTTGTTCGAAATATCGAAACAAAATTTAATCCAGTATCTAACAAATAGCTTCAGTAAGCTATATAAAGTTGGTCGACACGAACGTCAACATATGGCCAAGCAATTTATTCGCGACATAAAAATCATTTGAAAAATGCCTAAAACCACTTGATTAAGTATTCATCAAATTACCATCTCAAATAGGTTCAAAACTTAACGTTCAATATACAAATACATTTTTGATAGTCTTGACACTTTATCAATCGGTAGGCCTATCCATTGGTATTTCGCCCACATTAATTTTTGGTCCATGAAGTTGAATGATGGTTATTGTTGGATAAAATAGTAAGAAATTAAATGGTTTCGTTGCAGCTTAAAATCATACTGTATAGATCTATACATACAGAAATACATCTGGGAGGGGGAAAGTTTTCTATTGTAATTTCCCTTACAAACTAATTTATACAATAATTTGTAGGTTTTTTGAAAATCGATTCATCATTGACAGAAAAAAATCCAACCAACACGTTTAAGCACTAGATTTACACCCAGTATTCCCAAAAAGCTACGTGTCTCCCAAAATCATCCCTCTTGTAAAAACCTGAGGTAAATCCCTGTGACACCTTAACCCCATAATCGAGTCCGAATATTCTACGAGATCGCCCCAAAGCCGGCGGATGGCCACACATGGCCGGGCCCACAAACATGTGAGGACGGATTTGTCATGCACGTACGGGGGGGGGGGGGGGGTAATCAAAAACCCATTACAGCCGGAGAGGGCAATCTTTGTAGAGGTGTCATTGGGCCGGCCTTGGAGACACCTCGTCGGTGTGCTGGTGTTGTGGCGGTGTGCGGGGTGGATTTGTTTGATAAAAAATTATATTCAGGTGTAATTTAATATTATTACCAATTATTTTTCAATTGGAAAAACACGATTTACCTGAAACTCGTGTTAATGCAATGTTCCAACTATCTCATCATCCTAACCTTTCATTGTGATTGCGGAACTCTGAAATTCCATCAGGAAAACGAGTGGAGGAAGGTAAACAAGCTTATTGAAAGCGAGTGAGTGCAAGACTCTATTAAACTAGCTTACCCACTGTACATAGTGCGTGTACTTATATATTTCCCCTTATCTTTTCTTGATGGTAAAACACTGTTTTTTTAAGACAGAGGATTGAAATTTGAACTCTCTGACTTTCACGAATTTACTATAAACTATAATTTTATGTCGTCCATCAATATATCAGGTAATATTTGCACCGATGAAAACCAGGAATGATACCAACATAAAGATTGTAGGCAATCAAGGCAGGCTATTATAAAGGTTTGGCCATTAATGATGAGGCACGGCGCCATTGTTGTCGTGATTCGGCCTACTTTGGCATGTACGCACAGTGATTTGACAGCTAATAAAAACATGTATCACCTGGTTTGATAAAAAATACCGAATTTTCAGCGTTGTCTTCTAGCTAGTATGACATTTATAAACCACAACCTTACTCTTGTCTTTACCCTTTACATCAAAATTTGGTTTTTAATCTGACGAGGCAAAATTGATGGGAAAAGGCTATACGTTGCATTTACCTACGCAATTAATTAACGTGTTCGTTCTTTTATATGGTTACTATAGCTGCTACACGGCATGCTTTGCAATGCCAACCTGGGAAATTTTGTGCCCTTCAGGTGAGTTCGTTCGCTACTCTTACTCTCCGACAGAAGATGCAGTATTAGCGTAGTAGGCCTTTTTTAAAACTCAATTATGGGAATTGTACATCCTTCAATTAGGAAAAAGCCCTTACAATCATCCTGAAAAAATCACCATGAAAAAGTTTTAATTTTATTACCCTCCAAAGTGGCATAAATGAAAAATAAGTCATTTAAATGATTTGATCAAGCTTTACACCCAATTTGGTTTAAATACATCCTCATTATTTTAGCGTTTGACATTCAGAAGAATATAACTTTTAAACTCTTCGCATAGAATATTGTGTACCTATCAATATTGCAATATTATAAATCATTTTAATCAATGGAAATATATATCCATGGAACAAATTGATTTCACCAGAGAGAATCTACTCGTAAACAGTTTGTTAAAAACGTAAAGTTATGATTTCACCCGGCACCGCGGCAGCAGGAAACCTCGCCAATCAAGCAAATTACTCGCTCGGCGATTGCGATGCGATTGCGCCTCGCAATCGCGGGGCTGCGATTCATCCGCTAAGAGCAGAGTTGCACTTTAAAATCTTTACAAAACTAGAGCGGGCCGGCGGATCGTATTGTGTTTGGTCAGGCGCTCAAATTCTGATGAGCGGAGCCCCAATTTGTGAAATGAGCTAGCGATCGGCCTCTCCTGCCTTTGCCCCTCATCGTTCCTCTTTTCTTCATCTGTTTATCCGGCCACCCCGCATCAGTCGGTAATAATCGCAGCGTTGAAAATTAGATGGGATTAGGCTTGAAAACTATGGGGATGAAAGGATTTTGAATTGAGGTCACCATAGCTATGTGTGCTTATTTCAAAATTTTATCACCATGGTTAAAAATTCTTGATTAATATTCCTTTTTTTGTAGCAACAATAAATAAATTCCCTCTAGAAATTAGAGACGAATAAAATGATTGCGAATTGGATGTGGATGGTAGTTCATATGATGGTGTACATTTCGTCGAATCAAATCTCTGATTAGTACAGTATTCTTATAGTAATAGGCTTGCCGAGCTAAGAAAAAGTTCTAATAAAATATCCTCTCTCAAAATACTGTTTTATTTATTTTCTGTTATTTTTCAAACTTAGACTACAAGATGTGAAATAACTCCTCCGCCTTCATTTTTATAGCTTCATAACTTTTGACGTGCAGTACTTTCAGTCCCACTATTCCGAAAAACCCGCCTAATCCGGACACATTTTGCCCAAAAAGTACAAATTGGTTCTTAACCAGAGAGAACCAGGGAAAATTAACGTCGCCGATATTACATAGCATTTACGGTCATTAGACGTGAATTTGTCACTATTGCAGCTTTTCTATGGTTTGATCGTCTTTGTCAAACTTCATTGTGTTCCAATTACTCTTTTCATTATACTAGTATACGTGTTGCTCGAAATCGAGCAATTTATTTTAATACAATACAAATGTTACTTTTAGCTCTAAATCAATTACATCCGACCAGTCCAATATTGTGAATCTCTTTAATCACCAAAACAACACGTATTTACAGCTGATTATTATCAGATGTTTAAAATGCTTGATTTAATCCCAATGTTATTTAAATGGGAAATTTTGAGATTTCAATGGTCGATAGCGCCTTTATTTTCAGTCCGATTCTTATCAATTTTTGGCGGAAACAACTACAGGCCAAGCCCTATCCAACGACACCAAAAACTTGAAAATCGGTTGAAAATTGTAGGAGGAGTTCTCAAGACAAAAAACCCCTTAGCGTATTAAATAAGTATAGATAATGCAGTAGTATCGCTAGCGATGTCTAATAACAATTGAGAGCTGAGATTAAGAGGGCGTTGGAGTGCCGCCATGTTGGATTTTTTTCCCATAAGAGCAATGCTAAACTTGTCTCCGGCATTTGTCATATAATTTCTTTATTTTTTGTCCGATTGGTTCAGAATAAATAGCGTTTGAATCACAATTAAATTCCCCGTTCGTTTTGCAAGATCGATTCTTTGTAAATAATTTATAAAATTCTGTAGAAAATGTTTTAAAAGTAGTAAAAAACTTGCTTTGTTATTTCAAGTTAGTAAAAAAATAGGCCTACTAATTTTTATAAAAAGTTCCTCTCGCAAACAAAATCCGCCTTGATGAACCCTTTATTTAGAGCTATAAACCATTATTTTCTGATTATAAATAAAAGAGTTATTTGACATCCCGTTTAACATTGCTCTTATGGGGGAAAGACGGAATTTGGATTGACTCCAACGCCCTCTTAAATGCGACTTTTGAAAAAATAAATGGAGCGATTAGTACGTCAAAATCAATATTTATGAACTCCGCCTATCACGAAAATTCTCTAAGCCGAACAAGGTCCGGTTCCAATTAGTTTGGAATCGGGAATTTCATCCTGACTGGGTTCTAATTAATTGATTTAAATAATTAATTAACCCAATTTATAATAAAATTTCAATAAACTAGAAACATCTAGAAAACTCCGACCAAAATATTCACAAAAAATAAAGCTCCTCGCATTCCAGAATTGACAGAACCGCTGGAACATTATTCGCATTTCCAGTTGCAGACCACGTTTGGACAATGGCGGACATGCGCTAATTGGTAAGTCTTGACGGCCGAGGCGCCCGCCCGCGCCCTGGGCGTCTTGCTATTGTCTCTACATATGCATTGTGCGCCCTAATTTTCCGGTCTGACAGGCGCCGCGGGTCAGGAAACACTGATACAAGCCGGGGAAAAATTGAAAATTGACGTAATGAGCGCGTTTTGTTTCCGTTTAGCGGGGTATAACAAGGTTCGGTCCCCGAGGGTTGGCAACACTGGCTGATGGATAATTTGAATGCGGCTTGAGGGTTGGCAACACTGGCTGATGGATAATTTGAATGCGGCTTGATATATAGTGTTACGTTGCGAAACAATAATAAGTTACTGTTGAAAACTTATACTCTAAAACAAGCTCCATTTGTATACGGGCAAAGTTTTTTTTCGCTCCAAGAATTTTTATTTTTTGGTTGAATATGGGGGTTTTGGCCACCAGAAATCGATTGGAACTGGTCCCATGTCTGGGAAAAATCCGGTTTCTGCCCTAGAGCCCTTCAAAGTGTCCATGTTATCCTTATGGAGATTTTAACAATTGAACAAAAGTCAGCTGATAATTGTAGATATAAACCGATGTGTTACATCTTTAACCTGTAGTTTAAGAAAGTTATATACCAAAGTGCAGCACCCATCGGCTTGGCGAGTGAGCGAAGCGAACAAGCTCGTCTTTAAAATGGAAGAGGGCGAGTGAGCGGAGCGAACGAGCTTTGTGTGAGAACGAAAGTAATAATTTTACCGAGCTTAAGCTCGGTCCCCCTGGTACTATTTTAATAAACTTGTTGCTACAACGTTTAGATTTTAGATCAGATACCGTTCTTGAGTCGAAAAATAGAAACAAAATTTATAAATTATTTGATTCATAATTTTAGGTTAGGTAAAAATGTCTAAAATGAATGTGGAATAAACTTTTGTTCCCCATGTTTGTACCTGCATGCTCTTTCCCTATAAATATCATAAGGAGAATAGACATTTATTTCCCTATTTATGAGCACGTGATGAAATATTGTTTTCAGGTTTATCTGGTAAAAATTAATATTACTAATTTGGAAATTCGCTGAGTACGCAGGTCTGCTGCGACGGGGAGTATTTATTGGAATGTCCGGATGAAAAGCGTTCATTAACACAAAGAACTTGAAGCTAGGCATGACGTTTCTGGATATGGAATCTGATGCAGTGCTGAGTCCAAATATCAAAACATAATAAAAATAATTGATTTATGAAATCTCGTTAAGTTAGAATTTTCAAAATGAAAATTGAACTATTTTGTCATTGGTTGTCCGCTAACCATATTGATTCATTGAACTTGTATAGGAACAATGTTTCTGAGCACAGTACATATTGTTACTTAAAAATAAATAACAAAGTAACATATTGTAATTACATCAAATCAAAATATCATAAAAACTAACTGAGTAATATGGCGTTATCAGATACAATTTCTTATACGAAAGTTGTATTTAGTTTTGGGAGATGGCTTGAAGGATAGTGAAGGGAAGATACCACCATCTAGAGCTTGAAACGTTGATTGATCAATGTAGTATTGAAATTAAAGTTAACAAATGGTAATGAGCAATAGGAGAGCTAGACCCCTCCTCAATACCTTTTTATCAAGGTGACCAAAAAGTCATCTCCACTCCAAACAATGACGGTGAACGTCTCTCATCAAGGTCCAACGAACCTTGCATCTATAATCACTTAACATTTTCATCTAACAAAATAAAAAATGTGTAAATATAATTTTGAGTCTTATACTTTTTCTTTTAACAATTTTAAAGTCTAAAATAAAAATCTTTCAGATTTGGATACTGAGTGGATGGGGGGGGTGATGTTGTTCGCGTCCGCAGCATTCCATTAAAGCTGCACGTACTCCCCGGGTGGTGCTAAACGAACAACAACTTTGGCAGCTGAACTATCACGCACGTGATCTCTCAGCTATGCCAGCTGCCAGACAAAATACAAATGGCCCTTTCCAGGCCAATTAAAAAATTTAGGCTGTGTTAGCTCTATAAGGGGAGATCTACTTTTTGTTTTAGTGTGTATTTTTTACATATACTGACTCAGGTGCTCTACACCGCAGAATTTATTTTCTTATTCTAAAACCTGGTGGCTGGCTAAATTAGCCATACGATATACATACATACTGAGTGGATGGTCGTGGGATGGTCATTTATTGCTGAATCGGAAATAATTTTTCAACATTTTTTCTTCAGTTGTCTTTGAGTAAATCTTCCCCTACTAAAATTTATTTCGGACATCAACAGCCTCTCCATACTCGATTCCCACACTCCCACAACTCCCCAGCAACAAGTCCCCAGCTCGGCCGCACGTGCTGCGACATGCTGCTTTCCCAAAGTAAAATTTAGTTGGCTAATTGGACGGTAGGTGGCGTCGGTGTCGGTAATGCAGTTTGGATTGTGGATGTAAATGGGCCGCTGTCAGGTTGCAGACAAATGATCTCGGGTGAAAAGCCTCCCCCTCCCGCGTCGCTCTATCTCTCTCTATTTTTCACTTGATATGAAAAGATCCCAGTTGATAAATGACGCCGTGCCATCGCCGGGTTCCACGGCGTTTATGCATGCGGTGGTGGAATCTATAGGGTGATCCGTGCCCGGGTGCGACGTCCAGGCCGGTCCGAGGGTGTCAATAACTAGAGAGGATTAGAAATCAGAACAAAGAAAATATCATGATCGACCAGATAAATATCGTAGTGCAAATAATTCCTCAGTGGTCTTCTGACCTGGAATGAATTCTTGTCCTAGTTCAATAAGGATTTTCACAAGGACTGTGCGGTAACTAGCAATAAAATGATTATAAGACGTTTTGCATTTTAAAGACAAAGGAGATCTTTTACCTATCTTCTCTTTTTCCAATAAGCAGCCGTGCTTAAATCATCAACAGGTACAGAGAAGGTTCTATTAATTGGTAAAGGTAGTCGGTCGTATGACGACTTTTATAGTAGGGCTAAGACTTAACTAATCGTGATTTTGTGACCTTATTTAGTTGTAGTACCAGGTGGATCGAGCTTATGCTCGGTAAAATTAGTTAAGCGTCAGTTTCCTTTCTTAGACGAAGTTCGTTCGCTCACTCACTCACCACGCTGGTCAGTGCCCTTTGATGGAATTTGTGGAACCACTGTTCACATTTACACCACACGTGTTTATATCTGCAATTATCTGCTGATTTTTCTGTTCAATTTAGCAGCTACGAAAAAATCTCCATAGAGATTAACATGGAACTTGTAAAAGGGCTCTAGGACGAAACGGGATTTTCCCAGCTATGGGACCAGCTCCAATCGATTTCTCATGGCCAAAAGCCCCATATTCTACAAAAATTAATAAATAAATAAAATAAAAATTCTTGGAGCGAAAAAAATTTGCCAGAACAAACATTGCTTGTTTGAGAGAATAGTACCAGGGGGACCGAGCTTATGTTAGGTAAAATCATTACTTTCGTTTCTCACCAAAGCTCGTTCGCTCCGTTCACTCGCCCTCTTCCTTTTTAAGACGAGCTCGATCGCTTCGCTCACTCGCCAGACCTAAGAGTGCTGCACTTTGGTATAATTTTCCTAAACCACAAGTTAAAGATGTAACACATTGGTTTATTATTTATCTACAGTTATCAGCTGATTTTTGTTCTACTGTATTAAAAAAACTCCATTTGTTATGGTAGCTTCATTCCTAAAATCTGATAAGTTCACTTTCTGCGACGCCAAATTAAACATGATGGGCATTAAATTATAAAATATAATCCCTAAAAACCAAATCAATAAATGTATGTGCTAAAATTCCCCATAATTACTTGTGAATTTATCTCTTTAACATGTGTTTACTTTCACATGTTTTTTTTTTTTTTTTTTTTTTTTTTTTTTTTTTTTAATTTAGAATCAGCAATATGAATATAGTAAAATGTACGAAAATAGTCCGATGGAAATTTTAACAGCTGTGTCCCCCTCACCCCCCTCTCGCCCTGCAATGTTGTCATTTTATGTTATATTTGTGTGTATTACAATTTTAAAATGCCTTTCAGAATAAATTTGGCAACAATGTTTTGACTCTCATCGGACTATTTTCGTGAATCCTACTATAGTCATTGCAGTGTTTCAGCTGTCATAAAATGTTAATAACGGGACCTAAATCCTTTTAAAAGACATTGATTATGATTCGCAATGCAGTAGGCTATGTAGGCCTAAACCCACCACCGACCACCATGACGCCCCCTACCGGAGGTGCAGACGACAACACGGGGGTGTGAGAGCGTCACAATATTGGCGCGTTTGAGATAATGCCATCGGGTCTCGTCACAATTTGATTTGACGTTGATCCGTTTATCTGTCGACGCAAGGGCGCTGCGATCGCCATATGCCATTGTTGAGGAGTGGGGAGGGGGGGAGGCGACGTATC
The DNA here is from genome assembly GCA_030545055.2 of Neoaliturus tenellus. NCBI lineage: Eukaryota > Metazoa > Arthropoda > Insecta > Hemiptera > Cicadellidae > Neoaliturus > Neoaliturus tenellus. The sequence continues at coordinate 88,591,329 of CM061536.1, forward strand.
TATTTTAAAATAAATATCCTCTCCATTCGATTACCACGGCAATCAGTGCGGGTACCGGGTTCACGCCCTTGTGTTAACCGCTACTTCGAATCGATTGTTTTTTTATGGGTGAGTCAAAGGGTGGCTACTACTTCGTACGTTGGAATCACTGAGGTGATATTCCAGCTCCATAATAATTGATCTCTAAATAAGCTAAAGTTCTAATTGTAAGGGTAGATTTACACGTGAGAGTTTTTCACTCTCGGAGAGTAGTTAGTTACTCTCATAAAAATCTCAGACGGCTGTTGATAGTACTCGCAGAAAACTGTCTGGGATTAACCATCTTGGAAAATACGCTGGTTGTGTAATCACCTCTGTGAGTACCTGCTGAGAGTACGAAACTCTCTGAGAGTGAAAAAATCTCACTTGTAAACCTACCTTAAGGTTTTTATCGTCATAAACAATTATTAATTCCACCAAAGACTAGGCCTATCAAAAACCAAAATACAGTACCTGATTCTTAAATCGTCTGAGGTTAGCTGGGTAGCAGAAGTCTCATAAACAAATGTTATAGAGCCATGTAGCAAATATTTTCTGACTGTATAAGATTTCAATTATATAAGAGTGTATAAGACTGTATATTCTGACCATTTTATTGACAAACTGCAAATTGCACCTAAAAAACAGTATCAGATGACAAAATGAGATTTTCTGGGAATTTTGAAGAATACCCACTGTAACTTATTAACGCTGTAACAAATTAGCTTCTCTGAGAATATTTCTAAAATTTTCGCTATGACTAGGATACAAAGTGAATTTGATCCTAGAATAAATTTATACAAAACAGGAAGTTGTAAACTATTGGTTCGTAAAATCTATAGAGGGATGTTAATTCTGTGTACCAGGTAATGTGGAGGGACGGCGGTTTATATGTGTAGGATGTGTCATCACTTTATAATCATCACGGGGTGGGCCAGCCCATTAATTGGGGTAGCCACAGCAGCTGTGACGTGGATGTCGTGGCCTCTGTACGCTGATCATCATTCACGACATTCAGCAAGCATTCACGACACACATTCAAACATTTACACATTCAACCATTCACGACATTCATGACAAGCGTATTTTATAAATAAATAAAATCAGATAGCATCTGGTTACTGTATGTCCTTGAATATATTATCTCTTCCAATTCGCTCTGTTTATTGGCAAAAAAGTACACTTTTGTCAAAACAAAACAAAATTAAAATAAAAAAAAAATTTTAATTAAATTTTGGTTGTTTTTGTTACAATCCATTAACACGTGACTGACATATTGAATGGTTTTATTGGTACTGACTTACACTATCGTTCTATCCTATATATGCCTACTTGAATATTACCAATGTATACAGATACATTGATATTACCCTCTACGTACTTTGTACGCAGTATTCATGTGTGTTTACAAGACTTTCCTTATACAAGAGTCTTCCTTAAGCCCGGTTTACACTATGTAGCAGAGCTATTAGCCCAGTAACTTTAGATAAAAAAAATGGCCTAAAATCAAACTAATTAGTAACAAGCTGATTTTTTGTGTGTTGATAGTATACGCTAAGATAACTATTTTCTGAAAGTTCCCCTCACTTCCCTCGCTTCCTTCGCTCGGTACAAGGTTACAAACTTTTTAACTTATAAAAAATACCAAATTATTAATTGTGCTCCACCTATCACACCGATTTGAGTGCTTACAGCCTTAACTTATTCAGAATGAAAGTGTGCTATGCTAAATAATAATAACTACAATAAACATGCCATATTAAGACCTTTTCTGGCTGATTGATTAAAATATTTTGATACATTTTATGTAATTTTTGCCAACAATTTTTTCCTGTATTTAAAAACATGGGAATGGAAGTAAAGCTTCCTGGAGCCTGGTGAATGCCGAAAGGAAAGGACATTTACTAAAAAATCACTATCTTAGTATATTCAAGCTTTGCTATATCACCATTGGTTATTGATATATTAACAAGTCTATAGTAGATGCCAAAATTAGAGAGACTGGAGGCAGGTAGTCCTGGCCCGTCCTAATCCTTTGTTGTCAAAACATCCCCTATTGTAGGGCGACCGACCGGTTAGGCACCGGAATGCCGCCCGGGTCTCGGGGAATTCTCAGAATTTTGGCCACTGCCTAAGGTGTAACTCCTATTTTGTCTGAGGATTATCCCTTTTTAAAATGGTTATTAAACATCGTAGAACTATGATTCAAATTTTGTTATAATCGTCTAATCAACACGCAACACATAGTCCATAAATTTTTATTGTACGTGCATTGGTTCGATTATTGGATAATTGAGGCAGTGGCCAAAATTCTGAGAATTCCCCGAGACCCGGGCGGCCTTCCGGTGCCGAACTGGCCGGCCGCGCTACAATAGGGGGTGTTTTGTCAACAAAGGATTAGGACGGGTCGGGACTACCTGCCTCCAGTCTCTCTAATTTTGGCATTTACTATAAGTCTAAAGACAGTAGGCCTACATTGTATTTTGGGGCTCTAATGTTAATCTTATGGAGAATAAGGATGTGTTAAATTTCTCATATTAGCCAATATTCTTGGATGAACCTTTGTATTTAGCATCATTTGGTTGAGATCAATCCATTTATAGTTAAAAGAAAAAAACTTAATTTTTGTAATTATCTTAGCAGCAAACCTGCACACCCTTTCCCCATGTTATTTATATGGAGAATAGACAATCTCCTGTATTTATGAACAGATATTAATGAAATTTAGTACGTGGCTTCATATAGCCGAAATAATTTTTTTTTATGCTAAAAATGCCTACTTTTACTGTTTACTATGGCAGCATACCTGCATACTCTTTTTGCTTGGATTATCATTTTATTTTTCAGCATCTTCATTTCCACAGTGTATATGGGAAAATTAAAAATAAAAATACCAATTTCCAGTGGAAACTGGTTGAGTATGCAGGTCTGCTGCGACGGGGGTATTACTTTATATTTCACAATTTAAAGGAAAAAAATGGATAAAACAAGTCGAATTTGTGATTGCAAGAAAAAAATTCTCCAAAAGTACTATTACACAAAATATCAAACATTAATATTAAAAAAGCCAGAAAAGGCCTTAAAATGACATGATAATTGCAGTTATTATTATTCAGCATAGCCCACTTTCATTCTGAATAAGTCAAGGCCGTAAGCACTCAAATCGATGCGATAGATGAGGCATAGGCCTAATAAATAATTTAGTATTTAAATAAGTTAAAAAGTTTGTAACGTTGTAGCGAGCGAAGCAAGCGAGGGAAATGAGGGGAACTTTCAGAAAATAGTTATCTTAGCATACACTATCACCACACCAAAAATCAGCTTGTTACTAATTAGTTTGATTTTTAGCGAATTTCCCATAGGGAATAAGCTATTACCGTAGGTCTCATGGTAAGACCTAAGCCCGGGACCATGTTACTTTTTCGTTTTTAGGTGCCCAGAGACCAAAAATAATAGTCATATATATATATATATATATATATATATATATATATATATATATATATATATATATATATATATATATGTGTGTGTGTGTGTGTGTGTGTGTGTGTTCCTGGACACGATAATCGTTTTTAACGATCCCTCGTAAAAACGGTCCGATCGACACCAAATGTGTAGAAATGTGTAATCCTACGTTTATTCGGATGTGTTCGTAAACCAGACATATCGACCTACCAGAAGGGGTAGTTTTGGGGGGCTTTGTACTCAAAAAATGGGTTTTTTGCATTTTTCATATATAATTTTTTTTAAATTTGTATTTGTACCATTGGATTTAGCTGAAAAAACACATAATTTAGTATCCTGAAGCTTTTCTCTATCTCCATTGGTTACCGAGATATTAAACAATCTAAAGACAGTACATTGTATTTTGGTTCTCCAATGTTAATCTTATGGAGAATTGGGATGTGTTAATATTTCACTTATTAATGTAATATTTTTGGACGAAACTTGGTATTCAGGTTCATTTGGTTGAGATTCATCCATTTATGGTAAAAAATCTTGGTTTTTGTACTTATCATGGCAGCAAACCTGCATATTCTTTTCCCATGTTAATCATATGGAGAATAGGCAAACTCTTTTAATTATGGATAGATATTGATGAAACTTAGTATATGGCTTTATATGGTCCAAAAATAAATTTTTGTTATGCTTAAAATCTACTTTTAGTGTTTTTGTACTTATCATGGCAGCAAACCTGCATATTCTTTTCCCATGTTAATCATATGGAGAATGGGCAAACTCTTTTAATTATGGATAGATATTGATGAAACTTGGTATATGGCTTTATATGGTCCAAAAATAAAATTTTTTTTATGCTTAAAATCTACTTTTAGTGTTCCCCATGGCAGCATACCTGCATACTCTTTCCCTATATGTATCATTAGGAGAATAGACTATATTTTCCTATTTATGAGCACGTAATAAAATTTTGCTTACAAGTTCTTCTGGTCAAAATTAATATTACTAATTTGGAAATTCGCTGAGTACGCAGGTCTGCTGCGACGGGGGGTATTGAACCTAAAGTTACTGGGCTATATATAGCAGAGCTACATATAGCACAGCTGCTACAAGTTCAAAGAGTGACACTTGAGATCTGCTATAGCCCGGCTATATAGCAAATTTAAGCCATTTTTCTCTGTTTACAGCAGAAAACGTGCTATCCAAAAGTTTCGGTAAACATCAAAGGGAAACTGAGCTATATCTAGCTCTGCTACATGTAGCTGACGGAGCTATATATAGCTCATTTGTTATATAGCTCTCCAGCTATATAGTGTAAACCGGCCTTTATAGCCCATAGGAGCCCATATTGCTTCCTTAGCACAATATATCAAAAACAAAATATTCAAAATGCATAAAAAACCATTTACACTTTGAACGAAATATGAGCTGTAGAACAGTAGGTAAGATCATAAAAAGATATACCCTAATGGCATAACCTAGTCCTAGGAACGACAAAACATTTATGTGTATAAAAAGCTTGTATGTGCTTTACAATTACATGATTAATTCCATTCCAGCCGAGCTCGGCTTACCTGATTAGTTTTAAGCAACAGGAAGGCAAAAAGGCCGATTTTCCGGACGAGTGAAGCCACAAAAAGGTTTGCGTAGTTTTTCCCGGCCCCATTGTAACCCAGATAGTGTCTGTCCTTCACGCACGGTCGCAGGTGGCCGGGCGCGGGCCTGGGGACGTAATTACTGGCGTAATTACGTTCGGGGAAGGAGAAGCTATGCGATAGAAGGAGATATGTCGAAGCGATAGAAAACTAATAATAAGTGAAACGCTGAGTTAAAATTAACGCAAAAGCTAAATGAAAAAGGATAAGTTAATGCTTGAAGTATAGGACTTTCACATTTAAGGAAACATCCGACTGGAGTCTTTTAAGAAAAATTACGACAATCATGAAAAACAAAGGCAAAATGTCATTCAAGGAAATACAGCAGATTGTTTGAGGAACTGGAAGGAAGAGAATTTGTGGTAGTTCAAACTAAAAGAAAAACTGACTTAGCCTATTCCTTAAAAGATAATAAATTGGTTGATTTCTCGTCAAAAATGGATTTTAGTTGTCCTCAAATTCAAGACTAAAGGCATGTGAATTAGGAACTTTTTGAAGATTAAAAACTGGACCCAGCTGCTTTGGTTGTGGGGTACCCTTCTAAAAAGCTACACCTCATCTGATCCATTACATTCATTACTCTCACCCTACATTATTATTTATCTTAAAATACTCACCGTATAAAGTGCTACGGTGTCTTAAAAATGTGAAGTTTATTAATGTTACTGCAAGTAAACAAATCCGCTTGGTAAATTTTTATGTAACTTATAAGATGATAAAATATGTAATCCATTATTAGCGGTAGCCAAAACTGTGGTAACATACCACAGCACGTATCAGGAGCAATGAAAATAAACTGAGAAAGCATAGGAGGGCGATAGAACCGAAACGCCACGAAACTGCCAACCCCTACAGCCGTAATCTATTAGAGCTATAATCTCGGAAGCTATCATTTTCCCACGCAGCCGATCCCTGATACCCCGTCAAGCGTCATTGATCGGAATATGTTGCCGGGAGCAATGGGAAAATAATTAAAGCATATTCGGAGCTGGCGGGGCCTCCCCTCACGGACTCCCTCCGCACAGATCATTTGACCGACTTTGATTCCTCGCTTAATGGTGGACATTAACAGCATTAGAGGTTCCGGTGCCGGCACTGTTTCCGGTTGTACAATGGCTGTCTCGGCTCTTTGTCTTCCGGTGACGTCTCGGTTCCTTTCCTCTCTCCCTCTCCTCAAAAATGTGAGACAATGAGAGGCCCAATTACTCGTTTTGTAGAACTAACTCATGCCGCCGCGCCGGACGCCGGACCGCTGCGACGTGTCAGATTCGGAATCCAGAACGGCAAATGTGAAGCAGCAGTCTTCCGGGATCGGGAAAGTGTGATTCTCATTACTTTTTTAGATAAAAATAATAGCAAACTGTTGCTTTCGGATTATTCCCCCTCGATTCTCCCGCTGGGCAATAGGTGGATACTTAAAAAAAAGATTCATTTATAGATCTTCACATTACAATAGGATGTTGTAATTGAATGAAATTAAAACATTTCCTTTCCTCATTTAGAAAAATATGATCTGGTATTGTTAATAGTAGGCCTAGACCTACTCGAAGCCCCTTCGCAAGACATGACCAATGAGGAACGAAGCACCGCTAAATTTACAGTAGACTCCCTCTTAGCCGGCCACCTTTTCACCGGTCTCCGCTTTAACGGGCCTACTCTGGCACAAACACATCGTCTTTTTAACTGGCCATTTTTTATCTCAACATTGGCTTAACCGGCCATGTTTCGCGGGAATCTTTGTTTTCTTACCTAATGTATCATTCAATTCCACATTATATCATGATGTTCTCAAACCACCTAAAATGTACTGTCATGGACTAAAGTGTATGCCACTGGAAGTGAATGTGTTTGGACCTGCTATCCAATAGATAATATAGGAAACGAATTATTATTAGTTTTTTTTTTTTGTCACTGATTTCATCGGTATCGGATGTTAGCTATAAATTATATAGAGTAATAGATTTATAGTTGGTTTTTTTCAAGCCATTATTGCATTTAGGCCATATGAAATTGTAGGTTGGAATTTTTAAATGTACATCGGTTTAACCGGCCTAATCATTAACCGGCCGAGGCCTGGTCCCGAGATGGCCGGTTTCAGGGAGTCTACTGTATAACTTTCCATATAACGAGCGTCATGTAAAGGTCACTTTGATAGAGTTGAAGGGAAACTGAAATAATGAGATTGGATGGAATACAGCAGAAATGAGTTTTCTCAGGCTTTACGAACCTGTATTCTAGGAGATTTGTCCAGCGAGTTATTCGACGAGGGGTTTAAACAAAAAGTCTGTTTTAAAAATGATTTTATGTTTTTTTTTTATTTTGTTGTATTTTACGTTTAAGCTCAACTTAATGTTAATAAAAATTAGTGAGTTATTTTATTAACTACCATTCCTCCCCTACAATTAGTCTATTATACCCTAATGTGAGGACTCAATGAAATCACGTCAACCACCGTGACAGCCCCGGATGACGGGGGTCACGTGATTACCGTAAACAAATGTACATCTACGAGGGGGGTGGGGGAGGGGGTGGGCCGTCATATGGCCACCACGGGAGGAGCCGGGCGGCATCTCATTTGGCGCAATCGGAGGATCGCAATCAGCTGTATTGTTGCTGAGGGGCCCGCCAATTACGTCATCAGCATCGCAGTCATCAGCTGATCGGCGATCACGTGATCACTCCGCACTCCAAACACACGGGGGCCGCCCACCGCGGCGAGGTTCGGGGAAACTATAGGGAGTCGTGAATTTTGTACTTTAAAATCATCTCACAAGATCAATTACATTTGAAAATATAGTTTCTCCCAGTAGAAATTTGAAATTTAAAGTTTTTGTTTTGATAAAACCAAAAAATATTGCTAAAAAATAAATAAGTCTTTAAATTTTGATAAAACTTTTGGTTTTTATTAAAAGTAACAAACACTTACCAACAGCTCACAATTTCAGTATCTTTTTTCTTGGGTTGAGCATTTTAAACATCTCTGTTAATGTACAGCTTTCAATAAGTGTATCGTTTTAAGTGATTACTGATAATCATCATGATGTTTGATTGGTCGGGTGTAATTGATTTAGAACTAAAAGCAGCATTTTTAGAAATGAAACGTGATATAAATACAATTAAAATAAAAAGAAAAGAGGAAAAATAAATAAAATTGTTTGATTTCAAGCAACAAACTACACCATTATTACGGTACTTAAGTATCCAATGTGATTTTGAAATTTCCTGTGATAATAGAAACTAAAGATCGCCTCCTGATCGAAATTCGATCAAAATTTCAGTTTGAAACAAGAAGCTTAAAAACATTTTAGAACTAAAACATCTGTTCTTCCTAATTTGCAAGCAGTTGTTTTTACAACAGCTGTCTTATGATTCATTCAACTCTCCTTTCTCCATAAGATTAACATTGAAACTTCGAAAGCCTGTGGGCCGTAGCCCTGGAGTCCGATGTGAATTAGAATGTGATTCTGCTCATCTACAGGACTATACCTTTCTAACGGCATGCGCGGATTTATCCTACGACGCACACGAGCTGAGAAAAAAGGAGGAAATGAAACATGCTTGTGTATTAATATATAGATTTTCAAATTAACATTGGTCCCATAGAGGACAATTATAAAACTACTCTCAAGGGACCTACAAGGACATACTATATAAAAACTATAAATCATCTATAAGCCAGATAGTCAAGATAAGAGCGCCAATGTGAAAATACAATAGAATACGGATTGTGCGCAATATTAAAAGTACTTGTATTATAAACCTATTTGGAGATGGTGACCCAACTACAACTATTCTATAAGCTAGTTAATACAGTATTACATATCTAGCGTAGCAGTTACAGGTGAGAAGTAGTATGGATATAAGATTTATACTTGCATTAGATATATTTGCTGAGCCATAAAATCTATCTATATTAATGTTACGCAAGCATGTTTCATTTCCTCCTTTTTTCTGAGCTCGTGTACATCGTAGGAGAAATCCGCGCATACCGTTAGAAAGGTATAGTCCTGTAGATGAGCAGAATCACATTCTAATTCACACCGGACACTAGGGCTACGCCCCACAGCCTTTCAAAGTTTCAATGTTAATCTTATGGAGGAAGGAGAATTGATTGAATCATTAGACAGCTGTTGTAAAAATAACTGCTAGAGAATTAGGAAGAACAAATGTTTTAGTTCTAAACTGTTTTAGGCTTCTTGGGTCCAGATCAACTGAAGTTTTGATCGAATTTCGATCATGAGGCGATCTCTAGTAAATAGACGTTACACTACATTGATTAATTGACAAACGTTAGTTCCCATGCACAGACTCGACTCTCAGTGCAATATCCTTCCATTGTTGATTGCACGGTAAAGCAGAACACATTAGAACGAAGTGCACCCACCTAATCATCTCAGTATTGGGGACCCAGTCATGCGTCAAGGGCTTTGTTCTCTGTTCTCATTTTGCTAATTTTTCGTCTTTTTGACTCCTTTTATGGAGGGAAAAGACGCATTTCAATTTCGCGAGACCATCTCTTTCATTAGGCTCGTTGAGGATTGTAATTTGTAAAGTTTAATGAGCTTTTTAATATGGTAAATTAGTTATAATTATGTTACAGCCCCGTGACAAATGGCAACTGGGTCAGGAATCGAACCTTTAAAAAGCTACCCTATTAACTTTCGTGGAGATTATGACATGTTACTCCAAGTTTTCATGGAGATAATGACTTACTGAATTTGTTGTTTTGTTTTTAGTATGTCTCCTATCACCTAAAGACGGATTCAGATCAGATCCCGAAACGTCAATTATAGTTATAATAATACAATTAGAATTAATTTTAGTAATCCAAGGGGAAATTTTACTATAGTTTTAAACCAATCACCATCTCCAAAACATTAGAACACCCCCGTCGCAGAAGATCTGCGTACTTAGCGAATTTCAAATGGCGTAAATCTTTACATGCCTGTACCAAATTTCATAAATATCAGACAATTTTTGCAATATCGTGTTAACGAACATCCCTGAAATTGAAAAATTCTATTTCCCACATAAGCCCACGTTAAATATTTTATTAAATCGTTTTTTGCACACTTATAAATGTGTTTCCGATAAAAAAAACACTACGTATACAGAAAGTACAAATAAAAAGCTACAACTTGATATAAAAATTATGTAATCGAAGAGGAGGCCCTCAACTGGAATTTTTAGCTCCTATATGAAAACGAAGGTAATAGCTTTATTCCAAAAGGAAATTTGCTAACAACTAACCAGGTATATTTGGTTAGTTTTTCTATGGTACAATGAATTTATAATTTCTGTTTCTGGGCTTCCAGTAGCGAATGCCAAATCAATAACTCCTAGCCTACGACGGTCCAGTGCTAGGGTACACGAGGGGATGACACCCTCTCCCATGCTCTGTCCTCGTGCCGTCGTCATGCCTCTTGCGAAAAACGGCGGATGCATTAGACTGACTTCCGGTAGAGGCTTTCCGCTGTTCCGCTGTCTGAACCCCTCCCCGCCGTGCGCGGCCGTGCGTAAAAATGCACCCATCTCTGCCGACATGACTAACTCATACACCATTGTTTGATATGGGATCGACAAACCGACATGGCTTACCGATTCGACAGTTCATCGAGGGAGATGGGAACTTCACTCCTTCGAAAAGTGTGTCAACGCTTAACACTGATTATTGCTGTAAAATTTTACACTTTTTACATGTCAAAGGTGGTAATTTTGTAGAAAATCCAAACTATAGTTTTAATTTTCTTTCACTGCACTCAGATGGTACAAATTATCGAGGTTAAGTTGGTGCTTTAAGATAGATCGAATAAAAAAGTTTTAATGGCGTCTAAAAGTTTCTTCATATAAAAGTCAAAATTAAATATAATTTTATCTAGGTAGACTTTAGGTGTACTTGATTGTTATATTAACCTCCAAGGAAAGTTCCAAACTAACATCACTTCCAGTATAGAGCTGCAGAGTAGCGTTAAGGTGCATGTGTACATTGACGTCACCAACTAACATAAACTCCAGTGTAGTGCTGTAGTGCTGTAGTGTGGTGTAGCGCGAGTTGTGGTGTACACACCTGACGTCACCAACTAACACCAACACCAGTGTAGTGTTGTAGTGTAGCGTGTATAGCTCGAGTTGTAGTGTATGCACCTGACGTCACCAACTAACATCAGCTCCAGTATAGTGTTGTAGTGTAGCGTTTGTAGCGCGAGTTGTGGTGTACACACCTGACGTCACCAACTAACACCAACACCAGTGTAGTGTTGTAGTGTAGCGTGTATAGCTCGAGTTGTAGTGTATGCACCTGACGTCACCAACTAACATCAGCTCCAGTATAGTGTTGTAGTGTAGCGTTTGTAGCGCGAGTTGTGGTGTACACACCTGACGTCACCAACTAACACCAACACCAGTGTAGTGTTGTAGTGTAGCGTGTATAGCTCGAGTTGTAGTGTATGCACCTGACGTCACCAACTAACATCAGCTCCAGTATAGTGTTGTAGTGTAGCGTTTGTAGCGCGAGTTGTGGTGTACACACCTGACGTCACCAACTAACACCAACACCAGTGTAGTGTTGTAGTGTAGCGTGTATAGCTCGAGTTGTAGTATATGCACCTGACGTCACCAACTAACATCAGCTCCAGTATAGTGTTGTAGTGTAGCGTGTATAGCTCGAGTTGTAGTGTATGCACCTGACGTCACCAACTAACATCAGCTCCAGTATAGTGTTGTAGTGTAGCGTGTATAGCTCGAGTTGTAGTGTACGCTGACCTCCCCAACTAACATCAACTCCAGCGTAGCTAGTGTTGTAGTGTAGCGTGTATAGCGTGAGTTGAAGTGTACGCTGACCTCCCCAACTAACATCAACTCCAGCGTAGCTAGTGTTGTAGTGTAGCGTGAGTTGAAGTGTACGCTGAACTCCCCAACTAACATCAACTCCAGCGTAGCTAGTGTTGTAGTGTAGCGTGTATAGCTCGAGTTGTAGTGTACGCACCTGACGTCACCAACTAATATCAACTCCAGTATAGCCTAGTGCTGCAGTGTATTGTAGGCCTATATAGCGCGAGTTGAAGTGTACGCACCTGACGTCACCAACTAAAATCAACTCTAGTGTAGTGCTTCACTGTAGCGTGTATAGCGCGAGTTGTAGTGTACGCTGACGTCACCAACTAACATCAACTCCAGTATAGTGATGTAGTGTAGCGTTTGTAGCGCGAGTTTTAGTGTACGCACCTGACGTCACCAACTAACATCAACTCCAGTATAGTGATGTAGTGTAGCGTTTGTAGCGCGAGTTGTAGTGTACGCACCTGACGTCACCAACTAACATCAACTCCAGTGTAGTGATGTAGTGTAGCGTTTGTAGCGCGAGTTGTAGTGTACGCACCTGACGTCACCAACTAACATCAACTCCAGTATAGTGATGTAGTGTAGCGTTTGTAGCGCGAGTTGTAGTGTACGCACCTGACGTCACCAACTAACATCAACTCCAGTATAGTGATGTAGTGTAGCGTTTGTAGCGCGAGTTGTAGTGTACGCACCTGACGTCACCAACTAACATCAACTCCAGTATAGTGATGTAGTGTAGCGTTTGTAGCGCGAGTTGTAGTGTACGCACCTGACGTCACCAACTAACATCAACTCCAGTATAGTGATGTAGTGTAGCGTTTGTAGCGCGAGTTGTAGTGTACGCACCTGACGTCACCAACTAACATCAACTCCAGTATAGTGATGTAGTGTAGCGTTTGTAGCGCGAGTTGTAGTGTACGCACCTGACGTCACCAACTAACATCAACTCCAGTATAGTGATGTAGTGTAGCGTTTGTAGCGCGAGTTGTAGTGTACGCACCTGACGTCACCAACTAACATCAACTCCAGTATAGTGATGTAGTGTAGCGTTTGTAGCGCGAGTTGTAGTGTACGCACCTGACGTCACCAACTAACATCAACTCCAGTATAGTGATGTAGTGTAGCGTTTGTAGCGCGAGTTGTAGTGTACGCACCTGACGCTGACGCCGGCACGTACAATCGTGACGAACCATTTCGTCACGCCCCCCGTAGATCACCTCAAAACACATCCAAGGACAGATATTACCAAAACAATATGTCGTATCAGAAGCGACTGGACGGCTCTTTGTCTTCCGATGGGAACAACCCGGGAAAACACCCGTCAATGTTGACCGCTGAGGCGTTTTATACGGAGAGTTATAGTAATTAAAATTGTACTTCGAAGATGCCCTCTTAACATATAATGAAACTTACAACACACAAAGGTTTTCATAGTAGAATTGTCACAATCATGTGTTCGTTTTTTGGAAACCCGGTTTTGAAAAGGTTTCAACAAATTTGATTGGCTGACAAAGATTTCAAGATTTACCAGGCAAGAGAAGATCCGCGTTGTAACACAAACGTCATCATCAGCAATGTAAAAAAAATAGGTAGGGACACCGGACACCCCAAGAATTTAGTTTTGCCCTCGAAAACCAAGGGAAATAAAGCGCTGATGCTATGCCAAAATAACCATATTTGTAAAAAAAAAAAAAAAAAAAAAAAAAACATTAACAATAACAATAACAAACTTCTGCAAAATTATTTTAGTCATCTGTTTCCATTCAACCAATCATAATAATCCTTAAATAAAATTAATAACATCTTGTTGCTGCTATCCTATATCTGATGTGTTTCAAGGGCAGCGTTGTCACTTCTTAGTCGGTTTAAAAGTTATAGATTTAAAAGATGTTGGTTTTCCAACAGTATTTCATAGTATTAACCTTTATATAATGTGGATTCGTTGAACATGCTGATAATGACCCTCAAATGACAGTGGGAAAACTTCATAATCATTCAAAACTTCAAATTATGAATATAGTGTACAATGTGTAAAGAGGGTTGGAGCAGAGGAGACGAAAGAAACATTCTAATTAAAGATTATTTATAAACAGATGGACAAAACTCAAGGTTCCATGGTGGTTAGTTTTAATGGGTGAAAATAAGCTCATGTTTTAAGTAACTAAAGAGACTTATGCAGCATATAACATATACAGGCTTGTAGAAATAGCAGATAATACAGTTTTGAAGCTGTAGTTCGCTTCCTACAGAAAATCTGCAATTCCTTTTGAAAGAAACGGGTTTCGTTGTAGATATTAATTTGAACTTCCTGTGAACATATTTAAGCTATAAACACTTTTTTGCAGTAAATTATGAGCTAAGATATGTGTACCTAATCAAAATTTAAAAAATAGCAAAATTCTGTATAAAAACTAAAAGCATATTAAAGGAAATTTTTTTCTATAATTGATATGCAACTATTCACCGCCAAAAAAGCGAATGACATAATACAAGACTGAACAGATTGGCTAAAGACTCCCTCAAACTTTGTTGACAACTGCGGATAGCTTTGTACAACTCGTGATGGCTACTCGAGTTGTATATAATATAAACCAGCCTTTTAATTATTGCTTTGAACCAGTTGTTAAAACTAATTTATTATCATTTATTGAACGAAATAGTAAATGTTTTAATCAAAATGTGAATTTTTTTAAAGGAGGCAGTTTTATATTCCTACATTTAGGGCAAGATCTGAAAACAGACTTCATAAACAACTTGTCTACATACGTGGTAAGAAAATTATTATATACTGTAATACTGTAAATGATCTAAGTCGTATATTTTATTTAAAGAAACACTATGATTACAATCATTGTAAAGGTTAGAATCGTAGGAAAAAAGGCGCTTGTATGAAAATAGCACCCACAGCATTACCAAAAAATCGATGGTTATTGTAAAAATTTATTGTGCTTAAGACACTTGTTAGAATACCCAGTACCGTATCACAAAACTAGAGTTTTGTTATACTGTACCCATTAGACCTACATTATTACAAATCACTAATCCACTTTTGATAATACAAACCTAATATCAATGATGGCCTAATACAAGGACGCGAAGGCACCAAGTTAGTAGGCATTAGATATTAAAATACATTAATAATTAGAACATAGGTGAATGCCCGTGCTTCACCGTGAAATGTTACAACCTATGTTGATGGGAGTGTTTTTAATCCTATGTTTACGGATTTTTTCACTTTTAACAGCACGCAAATGTTTGTGTACAGTCATTGACTATGTACACTACCGTGAGTAGACTTCTCATAGCATAGGCGTGTTTGAAACATATTGACGGTGGTGTGAGGTGTGATCTCGTGCGGGCGTACATGGAAGTACAAGAGTCATATGATAGGCAAGTCAGTGCTACCACTCTTCTCTATCAAGGATTAAACATTTTATAATGGAGGTTTTTGTTTATGTTGTGATGAAATGTTTTTTCAGCACTGTAAATTCAGCTAAATAATAACAACATCGATGGCAGCGACTCTGGTGCCGGCGTACACGAAACTTCCAAATTTTTGCCTCAAACTAAATGCATTATATGATAGGTCTATTCACGGTAGTGTACATAGTCAATGATTTAATTGTATTGTAGAAGCCATAAATTCGGTCATGATAGTGTCTTTTTAATAGTTTTAACTAAAATTTTAATATTTCTCCCACTAAAAGTGAATTGCTGCCTAGAGGGTAGAGGGTTGCTCGGTAGTCCAGTTAACGCCACAAAAGCTATACATAGGAACCACGCCGTGAAACTACATTGCCAGAAACGCGACACCGCCGAGCTGGGGCTATGATACTGTGCGAATAAAATCTCGGTCCCCCGTCGTCAGTTGGAGTTGTAGGTACGATATTTTTTCTCTAAATCCACACTAGACAAATCTTTTAAGGAAATGTTCAGGAGAGATTTCTTGACACCTGATCAAAATTTGGAATGTTGTCATCGAATGGTTGATCCATATGTATTGCCAAACTATATCACGGCCAAACACCCCACATTCAGTCATTACCGATAGACTCGTTCAGATAAATAAATTATAAGATATGTTTATCAACGACCACTGATGTAATAAACACCAATTAGTCCTGGATCTGACAATACATTCCGTAGGAAAATCGCGTATAGTCAATTTGACTTTTTTAGTCGAATATATGTGTCTTAGGAAGTGTTTTGCACTTAGGTGTCATTTCGGCATCTGGTAGGTTTACCCGCTATGACGTCATCAAGATGGCGGAAAGTGATATTTTTTAATTGCGTATATTTCAGATGTTATTTATCGGATTTGGATAAATCTTTTTTTGTTTTAAAGCTCATCAAAAGACCTATCTTTTTTGTATTTACCATTTTCTTATGCACTTATTAGTTTTTCCATAATATTAAAAAAATTGAATTTTAAAAATAAACTTTTGTAAATTTTTGCTTATAACTTGTTAACTAGTGAGAATTTGGCAATTTTACTTCTTATCAAAGTTGTTTGTCTTTTAATGCCCTTTCTAATGATACCACACATGGGGGGATAAACCCTAGGAATAACGCAGAAAAACGCCTGAAAACCCGATGCGATCGCTACAATTGGTACGTGCCTGAACAATGGTACATATATCATTTTATTGTTGCATATCTACCAATAATGCATTTCGTCTGTTCAGCTAGTTTATAAATACTCTTTAATAACAACAAGTTATTTTTAGTTTATCTAATGTTGTTGCACTTCATATTCACAGGATGTACAAAAAGTAGGCTATAACGAAACTGTATGTTAAAATTTTAATAAAAAAATATTACATTACCTGAAATGATTTTTATATTATTTACATCAGTTTAACTTATATAAATACACTTACATTACATAAACGCATATAAAACATATTTAAGCATATTATTAGTTATTTTACTGTGAAAGCAATGCCAACACAAATGTACTTTATTATTCGTTCGCCATCAGTTTAAATATGTTATTTTTTGTTTACATTATCAAAAATAATTTTAAATTAAAAAATTGTAGCACTGTTTTGGAAAGAACATTTCTTGTTTTATTGTGTATTTGAAAGAAAAGCTCTATGTTGAATAATTTTTATTGTTTAGTATGACTTAAACTTAAATACTAACTAATATTGTTCTGAATAAACACACAGAAAGTATTGTTATAAAGTATTCCATTTTTTGTTCGTTGAAATGCAAATAACAAACTGTGAATCTTACCACATAGGCCTGCTGCTACTATTATCATTCTTTTTAAAATTGGTAGCTGGCTACGATAGCCATACGATATATATATCATTCTTTTTTAATGTTACTGCTATCAGGGGGAACCTAGGGGGGGGGGATAAAGAGGATATATCCTCCCCCCTCACCCCCTTACTGTTGGAGAGTAAAAAAATAAGCTAAAAAATAAAAATATTCTATGACAAAAGGTTAAAATATTATTTTCATACGCCAGACTTCTATAAACAGATACGGAGGCCAACTTATTATAAAGAATAATTGTTAATTGCACAATGCAAAAAGATAAAACAGTAATATTACATACAAAATAGGTCTTTTTAGTTTTAGGAATGAAATACATTATTTATTTCGTACAGTATTAATTATATATTATGTTTATAACATAAATAACTCTGTTACTGTATTCTGTGTCCTATAGATAAACGGTTATATACCTCTTTATAAGTAATGTATTACTGTGTTTTTAAAATTTACACTATAACTTTTTACCGTACTTCTCCTGAATGTTATTTATTTGCCATCGTCATATAAAGTCAATACATTTGAAAAGAATTTTGGGTAAGGTGATACAAATTATTTTGGTAAAGCGAATCTGAGATAGGAAAATGAATGACATGGAAGGTACCTGTTGTTGTCTAGGCTGCCATCTTAAGACTAGAATGGTCCTCTTCCTTTTTCTTCTTGAGGAGGGTATTAATTGGCGGGGAATTTAAAATGGTTTGAAATTGGTAGAGGTTAATGTTACTGTTTTATGGTATGGATGGTGAATGGTTGGGTTGAGAATGAATATTGGGATTGTTTTGAAATGAAATGAAATTAAATTAAGTCTGGCCTTAACAATATTTTTTCCAAGTTTAAATAATAGTTTGATCCCTTTATTTAATTTTTGAAACCCATTAGTTTCACTTTAAATTATGACGGAGTAGAGGTCTTCATAAGGTCAAATATTAACTTCTGAAATTCACTAAAACTAACCATTTAGCTTCAAAAATTCCAAAAGTTTCCGGGGGAGGCCCCCCGGACCCGCCGTGTTCTTGGGGTGTATTCCGCAACCCCCCACCCCCCGTGTTACCCCTCTGCAAAAAATTCCAACCCCCACCGAAATTGAATGCTGGGTTCGCCCCTGACTGCTATTTATATACTGTTCAATATATTACTGTTCAACTAATACTGAGCTTATGTTTGACATTTCTTAGATTCTAATCATAATAATTTTTGCACAAAAAATCATCAACACTTCTACATTTGCACAATGTGCAACATGGGACTTTGTTCCTTTTTGCATACACATGTCGACTTAGCACATTTCATGCACCTGCATGCTCCAACAAACATTGGGGGGTACATAACCATTCCTGTTTTTTTTATTTATTTTTATTTTTTTTTTACTAAAGTGTTGTTGTCCACTTGAAATCCAAATTCTAGTGGATCGAATAAATGAAATTCTACATAAATGCAATCTTTCTGTAAGTACGTATGGTAATATGCCCATACATATGGACCTGATTATACAAGTTTGGCAAGAAAAAGCCCCTATAGGTGTGGTATCCAAAAAAACTTTTGAAGGATTTTTGAAACTCAAAAAATCCAACCGAAATTGAATCAAGCTTAGTTTCTGCCGAGATTTATTTAGTCCAGGTACTCAAAAAACGTTCTAAAGCAAAGAATTTGGACGAACTCAGTATGGATTTTTTTCATGGAAAAAACGCCAGTATCGGAGACCTTCCACCGACCAGCCGAAGCGCCAGACAACACTTACTGAGGGCATATTACCATTTTTACTTACAGAAACATTGCATTGACAAAGAATTTCTTTTATTAGATCCACTATAATTTGGATTTCAAGTGGAAAATATTCAGTACCAAAAATTCTATAAATGTAGAAATGTTGACGATTCTTTGTGCTAAAATAATAATGATTAGAGTCTAAGAAATGTCAAACATAAGTTCAGCATTAGTTAAACAGTAATATTGAACAGTATACATATAGCAGTAACATTCAAGAAGAATGATAATAGTAGCAGCTATGTGGTAAGAGTCACAGTTTGTTATTTGCATTTCAATAAACAAAAAATAATGTACTTCATAACAATACTTTATGTGTGTTTATTCTGAAACAACATTAGTTATTATTTAAGTTATAAAATCATACTAAACAATAAAAATTATTCAACATATAGCTTTTATTTCAAATACACAATAAAACAAAAAATGTTAATTCTAAAACAGTGGTATAAATTTTTAATTTAAAATTATTTCTGATAATGTAAAAAAAAAAAAAAAAAAACACATTCAAACGATGACGGACGAATAATAAAGTACATCTATATCGGCATTGCTTTCACAGTAAAATAACTAATAACATGTTTAAAAATGTTTTATATGTGTTTATATAAAATAAGTGTATTTATATAAGTTAAATTGATGTAAATAATATAAAAATCATTTCAGGTAATGTAATATTTTTTTATTAAAATTTTAACATACAGTTTCGTTATAGCCTACTTTTTGTACACCCTGTGAATATGAAGTGCAACAACATTAGATAAACTAAAAATAACTTGTTGTTATTAGAGAGTATTTATAAACTAGCTGAACAGACGAAATGCATTATTGGTAGATATGCAACAATAAAATGATATGTGCACCATTGTTCAGGCACGTACAAATTGTAGCAAACGCATCGGGTTTTCAGGCGTTTTTCTGCGTTATTCCTAGGGTTTATCCCCCCATGTGTGGTATCATTAGAAAGGGCATTAAAAGACAAACAACTTTGATAAGAAGTAAAATTGCCAAATTCTCACTAGTTAACAAGTTATAAGCAAAAATTTACAAAAGTTTATTTTTAAAATTCAATTTTTTTAATATTATGGAAAAACTAATAAGTGCATAAGAAAATGGTAAATACAAAAAAGATAGGTCTTTTGATGAGCTTTAAAACAAAAAAAGATTTATCCAAATCCGATAAATAACATCTGAAATATACGCAATTAAAAAATATCACTTTCCGCCATCTTGATGACGTCATAGCGGGTAAACCTACCAGATGCCGAAATGACACCTAAGTGCAAAACACTTCCTAAGACACATATATTCGACTAAAAAAGTCAAATTGACTATACGCGATTTTCCTACGGAATGTATTGTCAGATCCTGGACTAAATAGAGAATGACATCTTAAAGAGGTCTCCAAATTCAAACTTGAATTTTAATGAAGTCTTAAGACTTCAATTTTACTTTAAAATTCAGCTTCTAGACCAATGAGAGCACGGAATTTGACCAAAGTAGCGTTGTATAGAAATCATGCAATTCGCACATTGCAGTTGATTGTTCCAATACGTTTCATGTTTCAGTTTATTAATGTGATTAACTTCAAAAGAGTGTGATCATGTGTGAGTGAGAACGTAGGTCAAGCGACATAGTGTGTGGGTACGTTTTGGATATTTATTATTACATTTTTATTACTTTATTTTTTCAGTGATTTATAAAAGTTAACCGTTGATAGTATATGCAACGATTAGGTTAAGTATAAGCCACTCGTACGATATTCAGAACAATCGCTTAGCTCGTGTTTTTACGTGTTTATGTATAACAACTTAAATCTCACTTGTGGCTTGGCCTTCACAGTACAGTCGTTGCTTAACTTGTATTAGGCCTATGTGTCGCTCTACAACAAACTATGATATGGAAACCTGATGGGTAGGCCTAAAAACTATATTTTACTTTTTATATTGCCATTATCATGTAAAAAAAACTTTATAGATGCATCATATTTGCACCGATATTGGATACTTTATAGGTATACCTTGATATACAACGACAAAAACCACAAAAATAATGTGTAACAAAAAATAACTGTCTTATATGGCTTATAATACTGGTCCTTTGGAGTTGTTAAAACGCTTGTGATCTATAAAAAATTAGAAGTTTGACATCAAGATTTTTTCATAAGGAATTCATTTGTGTTTGTGTCTCTGCCAAATATACATTCCTACTGATCTTTCTATTTGTAATATGTACATTTAAAAATTTTGCAGTAAAAATTTGCAGTAAAATGGACTCTTTTTGAATTTATCTTAAAACATTTGTACGAGCAAGCAAAAAACTACTGGCAGTATGCCATTTAAATACACTGTTGCGGTTACATTTATAATGTATTAGACAAAAGGGTCGGTTTCTTCTAAATATTTAACTTAAACTTAGTTTAACTCAATGTTAAACACATGGAAGATTTTTGGTTTAAACTTGAGATTAGGTTTAAACTTGCTTCGAGAAACCGGCCCTAAATAACATTACTTAGTTCCTACAAAATTCACAAAACCTTAAATCTTCAAAAAACCAAAGGCCAAAGCTTAACTAAGGACACGAAATGTTCCTGAACAACGTCGTAATTTTTTTATGATAAATATCACATATATTTTAAACATTTTTTATTTCAAAACATTAAAAAATATAGTGTAAAAATTACATTTCTCTCGACATCCTTCGATCTTATCATGTCCGCATTCAGGTGGTATAACCGTATCTCGAAAGACAATGGCGACCCGGTGAATCCGCGGTAATGGATCGCGCGGAGCGTTAATTCTAAAATGGACGCCACAATCGGAGAGTGCCTCGGTTTTAATATTTTTAAAAATATTTCCACTCGCAGAGTAGAGCGGTGGTAATTGTACGCGAGCGATCGAGGATGTGAAGGGGAACAGGGTGGAAAATGGGTGGACTCGAAAAGCGGCGCAATTTGCGAAATGAGAGTAGAGAGTTGGTACCGCCGCCGCCGCGCCGCTACTTGACATCCGCACCGGGGTGTAATGGATTACATTACAGACCCGGCCCTGGGAATGTATGTGTGGATATTATTTATGTATTGGAGAAAATTATACTTTGGAAATGGTTTTAGCTGTTTTAATGGTTTTGTACCAGAAACTTGTCCAAACCTTTATCTTCACCCTTGTAAAACACTAAAAACATGCCTCCGCATTCCCCTGTTTCAGACGGTGTTTTGGATATTTATTGGTGAAATATATGTTTTCTTGTAGATTAAGATGGGATCTAGGTCCCTCATGCCTATTATTAGAAGAAACAGATCCTAAAAGAAAGGAAAATTGAGTTACTTTGTGACGTCACTGCATGATAGTAATATTTTAACATTTGTAAACGTTTAAGGTATGAGGAACCTAATATAATTATTCAATCGAACGATTGCTAAGTTCAAAGAAACGAGGTTGAAAAACGGAGTCCGAAACAGGGGAATAAAATACCATGTTTTGTCCAAAGAGCCGTATGGTTAACATGACCGACTGCACTACCATGAGTCTAAAGGTATGAAGATAAGCAGTTGCAGTAGATTTGAATTTCCTGGAAGGGCTGGGATTATACTTACTTAAGTAAGTTAGTAGTGTGTTTTTGCGGTTGCTGGCTCAGTTCAATGACCTCTGAGGAATGTGATGACGTCATCGCCAAGGTCAATGACCCCGATGACGTCATCGATGACGTAATCGATGACGTCATCGATGATGACGCAATCGATGACGTCATACCCATGACGTCATCAAAATGACGTCATCGATGACGTAATTGATGACGTCACCATCGATGACGTCATTTCCGTGACGTCACACCCATGACGTCACAGAAATGACATGCTGATGACGTCATCATCCATTACATCATCAAAATGACGTCACTGACACTGTTAAGGTCAAGGTCACGCCGAAACTCAAAATTTTTTGGCACTTTTGCCGTTTCTCGCACTACGCTCCGAGTTTCAGTCAGAGTCCACGTGACCATTGACGACTTGGAGCGAATTTGCGACGAGAAACGGCAAAAGTGCCAAGTCAAACTCAAGTTTGCGACATGACCTTGCTTAAACCGTCATCCACTAGTCCTCAGAGGCCATTGAACAAGCACAACATCCGCAATTTCATATTACTGTGACCTTGAACACGTAACAACTACAGAGCGCCGACACCGATGCGCACCCCACGACAGCCACCGAGTGACTGAATGTCAGGCTCTGTGTATGCTAGGTATATCGGCTTGAGAGACTAAGACTCTAAACTGTCAGGAATGGGAGTAACTAACTGAATTTTGCAAGGAAAAGTCATTTCATCCAATATTTTAAACAAATCCTCATCAGTAAAACTGACATTAGTCTGTTTTGTATAAAACTTAGGGTGTCCGCGCAACAGTTTGCGCCACTTAGCTAAAGTTGAAACCCTCTTAACTTTGAGTGGTGGACATTGAGCAACTAATAAAGTCTTAACACGGCTAAGTTTCTTACCTAAAGTGTCCTGCGACATGGCTTCACCTCACAAAAGTCCGCACAATACTGAGAGAATGCTTGTAGCGCATGAGTCAAGGGAAAAGAGGTGGGGGAAACAGCAGGAGTGGGGGAAGATCACAGTGGCGGGGGAAGGTGAGGTGGTACGCTGGAGTATCGCATCACTTCACCATGAGCTGTCCTACAGTCAACACACTGTTCTCTTGGCCCGAGTTGGCACTAGAAGAAACATTTCTGTACAGCTTAGGCTGTGAGAGCCGAGGAAGCAAAGTCAAAGTGGAAATTGTGTTAAACTCCAAGATGAAGAGTCTCCTAAATAAACTAATTGTATCCTTGCAATCTCCTATAACTTTAGAGAAATACCACTTTATTAAGCGACACCTTATACTTTGGCAAAACGAAGCGGAAATGGAAAAGATTACAGTAAAATTAATTTAACTTAAAACCTGGACTGGACACTCATGGCGATACCACGTGGCGTGCAAACGCCACCCATAAACATTACAAGTTAGGTTATTGAGCACCTCTGGTACGATAACCGATGTGCTAGAGTTAAAGTGTGATGACCTTGAGTCAAAACACTGAAACACTACAAGTCGATATCGTCCCAGAGTTAAAGTGTAGTGACCTACATTCAGAACTTGTAAAATTACTTACATATAGAGAGCTAGAGAACAGCGAGACGCACCGCATGGAAGCCGGAGACATACTGGCGAAGCGGTGTTGTGCAGCCTAGGGACCCAGTTGTGGTGGGGGTATAGCCAACACTTAGAGTACAAGTGTTGTGGGTGACCTTGACCCACTTAACTTACCTGACCCCCCCCCCCCCCCCCGACAAAAAGTGCGAACCCCCCCCCCCCCCGACAAAAAGTGCGAGCCCCCCCCCCCCCCCCACCCCCACCCCCACCCCCACCCCCACCCCCACCCCCTCCCCCACCCCTGATATCCTGGGCGTGGCAGCCCCGGTGGGGATATAAGGGGGCCCAGCCAGAGCCGGCTCGCAGTCCGCTCCCGCGCGTTGAACGTGAACGATCGGGACGGACCGCCATAGGCATCACTAAACATTGAATGGCGCCTTCAGTGTTTAGCGAAGTCTACTCTAACTTTAAGACTTGTATTAGTTGTAAGATATTGCGCTTGCGTTTGGGTATTGGGTATTGCGAATTGTTTTATATGAGAGTGTTTTACTTGTACCTTATGTCTACTGTGTGTCTTTTATCCTTTGTGTCTTGTTTGTTATATGTGTTTAACATGTATGTGCTTGTTCCAGCATTGACTACGTTGAGCTCAATTGTGTGTTGTAAGTGTGTTATATTTTTCTAAAGTGTATACGCTTGTTTTAGCAATCCCCCCTTGAGCTTTTGCAATGCTCAAAGTAAATTGTAAAGACAGGGAACGGGAGTAGGCCCCCGTGTAAAGTTACTTTGTATAATTGTTAGGCTCCTCTCATGCATGCTTTAATGCGGCTGAGAAATAGGAGCGTCCGTTTGTACGCCTATATGGGGGTAATAAGCCGATGGCCTCTGCACTCGGACCGAGGACGTAAGCCACTAGGGTGTCCTCAGTTAGTTTCCCTTCTGGAAACTCAAAATTATGTAAATGAAACTTTATTAGCTATTTGTGTTTTTTTGTCCCCAAGGCCCCCGAACATTCGTGGTTCGCCATGGATGTACGGGGGCCGAAATTTTTTAATGTCCGTGTGGCCTTGACCCACATAGGACTTGTAAAAAGTTACTGCATTGCTAAATTAAAAATATTAAAGATAGGGTTACGGGAGTAGGCCCCCGTGTAAAGCCACTTTTTTTATAATTGTTAGGCTCCTCTCATGCATGCTTCAATGCGGCTGAGAAATAGGAGGTGGTCCGTTTGTACGCTTATACGGGGGTAATGAGCCGATGGCCTCTGCACTCGGACCGAGGACGTAAGCCGCTAGGGCGTCCTCAGTTTCTTTCAAAATTATGTAAATGACATTTCGTTAGCTATTGGAAAAGTTATTAGTTGGAAATGCAGTAAATGTTTACAAGTCTCGCGTGGCGAAGGGTACACGACATTGGATGTTGCCTTGTTGTCATAGTTGGGTCTCTTTGGAGGCTACAGCGATGACAACCCAAGTGCCCCACACCCCCATAGGGGGGTGTGGGGCTTAATTTTTTTAAAGTTTTTTCGTGACCTTGACCTAAATATAAAAGTTTTCAAAATCTTTAACAGTCAGATCTTACTAACACAGTTTATATATAGAGGTCTTTTAAAAGTTAACAGTTAGGTATTAGTAACGCACAAGTTTGGAATTGTTTATAGTTGGGTCTCTTGGGAGGCTTCAGCGATGGCAACATAAATGCCCCAAGTGGGGCTTCTTTTTTGAAAAAGTGTGAGCCCCCCCCCCCCCCCCGCAAAAAGTGCGAGCCCCCCCCCCCCCCGCAAAAAGTGCGAGCCCCCCCCCCCCCACCCCCACCACCCACCCCCACCCCCACCCCCTCCCCCACCCCTGATATCCTGGGCGTGGCAGCCCCGGTGGGGATATAAGGGGGCCCGGTTGCACGCACTTCTCATTCCCGCTCCAGCCTTCGTTGGAAGTACTTCTCCGTTATTTGCATTTAACGCTCTTTCTACCTCAACATGCGCTTCAAGAACTATCCACCAGTTCTCCCATACATCAAATCGAATTCAACCAACACGTCTACTCCGACCAACACATCTACTCCAACTTCAACCTCCGCTGCTCCGATTCTCCAAACGTGTTTGATGAGCACAATCCTCAGCTGTTTGGAGATGCCGTCGGCTCCTTCGATGCCCAGCCTATCTCCGCTGCCACCAACGGAACCAACAAGTCCAAGTGTCAGTGGTGCTGGTGACGCTCCGTCGACTTCAAGAGGGGCTGGCGCTCACCCTGCAAGCAGCCGAGTGCTCATAGCATCACCGCCGATCTCATTGTTGTCAGATTCTGATTCGGAGTCAGCGGTCTTTGAGGAGAAGAAGTCGAGGTCCAAAATCATTCCCTACTCCCGTACACAGAAAATCCTTTCCTATACAAAGACCCAATGTCCACTACCCGTATCCCCCATGCCATCCACACCGGTCAAACCATCCTGCAAATCGATCTTTTCCCCAGACAAGTCAACCTCACCCAAAGCCAACATTCCATCTACAGTCAAACCATCCCGTAAATCGATCTTCTCCCCAGACAATTCTACCTCACCTAAAACCACTATTGATCTAACCCATTCTCCTACCCGACCCAAAATTCTTTGCAAATTACCCCTTGACCGTGCTAAACCATCACCCTCCATCCTTTCCAGCCAGCCTAAGTTAGATCAAGCGCCGCTCCAAAACACTAAGAGTCCAACACAAAAGAAACGTAATCGTGTTAAATGCCCTGCTGGCAAGCGTGATAAATGCGATTATGTTTGGTTTAGCAGAGAGGCTGTGGTTCTTCGTTGTCCGAGTTTTGCTCTTCCAGAAAAAGATCGTTGCCAACGACACTTGAATAAGAAAATCAAAATTCCGACACCAAAGCCCTATAGCCTTAATATTATGCCTGAAAAGTCCAAGTTCAAACACCCCAACAGTCCGCAGAAGCTGAAAATTAATAGGCTCAAGAGGGACAAAAAATATTATTTCATTGTTCAAGCTTATGGAGCATTTAACATAAATGTGCAAATCATTCTAAAAGGTGATGGCCGCCTTCATAGAATGAAAGTACCACCTGCGATGGTACAAAGAGAATTTTTTGTCCCCGGGGCTTATTTAATTCGAAGAAAAGGATGCCGATCTGTTTGGGAAATGGATTAGGACATGGGCTCACTAAAAAGAAAAAGCCAAAATTGTTAGGTTGTGTTGGACAATATTTAAAAGTCTTTTTCCAAATTATTTTTCCAAATTTAGTCTTAACCCTCTTAAAGTAAGGGAGAGGGGTATTATACAAGTCAACTAATAAAAAAAAAAAAATACTTGACTTGTATAATACTTTAACCTGGCGGTGATGTAAAGTCACTGGGACAATCTCAAACCGTGTCCTTGAGGGTGAAGACTAAGTTACAAATAAATCATTAACAAATAAAAACTTACCTCCAAACACTTGTAGCTTGCTACAAGTGTTTGGAGGTAAAAATTTTTCAAAGTTTGAATGACCTTGACATATATATCAGTCTTAATTCTTAACAAAAAACCTCCAAACACTTGCGGCTTGCCACAAGTGTTTGGAGGTGAAAATATTTTTCAAAGTTTGAATGACCTTGACATATATAAACTACACTTTAAGTAAAGTGCTAACCATGCGATTAAGGTGTGTGTATTACGTGATACCCCCACTCTGACGCTTTACTAAGCTTGTATGAACCGTTTATTTGCTTCAGTCTGTTCTGTGAGGGGGTCACCTTTGGCTTGGTGGGGGATATAAGGCGGCCAGGTTGCACGCACTTCTCATTCCACATCCAGCTATCGTACGGACTGGTTATTCCCGCCTTCAACACTACATTCCCATTATCACCGTTTACATTATTTCACTTTTCCATTTTCAAAATGCCTCCGAAGCTCAAGAACTATCCACCAGCTTCCAAAACCACCTCGACCGACACGCCCCCTGCTCCAATACTCCAATATTTGATAACCGCAGAATTCCTGAGCAGCCTGAAGATGCCCAGCCTGCCACCATTACCGTCGACAGTGCCACCAACATCGGAAGAGGCTGCCCTACGTCCAGCGCTGAAATTGTATAAAATATTCTGTTGTTTACTTGATAAAATGCTAAAAAAACAACCACCGATACCAAATACTTTCACGTACAAGCTACCCCTGATAGACAAGGATGATGTAAGCAAACTATCATCAATTCAAGTGAAATTTCTGGAAGAAAAAATTCTTGTTTCTGTAAAAGAAGTGTTTCATAATGAATATTCAAAAAGATTGGCTTTCAACTTTATTAGGGAACATGCAGGACGTGAAAAAGCACAGTATCCAAGACTATATTATTTATATCTCTTTGAGAATGGAGCAAGTGTAACGGTAGAAATAACTATCATATTAATGTAATTCTCCCTACCAAGGTTATGAGGTTAGGAGTGCATAATTTGGATGAACTGAACCTAATGTTTTAGGAACTGGAATATTTGATACATCAGAATTGTACGCTTTGTGAAATTGAAATTTTTAAATTGAAATAAAATGTGTTGAACTAGGACTCGAACTTGGACTTGATTGAGGTTTTGTAGAACAGAGCGGGGGATAGATCACTTTGCGGCAATAGACTAGCATGCTGCTTAGTGGTCTATCCCCCGCTCAAAGGGTATCTTTACATGACCTTGACCCACATAAATGCATACTTGGTGGGGGTATAAAAGGGTAAGCAAATTGGATGGATACAACACTTCCATACCATGGCTCCACTTGACAACACCGTGTTCCATTGCAACAGAATTGTCTCTATTCTGGAGGTAATACCTCTAGAAATTATAGAAGTAGAGGACCAACTACCTGCGGTTGATCAAGAAGAGGAGGAGGAAGAAATAATGGATATTGAAACGGACTCTGATGAAGCTGGTTCAACGGACAATGAAGTGGACTTGCACGCCTACGAAACATTAGAGTCATCATCTGAGTCGGAAATGGAATTCCAATTGGAAATTGAAGAAGAAGAAGAACAAGACACTCCTCATCGTCCAATGGATAGAATGTTAGTTGCCAGAAGAATTATGTATTGTCATCGCTGCCTATTCCGTGATGAGGATGATTCCAACTCTGATGGTGATGTTTCACCTTTGTAAGAAGTTTTAAACAAAAAGTAAAAAAAAAAAAAACAATGTGAGCGGGGGATAGAGCACTTTGTAGTAATTGATGCTGCTTAGTGCTCTATCCCCCGCTCAAAATAATAATTCCAAATGACCTTGACCTATATAAAGTTGTTGGAACAGACGTCTTTGAAAAACTCGTACAAAATGGTGGATTTAGATCAAACATCATCAGTTTCTCAAGCCTGTTGAAGAATGTATTGGAAATGGGTGTTTAAAAGCCAAATCTACTACATGATTGATAAACCGGATGTATATGACGTCACTTTCCCCCACCCTTCAACCTCGGGTATAAAGGGACCCAGTTGAGCGCGCTGCCCATTATTGCGTGGACATTCACAGAGTGTGCATTCAAAGCCAAACTGTTTGAAATGGCTCTTTGCGACATTTGTGGGGAAATTTTTGAAGACGGAGATCTTTTCACCCTACACAGAGAATTACATGAAGAAGATGGAAAAAAAGATATTATCATCGATGAAATAGACTTAGACTCAATTGACCGGTTTTTGGAAGAGCATCAGAAGCAGATGGACTACTACGACGGCTATCTACAGCAAATGCAAAGAAGAAGACCTAGTGTGATCCAATTTGCTGGTGCTGGACCATCCACTACTAGAAGACCTATTGAAGAAGAGGATATGCAAGAAGAGGACACGGAAGAAGAGGACATGGAAGAAGAACTGGAAGATGTGAGACAACTGCGCACCACGGCCTTACCAGGACGAGTTGTAACACATTTTAAAATTGATAATGTACAATTGGAATTGGATAATTTTATAACCCAGGCCGGAGTACTTGTTGGAAAAACGCTAAAAGAAGAATTACAGAGATTGAACTTCATTAAATTTGGACTGGTGTTAGAATCAAAGTTTACCAATACTGATGGTGAAACGGCATTAAGAGCATTCATTACCAAAAACCGAACCCTTACAACTAAATCTGATATCAATGAAATTATTGAAGAATGTTTGGATGAACTGCTAGTTAAACTGCAAGAACATGAAGGAAGAGGATCCGGCTGGAGTCTGTCATCGATTGAAGGTATGGATGTAAGGGTTCACAAGCACGGATATGGTATAAGGGGTAGTAGTTATATACCTTTGCCAAAGAAGATACAAGCTACCAAATCTTGTATCAATGTGCAAAATGAGGACAATGAATGCTTTAAATATGCTATGCTAACAAAATATGTGCAAGAAAATCCATGTAGAGTTAGCAGAGCGTATCAAAATGTCCAACACCGCTACAACTTTCGAGGTTTGTCATACCCTGTTAGTGTTAAAAGTATTGGTAATTTTGAGAAACAAAACCCAGGTGTTTCTGTAAACGTGTTTGGTTTAGATGATTCCAATAGTGTTTATCCTCTGAGAGTATCAAAATTTGAGGAAAGAAACCACACGGATCTGTTATTGATAACTAAGGGTGAAATTTCACATTATGTGTGGATAAAGGACTTTGCAGCCTTGGTTAAAAATCAATTATCAAAACAGAAACGTAGGTTAACAGTGTGTAAAAGATGTTTCTGTTTTACATATAAAGAGTTGAGACGTGGAGGATCGGAGTGGTTGTCGGAACACCAGCGGCTTTGTAATGACAACTATGAAGTGAAGATTAGTCTGCCACCACCATCTAGAGCATTTGTCCAGTTCAATAAAACAGTTCACCAATACCGGATTCCACTAGTTATCTATGCTGACTTTGAATCCACGTTAGTGCCGCAGGAACTTCCGGATGGTGAAGTAAATAGAAGAACCAAATATCAATTGCATCAACCTAACAGTTTTTGCTTATTGGTGAAATCTACTTTACCTGAAGAACAATTGCAAGACTATGGCTTAACATCCACTCCGATACTCTACCGTGGGGAAGAAGCTGCTAAGTATTTTGTAGACCAGTTGTATGACATTGCTGAAAAGGCGGAACGCTTATACGGTAATGTTTTACCCATGGAACCTTTGAACCAAAATCAACAAGAAGAATACATTTCAGCAACAAGATGTTATCTATGTAAGAAGAGCTTCAGTGAAGAAAATCCAAAAGTAAGAGATCATGATCACCTCACAGGGTTATACAGAGGACCTGCTTGTAATTCATGCAATATAAATTACAAACTGCCAAACTTTATCCCTGTAGTGTTACACAATCTTAGCGGCTACGACTCCCACTTCATTATTCCAGAGTTAGGAAGAGATAATGGTAAAATTGATGTTCTTGCTACAACATTGGAAAAGTACATCAGTTTCTCAAAAACAGTAGGTAAAATTAAACTTCGCTTCGTAGACTCTTATAGATTTATGGCATCTAGTTTGAGCAGATTGTCTGAGAACCTAAGAAGAGAAGACTTAAAAGAAACCAGCAAAATTGTATCTGAAGATAAATTGGACTTAGTAATGCGTAAAGGAGTGTTCCCCTATGATTACATAACTTCTGCAGAAAAATTTGAAGAAACCAGTCTACCACCGATTGAAGCCTTCAATAGCAAGTTAAATGAAAGTGCAATCACCGTTGAAGACTACAATCATGCTTGTAATGTTTGGAACCAGCTCAACATTCAAACCTTAGGGGAATATTCTGACTTTTATATAAAACTGGGCGTAACTCTGTTGTGTGATGTGATGGAAGAATTTCGAAACACCTGCTTCTCCGCCTATGGACTGGACCCTTTACACTCGTACACATCTCCAGGATTAGCATGGCAAGCTATGCTAAAGTCAACCAACTGTCGACTGGAACTTCTAACGGATATTGATATGGTGCTCATGATGGAATCTGGTGTACGGGGCGGTTTGACACAAGCTGTAACACGTCATGTTAAAGCCAACAACAAGTACATCCCCGGCTTCGACGAGCAACAACCATCGGTCTACCTTGGCTACTTTGACGCAAACAACCTTTATGGTTGGGCAATGTCAAATCCGCTTCCCTACGCTGACTTCAAATGGATCGACCCGGCCACCATTGGAGACATCTCACAGATTCCGAAAAATGGTCCAAAAGGCTATATTCTGGACTGTGATTTTGAATATCCGGAGCACCTTCATGACCATCACTACGACTTGCCTCTGCTAGCCAAGACTGAAGTTTCACCGACAGGAAGATGGCCAAAATTGATGATGACCTTGGAGAATAAGGATCGCTATGTGGCTCACTACTGGGTAGTTCAACAGGCTCTTGAATTGGGTCTACGTATAGTGAGAATTCATAGAGCAATTGAATTCACCCAGTCTTGTTGGTTGAAACCATATATTGATTCCAACACTGCAAGAAGAGCTGCAGCGACAACAGCATTTGAAAAGGACTTCTATAAATTAATGAACAATGCCATCTTTGGGAAGACCTTGGAGAACAAAAGAAAACACAAAAATGTAAAATTAGTGAGTGATCCTAGGAAATTGGAAAAATTAGTGCAAAAACCAAATTTCGGAACATCCATGATTATAAACGAAAATCTAGTCGCTGTCAGTATGAAGAAAACAACAATAGTCATGGACCGTCCGTTATACATAGGTATGTCGATTTTGGACATAAGTAAAACCCTGATGTATGATTTCCATTATAACAAAATGGTTAAACACTACGGAAGGGAAAACATTGGAGTCGCATACATGGATACGGACGCGTTTATCTACTGGATAAAGACTTTGGACATGTATGAAGACCTAAGGACTTTTCCATACAAAGAAGATTTCGACTTTTCTGACTATCCGAAGAACCATCCAAATTTTAATGAAAAAAATAAAAAAGTAATTGGAAAATTCAAAGATGAAGCAAATGGAATGCCTTTAGAAGAAATAGTGGCGCTGATGGCAAAATTGTATTCATTTAAGATGTACCACGAGAACAACACACCGACAGTGAAAAAAGCAAAAGGAGTGAAGACATCTTATTTGAAAAAACACGTAACATTTGACCACTACAAGACTTGTTTGTTTGAAGATACTACGATATCAGCAACATTCAACAATATCCGAAGCTTCAAGCATCAAGTCTACAGTGTCACCGAAATTAAAAAAGCACTGTCAGCTCGGGATGATAAAAGACATATTTTGCCCGACAAAATCCACACTCTTCCATTCGGCCATTACTCCCTAAACCCTATCAACTAGTAACCTATTCTTCGTCCTTCTACAACTTCGACCTTATTCCTTTCTCCTTCCGTAAAAAAATGGGGAACACGGCAAGTCCAACGCCGTGTTCCCCATTTTTTTACACAAGTTTGGATGACCTTGACCCATATAAATGATGTGAATATTTAAGACAACGTTCATTGTGATTATACATGTGATACAACAAACATTGAAACCTGCAATATGAAGGACTTGAAGCAACAAATTGTCAACGAACTTCATAAACCTGCAAGAAGAAAGTTTCCACGAAGAAATACGGTGATAAAAGGAATTAATGATTTATATCAAGCAGATTTAATCGAAATGATTCCTTATAGCAAACAAAATAAAGGATATAAATACATATTGACTGTTATTAACTGTTTTTCAAAAATGGCAGATGCTTTACCACTAAAAGATAAAAGTGGCAAAAGTGTTACAAAAGCAATGGAAACAGCTATACAAAGAGACAAACATACTATTAAACATTTACAAACAGATGATGGAAAAGAATATTTTAATAAGGAATTTGCAAATTTAATGAAAAAACACAATATAAACCATTACTCAACCAATTCAGAGGTAAAAGCTTCAATAATCGAAAGATTCAACAGAACTTTAAAAAGTGCAATGTATAAAATGTTTTCCAACAGAGGATCGCACATATGGATTGATATGTTACCAAAACTTATAAACAATTACAATAACAAATTTCATAGGACTATCGGGATGAAACCAAACCAAGTAACTAGTAAAAATGAAAACCTTGTATTAAAACGTATAAAAACGAATACTAAACCAAAAGTTGAAAAACTAAAGCCTAAAAAATTTAATGTGGGTGATAAAGTGCGAATAAGTAAATATAAAGGTGTATTCAGTAAAAGATACCTGCCAAATTGGACCAATGAGGTTTTTACTGTATTCAAAGTACAACCTACAGTACCTGAGACATATATTTTAAAAGATAATAAAGGACAATTGCTTGAAGGAGGGTTTTATGGACATGAAATGTTAAAATCAACAGTAGGCGATGTATATTTAGTTGAAAAGGTGTTGCAACGGAAAAAAGATAAGGTCAAAGTACGATGGTTAGGATTTAATAAGACGGAAGATTCTTGGATACCTAAAAAGGATTTGATATAACGATAGAGAATCATTTTAGGTTGAACCATTACAAAGGATGGAGATAGTACCACAAAAAGAGAGTTTTACTATTAATAATATAGATGAACTCACAGTGGATAATTCAGAATTCAATAGTGGGAAACATGGCAATTTGTTACCAAACACCGTTCGTTGTCTGGTTACCGGACCTTCCAACTGTGGAAAAACTAATGTAGTATTCAATTTGATTACAAACCCTAAAGGATTACGATTTAACAATCTATATGTATTTTCAAAATCACTACAACAACCAAAGTATCAATTATTGGAAAAGATACTGACTAATGTGCCTGAAGTTAAATATTTAAAGTTTAATGCAAGCGAGAGTGTCATGCAGCCACAAGAAGCTAAACCATTCTCCGTGTTTATATTCGATGATGTATCTTGTGAAAACCAAAACACAATAAGGAATTACTTCGCTATGGGTCGACATAACAACATAGATAGCATTTATATTGGCCAAACTTATAGCAAAATACCTAAACAACTCATTAGAGACAATGCAAACATGTTAATTGTATTTAAACAGGACGAAACCAACCTAAAACATATATATTTTGATCATGTAAATGCGGATATGACATTTGAACGATTTAAAGAGTTGTGCGGAAAGGCTTGGGCTGAAAAGTATGGGTTCCTAACAATTATGAAGGAACAACCGCTAAACAATGGTCGATACAGGATAGGATTTGATAAATTTATATTAATACATTAAACGCGGTATAACACATTCATTGTTGTACAACACGTCTTGCTACAAACATGGTTAACCAAGAAAAATTAGTAAAAGAAATAAAATCACTTAGTGATTCTATTCGGGCTAAAAACAGAGCATTGAAACTAGGTATTAGCGAGAGGGAGAAATTCCTTGAATCTACTTTTAAACCTATTACTGAACCCTTGAAACAATTAAACAAAAAATTTGCTAAACCTGTATTGGAAGGAGATGCGATTGCACCTATTACGAAGTTTGAAAGAGAAAATGTAAAATCAGAAGAGTTTAGTGATGAAGACCTGGAATCCTCTACGTATAGTGGTTTTACCGGTGGAGAACCCGAAAGAGAGCTAGAATCACCGGACTATAGTGGAATAAAAGAATTATATGAAGTAAAAGCCAAAAGAGGACATGAAGTTGTATCAACTGCTATTGAAGAGGAAAAAGAAGAAGAGACAAGGGAAGGTCCGTCAAACATAACCCTACAATGCATACTGGGTCATATATGTCCCGTCCAAAAAAAACCATCATTTCAGAAAATAAAAACTAACTTCTATGTCTTATTTCATGTTGGTCCACACCTGGCACATCTACAGTCTACTTTAGTTCACCTATTGGCCTACAGGTGGCAACACTATGCAGCTTGACTCCATTATTGTCAGTCTTGACCACATGGTTGTCAAGGCAGCAGTTTTGTCGTGATTTTTAGGTTATAAAACTGAATAAAAGTGGTTCCAGGCCTTCATGAAAATAACTGCCATCAAGAATAAGGTATGTAGATGTTACTGTATGCATTAGTTCATAAGTTATTTATTTTTCATTTGATTTAATTGACATTTTATGGTTGGTCCACATTTGACCCATTATGCATTTAGTGCAGAAACAGCCTATTTCTGTTTGGGTCTTATGTGGCCCTTCATGCAGTAATGTCAACACAATTTATTTTATAAATCCTAACAGACACAAACATATGGAAGCTTCAAATTTCCAATTATTGTGTCCTTATATAAAGTTTATATTTCTGAAAAATAAATAGGTATGTTTGTCGTCTTTTGTAATATTATTTGTGTTATTTTTTTGTCTAACTGATTTGTTTTCTTTGCAGTGACATGTATCGTTCATCTATTTCTGAAGATGACGTACTAGAGGTTCTCTTTCCATCAGACCTAAGTGAGGACTGTGACGATGTTGACGCTGACCCTGATTTTGTGCCAGGCAACAGTGATGATGAAGAATGTACTATTCGGAAGAGGAAACGTAATGTATTACCAGTTTTTTCTAAATCCGATCCTTCCTTGGAACCTTCATATTCTTCTGATGAAGATGATACTACAACTTCAAAGCCTGTCAAGCCGCCTCCAACAAATGATCCGATTCCATTCAATGCTCAGGCCAAAAGTGAAGTTTGTGGCCCAACTCCATCAACATCTAGTCAATCTGAAGCGCAGGTTAATGCTCTCCAAAAAACTATTGAGAGGTGCAATACTTCATTGCCATCAACATTATTTGTAGACCCTGCAACATTCTATAACACTACTGACTCATCAGTTGATGTTTGTGGCAACAAACGAAATAGGTCAAAGTTTCAATCTGACAAGAAACAAAACAAAGAAACAAAAAAGAAAAAACCTGTTTTGAAGAAAAGTGTTACAGGTAAAAAAAGAACTCAAATGAAAACCAAAAGCCCGAAAGCGTCTAAAGAGAAAGATATCAATAAAAAAAAGAAAACTAAGCCACAACTTCCCTGGGAACTTGCTTCTATATTGCCCAAATCAATACCTTTTGATTCAGCAAATGAAAAGCTTTCTGATGACATCGTAAATTTAGACACTCCATATCAGTTCTTTACATACTTTTTCACAGAAGAGCTTATTGCAAAAATATTGCATGAGACGCAACTTTTTTGTATTCAGAGGGACCCTAACTCAAAACTTGCATTAACCTTAACTGATATACAAAGGTTCTTAGGGATTTGTATATTGATGTCGATTATCCGACTTCCAAATGTGCGCTGTTATTGGAAAGAAACAATTGGAAATCCTATAATAGTTGAAACAATGAGTGTAAATCGTTTCGAATCAATCAGACAAAATCTTCACTTCAATGACAACAGTGCTATGGTGCCAAGAGGGGAACCAGGTCACGATCGGCTTCACAAACTTAGACCTATTGTTGATGCACTTCAGTCAAGGTTCCAAACAATTCCTTACGAACAAATGTTGTGTGTCGATGAACAGTTGTGTGCAACCAAAGCGCATCACTATATGAAGCAATATATGCCCAAAAAGCCTCATAAATGGGGTTACAAACTTTATGTATTAAGTGGGGTTAGTGGCTTTGCATACAACTTTGAGATTTACTCAGGGCAAGAGAATGACCCAGCTTATAGGCTTCCTGGAGAACCTGATTTGGGCTCGTGTGCAAATGTTGTAGTACGCCTTGTTCGCAATGTTCCTCCAAACCATCATCAACTATATTTTGATAATTTCTACACGACACTACCACTAATGGTACACTTGGAACAAAGAAATATTCACTCCCTTGGCACTGCACGAAGAGACAGACTACAAAATGAGAAGCTTCCATCAATGGATGAGCTAAAAGAATGCCCAAGAGGATTCTCTGCCGAAACATGCTTGAAGATAGATGGAGTTGAAGTTTCTTCTGTGGTGTGGAAAGACAATAAATGTGTTACCCTTGTCTCCACGTATGCAGGAATTGGGAAACAGACAAAGGTGGCACGCTATGACAAAAAGAAGAAAGTCAGTCAAGAAGTTGACTGCCCCCATGTTGTAAAACTGTACAATAAACACATGGGTGGCGTGGATAAAATAAACTCCATCATAGGTCGCTACAAAATCAAAATGAGAACCAGAAAGTGGTATTTGCGACTTTTCTATCACCTTATTGATGTTACCATGTGCAACAGTTGGTTGCTGTACGTTAGAGCTTGTGCCCAGAAAGGAGAAAATGATGTAATGCAGCTTGCAGAGTTCAGGGAAGAGGTTGCCATCACTCTTTGTAAACTGGGGAACTCTACCACTCCAAAGAGGGGTAGACCCAGTAATGAACTGGAGAATGTGCTCAGCCTAAAGAAAAGGAAGCCCAATGTTTCGTACATACCACCAAAGGAAGTTAGAAAGGACGAAGTTGGACATTGGCCCGTGTGGTCTGAGACCAGGCTCAGATGCAAACTCCCAAGATGCAGCAGTAAAACTTTCATTACCTGTGAAAAATGTAAACTGTCACTGTGCCTTAACAAGGACAAGAATTGCTTCAAACTATTTCATTCAGTTTGAATTTCAACCAACAGACTAAAGCAATGACATTCTGTCACTTGTTTGAAGTATTTTATTTCAAAGAATTTCATGTATAATTTTATTTACAGGTTTT
Organism: Neoaliturus tenellus; assembly: GCA_030545055.2. NCBI lineage: Eukaryota > Metazoa > Arthropoda > Insecta > Hemiptera > Cicadellidae > Neoaliturus > Neoaliturus tenellus. The sequence continues at coordinate 88,630,007 of CM061536.1, forward strand.
ATATGTAAATTGACATGAAACTTAATTCTGTAAGTTGAAATAAAAATATTTACATTAAATGCATATTGGGCTATTTATGACCCACTCCGATTTTTCTCAATTTAAACACTAGTGCATGTTGTGCCATATTTGACCCAACTAATAAAATCTAAAAAAAAACACATGAAATACAAAAGAAAATTTTTTTAACTATTTTTCCATAAGTTAGCACCACATTGCCTACCTTGTGGAAATTTTTTTTAATTAAAATAAAAAATCATGCATTGTAGGGATAAGCTTGTTGGGTGAAAACATTCATAACAAAGGACCTTTAGGAAGGAAATACATGATAAAAATGTTAGCTGGAACAAATCCTAATAAAAACTACCATAGTTATGGAGTAAGATTAACAGAAGACGGTTTAATGGTTGGTAATAGCCCGGTAAACATTGATGAACATGATAATATTATTGTTGGTGATCAAAGGTATAAGGGTACAAGGGGATTATTTGAATTATTATTTGAAAATAAGCCTTTAGAATTGTTAGTTAAAGAAAAAGACATGGAAGCATATAAAAAGATTTTGGAACAAACTAATGCATACAGGAGAAAGTATTCAGCTGACCAACCTGTTTTTAGATCAAAGTCTTTAAAATATAGAGAATTTGTATCCAAGTTAATACCAACAACGAGAAGACAACCAATGCCAATAATACCAAGAAAACCTGTAAAACGAAGGTTTGTGTCATCCACTTTGGATATAAGTGCTCCAGAACCAAGAAAAAGAAACAAATCTGTTACAGGTACAGGTTTAATGAAGAAACTATATAACACAAATGTGATTTATTACAATAATATCAATAAATTGGTGGATAGAATGAAACTAATACATGAAGCTAAAGAAGCGGGTCATACTGGATTGGAAAACGAATGGGTGGCTTTAGTGGATGAACTCCGAAACCGTGGGGTAATCTTATAAAAATGCGTTACTCCTTAGAGTACTATTCAGTTGCACCATGAGTGTTGACAAGTTCGGACGTTACTCCTCGGATGGGTTATATTATGCGAATAATTTAAAAAGAAGTGCTGGTTTACCACAAACACCTGATGGAGATTATGATATGAGTAATAAAAGGTTAAAAAACATAAAAGATCCTTCGGATGAAAACGATGCGATAAACTTAAAAATATTAAAGGAAAAGATATCGCCAACATTAAAACTACAAAATAACACATATGACGCGGAAAATCATAGAATTATCAACGTTGGTAAACCAAATGAAAATGGTGATGTGATAAACAAAGGTTATTTGTCATCTGAATTAAAAAATACGTTAAAATTCAATGGGAAAACGTATAGTGCCAACAATAAACGTATATCCAACGTAGATGACCCTAAAGATGCAAAAGACAGCGTAAATAGACGCTATTTACATTCCTTGATACCTGAAAAGACAAAAGATGGATTTTCTTTTTATAAATTTGTTATTAATGATATAGGCTATCCAAAAACTGAAAACGATGCTGTAAATCTAAAATATATTAAAGATCATTGCATCATACGTGATGTAGGGGTTATAGATTGTTTTAATAATTGTTTAGCAAATGTTAAAGATGGTTCTGCGCCATCAGATGGTGCAACAGTGGGTCAAATGATGGAAACCTTAAAACAAGAAACAACCTCTTTTGTAAAACAAGATCAAGTAGTATCGAAGCAAGGGGATGAATTTGTTCAAGGTAATGAAAAATTTAATTTATTAACATACAAAAATGATGCTTGGGATTGCATGGATAAAAAGTTATCAAATATGGGATGGGGTTATGAAAAACAAGATGCAGCTGCTTTATCACAAACCGTACATCTAGATCCAGATCGATATTTTAGATGGTTTACATGTAATAATAGAGTGATAAGAGACTTGGCACAAGGAAGAGAAGCAAATGATGCTGCAACTGTAGGACAGACCATCACAACATCATTAAAGGATAGTAAAGTGTATAATTGTAATAATAAACGTATAACAAACCTTAAAGACCCTGAACATGTAGATAATGCTGTCACTGTTAATTTTCTTGTAAAAGTTTTAGGTAATGCGATATTTGATTTACACAATCATTTTACACCAGATATTCTTCAAGGAAAATCAGGTCATAATACTTATGCTGAATCCATGAGAGGTGAGTATATTAAACGAGAAATTTATAATAAATACTTTATTAACCCTAAAACGAAACAGTTTAGATCATCAGATTGGGGTGATATTGATATTTAAGTAAATAACTCAATAAATGACTTCATTTATGTGCAACCTGTCATAGAGTTAACACATGAGTTGCACATTGCCATTATAAAAGGACAATAATGACGTTCAAGTACATCAGTCCATATCGAGACACTGCAAGAAAAGGAGGTGGGATCACGTCCACAGCGGTTTCTCTGTTAAGTAAAGCTTTAAAACAAATTCCAGTAGGATCCATAGTAAATAGAGCAATAGACGCATTACCATACGAATTTCATATACCAGGAGGTTATCAGTATTGCGGACCAGGAACTAAATTGAAAAAACGACTGGAAAGAGGCGATCCTGGCATAAACAAGTTAGATCAGGCTTGTAAAGAACACGATATCGCATATTCCACGTTTGCCGATTCAAAAAATAGATCAATAGCTGACAAAAAGCTTGCGGACATAGCTTGGCAACGAGTAAAATCAAGTGACGCTAGCATAGCAGAAAAAGCAGCAGCTTTAGCAGTAACAGCAGGTATGAAGGCTAAAACAGCAGTAGGAGGTGGAAGAAGGAGGAGAAGGAGAGTAAAAAGGAGGTCAACCACAAGAAAACATGGAGGAAATATAAAAAGAAGACGACGATCTACAAGAAAAGGCAGGAAGAAGCCCACCGTGTGGTCAATGGTAAAAAACGGGGCAGGTCTTTACCTAAGACCTTATCGTGCATATTAAATGAAAGAAATCAATTGGTCATACCACATAAAGCGTTAACCAATATTGAATTATTTAAATATATTTCCTGTTTAAAAATACCATTTTTCCGCGGTGTGTTTATGAAAGACAGTTTACCAAAGAAAATGTGGCAAAATGAGACTGGAATTGTAAATTTGGATAATACTGAAGGGCCTGGCACCCATTGGGTTTGTTATAAGAAACTAAATAACAATGTATATTATTTTGATAGTTTCGGTAATTTGCCACCACCAAAAGAACTTCAAAATTACTTTAAATCTGCTAAAAACATATATTATAACTATAAAAGAGAACAACCTGATAATACTTCAATATGCGGCCATTTATGTTTGGAATTTCTAGCTAAAAGTATCAGTCACTATTGAGATGTCTTCCTATACGGTATCATTAACAGGAAAATCGTCCACTTTACGAAGTATCCTTTTTCCAGCGTTACGCTTGCAAAAAGGAAGGTTTTGGGAGGCGGCACTATTGGATTTTACAACGTACAACTCTATTCCCAATGTTACGGAAGGTAAAAATAACATATTGCATTATTATAAGGGAAAGGATGCCAGTGGAAAATTTACAGACTTACAAGAGTGCAGGTTACCCACAGGTTCTTATGAAATTGATCATATAAATGAATTTTTGCAAACTAAAATGGGAAAAGACAATATAACATTAAAAGGTAATAATAATACGATGAAAGCTGAAATTACTTCCAAATATTATATAGATTTCACTCAACCAAACTCAATTGGTGATTTATTAGGATTTTCCAACGATGGGCCTGTATTAGAACCAGATGTAACACATTCCGGTAAGAAAACAGTAACAATATTAAAAGTCAATAGTATAGACATAACTTGTAACATTATACAAGGTGCTTACAGGGATGGGGCTAACACCCACATCATACATACTTTTTACCCAAGTGTACCACCTGGATTTAAAATTGTTGAAAAGCCACAAAACCTGGTATATCTACCGTTGAACACCACTTTCATTTCAGACATCGTGTTGAGCGTATTGGATCAAGACGGTAACTTGGTAGACTTCAGAGAAGAGCCTATTACGATTAGATTACATTTAAAATCGACACTTTAATACAAAACCATGGGTTTAACATTTAAAAGCGAACAACCTACGGGAAACCGCATTAGTAGCTCTTCAGCTGTGGAGGAGTTAACACGCGAGAACATTCGTTTCTTAGAGAGAATTGGATTAAAATTAACCGAGTATGGATATACTGGATATAGCGCAGGGTCCAACATTCGACGAAACCCTATGGGAAAAAGAATATCACACCCACAACCCTTACACTTCATCGAAATTAAACAATAACGATGAAATTCGTATTCCCATACAAAATCAAGACATTTACACACTACCATGTGAAAGTTACTTGTATATTGAAGGACAAGTTACTAAAAAGGACGGTACTACTGTTGGTACAACAGTTCCATTTATAAATAATCCTATGGCTTTCCTATTTGATGAAATTAGATATGAAATATCAGGTGTAACAGTTGATTCCACTAAAAAAGTAGGTATTACGACAACTTTAAAAGGATTAACATCTATAACACCCAATGAAACCAATTTACTTAAACCTGCCGGATGGGTATTACCTACGATTGACACGATCACTCCAAATCCAAATGGATATTTTGATTTTCATATTCCATTACGTTTGCTGCTTGGTTTTGCTGAAGATTATAGGAAAATAATATTAAACGTTAAACAAGAATTAGTTTTGTTGAGATCTTCTAACGATAAAGACATTATTAAAGCTGCAGATGCTACTACAGATGCGACTTTAGAATGGAAATTAAAATTAGACAAAATTGTATGGAGAGTTCCACATGTTAAATTGGCTGACGAGCATAGAATGCTACTTTTAAGAAAATTAAAAGCCGATCGTGATATTGTTATTCCATTTAGAAGTTGGGAATTTCATGAGCATCCCAGTTTACCTACTACGGATCGACACACTTGGACTGTTAAAACATCGAATTATGTAGAACGAGCCAGGTATATTATATTTGGTTTACAAACAGGTAGAAGAGACGCCATTACTAAACATGCAGGACAATTTGATCATTGTGACTTGAAAAATATTAAAGTTTATTTAAATTCACAATTCTTTCCATACGACAATTTAAATGTGTCATTCACTAAGAAGAAATACAGTATATTGTACGATATGTACGCGAGATTCCAAAGTTCATATTACGGTAAAACAAATACACCTTTATTACCACCTGACAAATATTTCGATGCCTACCCAATAGTTGTAATCGATTGTTCTAAACAAAATGAATCAGTAAAGTCTTCAAGTGTGGATATAAAAATAGAAATGGAATTCAACGATGCTATACCGGCTAATACAACTGCATACTGTTTAATTCTACATGATAAAATCGTAACATACACACCTTTAACTGGAATTGTTAAAAATGTATTGTAAAAACCGGTTTTGTTTCATTCCGCGAGTATAAAAGCAGAGCGTACAGACCGCTCCTCATCAGTTTGTTGCCTACTGTTGTATGGGTAGCATCGTATTCAATATGGCTTCTCCTAGTGGTACACCTGAAAATGTGGTAGATATTGAGAAGGAGATATCTGAGTTTTTAGATCCTCAAGGTCACCAGGAAGGAGGTGAACAAAACGTTTGCGGACAACTTCACGCCAGTAATAATGTTGAAGAAAAAGGTAAAAGAAGAAAGACTATACAAAAGAGAAAAAGGGATATTGAAGATAATATTTCTCCAAACATATTGAGTGAGGTATTTTTGCGAATATTTTACCCAATCTCTTCCAGTTTGGATAAAAGTGTTTTAATCGGTGTTATGAAATCTACAGATTATTCCCCTACTGTAATTTTAACTCATGGACCCAAAATGATTTTGTTTACGGACAGTGCTTGGGAATCGTTTATGAAACATTTGCATCTACTAGAATGCTATTTAAGTAGTAACATGTTTGGAAGAAAGACAAGAGTAGGACTTTTGGATTCAAATGTGGAAATTGATATCATTAAACAACGTGGTGATCATCAGCTACGGTTTAGAGACACAACAAGACATGATAACAAAATTCAACTTAATCGAGAGGAGTTTTTCATTTTAACTTGTGCTACTGAACCTATAACAAGATACTTGAGACAACTGGTGTTTTCAAGTTCGATTATTAAAGATTATCTGGAAGACACTTTGGACAAACAACCGGACGCACCTATATTATACGGACCTGTGGATACTTCTATATTTAATAGAGTTCCTCATGAAGTACAGATGTGGAGACAATTGGAAAAGTACGCTCAACTACATAAGAAATCAGTAAAACAAGAAGAAGAGGAAGATGGAGGAGAAGAATCAAGTGTTAGTGATGAAAATGAAAACAAGGAAAATATAAAGATGGAAACTTAAATGACAATGGTTAGTTTTTAAAACAATAATCAACATTTTGTGGGGTTAGGCCTATTGGGGACGGTGCCCACGTTAAATATACACCAACGCGCCAACAACTGTACGGCCTGGTATAAAAGTAGTACCTACCGTGGTGTGGAAATCAGTTGACCTCCTGACTTCGTAATGAGCAGACGTGTGACCTTCAAAATGGACAAGGGAGAAGAAGAACAACAAGTAAAGTCCAAGCCTGGTATTATTGAGTTTCAAGCGTTTCGTGGTAATGATGATAGATTCATTATAAAAGAACTTGTGTTTTTGGACATGAATACAAGTGTTCCTTATTCGTTTTTATTTAAACCACCATGTTCTTATTCGTCTTTAACTAGTAAAGCGGCTACTACCAACAGATGGATTTCAAAACACTTCCATCATATCGATTGGTATGATGGTTTTACAAGTTACACGGACTTGTATCACATTATGCATCACTTTTCAGACAAGTTTACCAATATTTACACAAAGGGGCTGGAAAAGAAAAGATGGATTGAAGGATTTACTCATGTTCCGGTTAATGATGTGGAATTGGATAAGAATTATCAATACATGCTGGAAACCATATGTATTTGTACAAAAAGCCCAGAACATGATAAAGATAGACATTGCGCTTTGAAAAATGCCTATAAACTCGCCTCTTACCTTCAAAATGGGGAAGTGGGGAGTGGTGGGGGTAACGGAGAGTATATAAGTGGGGAGCAGACAGGGACCTGGCATGAGTATTACTCGAGATTCCGAGACGACAACATCTCCGAGCAAGAAGACGATCTGTAACCTGACCATGGCATCTCACCAGTTCCTTCAGACTTTGGTCGAGCAGTTCAATGCTCACTCCAAGTCAACAATATTACCTGTAAAGAAGTGCTCAGAACTAAAAGACGAGAAGCACTACATAATCCATGCTATGAAGAAGATGGAAACTACAGTTGGGGAGGCCATCTGCTGCAGTCTCAGCGAGGCGCCATTTACTCCGGGGGATGAACCAAAGTTCCAGGTGTACCTGCCCAAGAGATTCGTCCATCTTCTACAAAACGAGGATCTTCGCTCTATTCAACCCGGGTGTCTATACCTGGTGTCGCACGGCTGCACGGGTAGCAATTCTACAGAGTTGACCATCCACATCGCTGACAAGCAGCAGTGTTAGATTTAAGTTTTAATGTTATACATATGTTGTTGTAATGTTTTATAAATAAACGAATCATAAAAGACAAAAAAATAAAAAAACAAAAAAAAAATGCAACATATCAATATGTGACAGACTTCACGTATTGATATGTTGCATTTTTTTTTTTAAACTTCGCGGGTGACCTTGACCTTTGACCTTTGCATTTCACAATTACCCCCACTACCGTAATTACCCCCACTACCGCACTAGGATTCAAACCTGCTTGGATGCAAAGAACGGTCAGTCTGTTGCCAACTAGCAAACGATGAGCACCTTGTACGAGCTTTGCTTACAACGAGTTATAACTGACGCATCTTTATTCCAGACGGCTTTACGAGATAATATCCCTATAACAGTAAAGCAGGATATCGAGGAGTACAAGAAAGATAATAGAGGGTATTCGGGATACTCCTGGTATAGGTTTCAAGACGGGGAAAAGTTTTGTAGGCCTTGTGGCAATGCTGCCGTCAGAGACCTTCGACGGTTCGTACAGGAAGGTGGTAGAAAACAGTTTGGATTTCTAGCACCAATGTTTAGATTTGAAAACTACAAGGACACCTGTGCTATTTGTTCCATCCCTTTGTATCAATGGAAAAAGTTTAGAAGTGTTTAATTGCATCTTCCATACCCCCACCACCATCACCCCCACCACTTTTCCATGTACCTCCAAACGCTGTGCCTCGGCTTCATTTCTACTCCAGCAGCCAACCTAGCAACATCAGGATGTCTCTCAACGTCAGTTGCGCAAGTTACGAAGAGGTGAGCATCAAGACTCAGCAGGAGCTAAACGACTTATACAAGGAGTTGCAGCTGATGGTGGCACGAGGCTACCGTATAAATGTGCAAGTTTACGCTTGCAATATACGGAACACCCGGCAGTCAAAGGAAGAGCCTGGACACTCCTCAACGGCTTCCTCACCAGCATCCATGAAGACCGAGCCAGACAACTTGGACTACTTCAGCTGACTAGCAGTTGTATTTCTTATCCTAACCATTGTAGAATATGTATATTTTTTCATTATATTAAAGAAGTAAAAGAGCAAAAACACCTATCTTGTTACTGACATATAAGCTCAGTAACAAGATAGGTTTTTTTAAAACACAATTTGGATGACCTTGAAACTTCCCCCTCCACTGCTTTGTTACCCCCACCACTTGACTATTGGTGTACATGGCACATCGCAATTGGAAACCTCATTCCATCTTCTACAGCCACATCGACAACATCAACAATGGCAAACCTACCAACAGATGAAAGATGTCCTCACGCATGTTGTGACTTCGTCCACGAGTTAGAGAAGAGGATGCAGGAGAGGGCGATAAGAAGAAAGCAGATCCACTCAGAAAATATCATGATAGTCAACGGCTATCTTTTATTGTTCGGCCTTATTATGGTTGTACTTTTCATACTGTATGGCATAGTCACATGTGTCGGCAAGGTTGCAGAAGAAAACGCTCGCCACCATCAATTGGAAAGTTTTAATGTTACTTTGTAGGTTTTCCTTTTTTTTTTAAAACTCCGTTTGGATAACCTTGAAACTTCCCCCACTACTCCACCACGCCCCCCACCATGTTCCTGCATGAGCCTCACATCAAGCATCATTCCTTGTTCAGCAGGCAACCATGGATGACAACAACACCATCACCCAGGCAGACTCCACTACCGATGTTGGAACAAGTACGGGTTGGACACTGTCGATCGACAGTGTGCACTATCTAGAGACAATTTTCCAAAGGATGAAGGAGATACTCCGGGACAACCCTGGAATCATAATTCAAATGAATTTGGACTATGATTGGTCGAGAGTTACACTGCAGCAGGATGGAGACAACACTCAACAGTCACCAGAGTATACCCCAATGTCACCTATTTACCCCTATGAAGGATCTGATGTGGAGGTCAACGACGAGGCTGGTGGGGAGTGACCTTCTTTCTTTTTTTAAAACCCAATTTGGATGACCTTGACCTTTCCCCTCTACTCCTTCATTTTTTTTAAAACTCAATTTCAATGACCTTGAAATTTCCCCCTCTACTTTTCAATACTGTTACTACAGTCTGCGGCTCACCTCATTCCTTCCTTAGCTACCATGGCGAACGAGGCTACTTCTCAAGTTGAAGTTGACTCCACTACGGACGAAGCATTTCCCTTGTGGTGGACCGTTCATTTGCAAGATGTGACAGAACTAGAAATGTTACGCCAAAAATTGCAATATGTTTTTAACGAGAACCGTGACGTTGAATGTAGGATGGAATTGGATTTTGATGCGACCAGGATCAACTCAGAACCTTTAACTTCCAGCCAGCCTCATCCACACTTTACACATCTGTACACTCCTATAGCGCCGAAAGAAATAACCATTGCCGAAGCTGACTCATCCACACGTTTTATTCACCCAACATTTTGGGTGTTGATTATAGACAATGTGTACAAAGTGGAGGTGGTATGTAATAGGTTGAAGGAGTTGATGGTGGAAGATCCTGGCCTTCGCTTTAAAATAGAAATACACTTTATCTATGGAGCACCAGCAAGGGACTCAGACGACTCTGGTTCTTCATCTGAAACTACTACAGACGACGAGGACGACTAGCCATCTTTTTTAAAACTACATTTGAATGACCTTGACCTTTCCCCTTTACTCACCTTAGTTTATATAAGCTGCGCTCTCACTGACTACAGCATCATTTCGTCGTGCGCCTTCGCCGCAGCAACATGGAGAGTCAACTTAACTACTGTTGCAAACAGAAGTGTTTTTCATGGCCCAATGACATTGATGTGGTGGATGGACTGGCTTGTAGAAAGTGTGAAGCTTTTGGACAATGCATGTGTCGGTGCAAATCTTGGGAGAAGCCAAAGCCTGAGTTGAAGACATTCCATGTGTACCAGATGAGAGGGCATAAGTACACTTGTTGCCCTGAACGTTGCATTGAATTTAATCTAAGACAGCTAACTGGCTGCAAAATGTGCAACAATCATTTTGCAGGTTTTTGCAAACATTATTTAGGGGCGTGTCAGTACAGATCAACTTGGCATACCGAAGCACTCACTATCAATGAAATCGCTATAGACTCACAAGAGTAGTCTTTCTACTCTTTAACTTTTTTAAAACTCCGTTTGGATGACCTTGACCTTTCCCCCTCCACTTACCTTAGTTTATATAAGCTCCATTCCCACTGACCACGGCATCACTTCATCTTGCTCCCTCGCCGAAGCAACATCAAGTATGGAAACTAAGCGTGTCTCATGTTGCGAGCATAAGTGTTTGGAGGAGCCAGGCGTCATCCATTGTGCAAAGAAGCTTTGGGAGGAAGAGACAGGGTCAACCTATTGCTGCAAGGACAAGTGTTTCCTACTACCAAGATGGCAAGTGGACGGGTTGGCCTGCCAGCAATGTGAATGCTTCGGATGTTGCAGGTGTAGATGCAAGAACCAGCAGCTGCCTCCACCGGTACTACAGACTTTCAAAATTTACAAGTCCCAGTACTTTTACACTTGTTGTCCGCAGCGGTGTATTAAATTTCATTTTTCTAATCTTACCAATTGTCGGAAGTGCTACGGACAACCTGTTGGGTGGTGCACCTGTTTTCTGGACTCCTGCCGCTACAGATCGGATTGGTTTACAGATCCGTTAGAAATTGATGAAGTCGCCCAGGAAGCACAAGAGTAGTCTTTCTACTCTTTAGCTTTTTTAAAACTCCATTTGGGTGACCTTGAGATTTCCCCCTCCACTTCCCCATATACCTAGAGTACACGGAGCCTGACAGTCAGTCACTCGGTGGCTGTCGTGGGGTGCGCATCGGTGTCGGCGCTCTGTAGTTGTTAAGTGTTCAAGGTCACAGTAATATGAAATTGCGGATGTTGTGCTTGTTCAATGGCCTCTGAGGACTAGTAGATGACGGTTTAAGCAAGGTCATGTCGCAAACTCGAGTTTGACTTGGCACTTTTGCTGTTTCTCATCGCAAATTCGCTCCAAGTCGTCAAGGTCACGTGGACTCTGACTGAAACTCGGAGCGTAGTGCGAGAAACGGCAAAAGTGCCAAAAAATTTTGAGTTTCGGCGTGACCTTGACCTTAACAGTGTCAGTGACGTCATTTTGATGATATAATGGATGATGACGTCATCAGCATGTCATTTCTGTGACGTCATGGGTGTGACGTCACGGAAATGACGTCATCGATGATGACGTCATCAATTACGTCATCGATGACGTCATTTTGATGACGTCATGGGTATGACGTCATCGATTGCGTCATCATCGATGACGTCATCGATTACGTCATCGATGACGTCATCGGGGTCATTGACCTTGGCGATGACGTCATCACATTCCTCAGAGGTCATTGAACTGAGCCAGCAACCGCAAAAACACACTACTTAAGTTAGGGGTAGTTATATGGTGTAGTCATAGAAAAACTTGTTGCCCCAATCGAAACGCAAGAGTTTAGAATTGTTTATGAGAAAATTTGACCTCCCGATACAGCTGAACTAAAAAAACCTTCCTAAGTAACCTTGGCCGTTTCTCCTATTTTAACCACATTTAATGATATTGGCATTTATTATCGGTTAAGTTTGAAAAATTTTGCAACTTTAAAATTTGTAAAATAAAATTCATTGACATCTCGTGATTTATGTCAAGAATATTTTTGAAGCGAATGATATTATTTTAATTTCTGAGCAATAATTTGTGACAACTTCCAGTTAGGTAGACACATTAAAGGCAACCTTACATATCGCTTGGTCAAAGATACACCAAAAGGCATATAATAGTAATCACCCCCGACGGGCAGTAGGGGAAGTAAGACCATCAATAAGGTAAAGGTCAGATCACACAAGCCGTGTGGAGCCTGGGGAAGCATTAAAATTTCACCGCTCGACCAACTTGGGGCATACGTTAGTACCGTGCCGGTCCCAGCTAAGTTTCATCCATTAAACTATGAAAACTAGAACGCTCTCAGGCTTGTGCAACGTGAAAACCATCCGTAGCTGAAAGCTTTCAAATGGACAAATCGACCTCAGTAAACGAAAATATGAAATGTTTTGTGAACTGAGGGTAATTTTAAAGTGGAAAGGCAACATTGATGAATTTCCTGCTTACTTGATGGTGACCAAGGGCATTTTTCGAAGAAAATGGAGCGTGTTTCAACTATTTTTGTATGTCGAATGGTTTTGTCTTTCATCATAAATTATATGAGGTTTTGACGCTACAGGAAACATTGACTGTTAAGGTGAGTAGGTCTGGTCTAATTTATTTTAAACATTTCACTAACAATTATATTTTTAAGAAACGTTTAAAGCATTTTATATATTTATAGATGTACCTACAAATTGAAAGGTGGTAGCCTTAAATGGGAAATATTGTTCATGCTATTCGTTAGATACTATACAAGAGTAGGCTATATAATTCTATAACATTGACAGTGATTAAGCACAGCTATGATAACCACAGATATGATAAACGAACTGCTAGTCTTTTGTTTAAACCAATTATATAATTTTATAAATGAAAGTAAATATTGAAATGTGTAGAAAACTGATAAAATTTGGTAGGTTTAATGATCGAATGTTGACTATACTCTTTGAAAATGAATGAACATTGGTTGAACGTGAGTTAATTAACTCAGCAAATCCCTCCATATTAAATTAAATGTCTTCTTAATATATATCTTTTTAGTGCATAATTTTTATGAAAAATTCTTGTACATCAAAAACGTCAATGACGTATGCACATCAGCAACGTCACCAACAATACGAAATTTATATAAAAATAATTTTTGTAGCATTTTCAAGGAGATAACATTGGGAATATGTGTCCAACTGAAACCGCACTCTTCCTTACAGACTTAGCCTATGATCAAGTAACATTTTTCTAAGATTGTTTGTGAAACTGTGTACCACAATCTATCTGTCTTACTGTTTCAGTCCCATAAATAGTATACAGTACATTAAGTTGAACACTGCACTCTGTTGGCGACAAATTTCCATCTATTTTTCCGCAACCGTGCGTTGCGTGTACGCACGCCTCGCCCGTCTCACGCATGACGGCGTGACCACGTGTGTTGGGAAAGCGATGTTGCCAAACGTTTTAATCACCGCTGGCGTGAAACGCATGGCATTGAAAGGCTGACGAAAGCGCGTCCGATGGGGAACGGGGAACGCCGCGCCGGGTGTCAATCGGTGGGGAAACATGGGGCAACGGTGGAGAGTCGCGGCGCCACGGCGGCGGCGGCGGCGTTGTCGTCACTGGCACGACCTTTGTGTGGCTCAGGTGGAGAGAATTAGGGGATATGCGGGGACAGATGGGATTGGGTGATGGGGAAACGCACTGGTAGACTGCTGCTTCGGTCAAAAGGAGAAATATCTATGAAGTTTAAATGATCTTCAAGGAGCCCCCAAAGAAATTTTGCTCTGGAGATAAGGGTTTTGTCAATTTATTGGAGTTTTAAATCATTTGTATCATGGAGGAATGGAAAGATCAGAAGGAGAATGCGTTAAAATTGTCGGTCAGTGTTGAGTTGAAGAGAGAGAAAGAAGGTTAAGACATCGAAGGAAAATTGAATTTTATGAGAGGAAGATTTTGATATCGGTGGTTTAGAGACAGCTATTATTCTATAAGAAAGAAGGGTTGATGAGAAGATTTTTAAATGCATGTAAAACGCGATTGCGCTAAAAAAGTAAATTTTTGTCATAGTGATGAAAACTACTATAGAGCAGGACCGTGGGGAAAAATAAAAAGAAGGGCTGTTTCATTCCTTTGATGTTTAAAAATGCCGCTTTTGAGTCAGGCCTGTGACGTAATACGCCTGATGTCCGTAAAAATAACGCACCAGATGTTTTTATTTATTTATTTTTTTTTATCAGACTAGAGACGTTTTGCATATAGTTTTACCCGCTAATGAAACAGCCCTTGTCTATTACATTGAAACGGTTTTCCTCAGTCCTGACTATAAAGTAAGTTTATAGAACAAATTTTAGTTATTTATCCCATACTTTTTCCTATTAAAAAACTCCAATCTGAACCTTCCTCTTACATCATCGTAATTCATGATACCCACCGAATTAAAAAAATCCCCCAGAATTCCAAAACTCCAAACCCACACAGAAACGAACCCATAAATAAGGAAACCCCCAATTTGCCCACTCAATTGTCGGTGGCCATCATCGGGGGTGGGAACGTGTAAGGGTTGATCAGATACGGAGTACCATAATTACTACCGGATATGATCGGTGGTTGTGGCAACCCTGCGCGCGGTGGGGGGGGGAGGTGGAGGGGGGGGGGGGGGTAATATTAATTTGTCACCTGGAGGAAACATTTGACCAATCGCCCCCCTCCCCTCGCCCGAACTTCCAGGAAGCGCTTATCTCGGATATTTGCTGTAGGGAACTAGCCGGATTAACCTTAAGGATTTCCTTAATTGAGTCTTCTCCCCCTTTTCCTTATCTCTTTCATTTCCCCTTCCTGCGCTTTTGTTCTAGGGCGGTTGCGGCACAGAAATTTGGAAAGAAAGGTTTTGTTTCTCCGTTTTTGTAATTGTTAGTGACGTTATTTTAATTGCTGCTGTTTTACTGATACCGTCTCTATTTGTACAAGCCGTATATAATTAAATCATCTAATTTTTCATTATAGTTTTACAATACTGCATACACCGTGAAGAAATTGTGCTTAAAAGCGATTACACTTATGTTTAGTTACTTGGTACTCACTGTAGGCCTACTCTTGAATGCGGTCGTGTGACTAAAATGTTGTGTTCAAAGCTCAAATTATTCGAAGTTACCCACAAAAATTCATTAATTGCGCCTTAGTGAGTACAAAGTATTAGGAGCATAATACAGGAACATATAATGTGACATACCATAACCTAAGGCTTATAGAATTTATAGTTCGGTTCGGACAAGGGACAGGGTTAAAACTGCCATACTGAAACTATTATGGGAGTATTGACACACTATTTACTTTTTGTCTCATTAAAGACTTTCCACAGAATTTTACTCAGGAGTTTGTTTCGAGAATTCAACCAGTGAACGCATAGGCGTACACTGTATACAAATTATTATTGTATTTCAGCGAAATAACTCCAAAATAATATAATTGGTTTACATTTATATTATTTTACTGTTTTAAAGCATTGAGAAAATCCTACTTTCTAGACTTTCATTACTTCTGAATAGTCGTAAACGTTAAGTTATTTTCCTAGTAAACCCATGGCGGAAAAAATAAGATGTGCAATCCTATATCGTCACCTTTGGGCTACAGATGACAGTAGTGACAGTTTTAACATTGACTCTTAAGAACAACCGTTAATGTTTTGCTTTAGCTCGATTTCATAAGGCAAGATTTTAATGCCCACATAACATACAGTGTTGTAATATTCATAGACCGGTGATTAAAACCATAAATGTTGATAGACGACAACGAAAAGCTTAACCGACTTTATTCATTCGTTTGGTTAAAAGCAATGTTGAAAATCAAATAGAATATTTTCTGATGATTTTTATTTTTTTAAATTGTAACTCTTGTACACTAAAGCAGCATGGGACTTAAACTACACCGATAATTTCGAACATTGTTATTGTTCAATCAAATTTCGCCATGACCGGCCGGGCCGGAATGTCTGTCGTCAAATGGCTTTGGTGACAGTGGCGAAGTGAGTTGCTTGGAGACAGTGACAAAAACACAGCGAGTTGACGTGCACTGTGACGTTTCCACGGCAACCCCCTCGACCCCCCCCCCCACAACCCCGATACCGTACTTAGGGGGGGGGGGGGTAGATTAAATATCTTAGGAGCCGAGGACAGCATTAACTCGCTACCGTGGTGGCGGGGCGCCTACAATGTTTGGGTAAAATCAACAGGAAACCGGGAAAATTTTGATGTACGGTATAAGAAACTACAGGCGTCTATCGCCAACCAAAAACTCGATAACTTGAAATGATTGTTATTTGAGTTACAGTATTTTTAATCTCCTCAAGTCGAAGACTAGACCATACGAAACATAGCTCTCGAACTAATTTACAGCGTCAAATAATTTACCTCATGAAGTAGTTGAATAACTTTGTAACAGTGTTGAATGACAAAAAATGTCATGCATACAATATTTTTTATGTTTTAAGATGTAAAAGTTCAACTTGTTACATATAACAACTATGGAAATTCTATTTGACCTAATACAACCAAAATTCAACTCTGGTTATACGATCACTGAGGTTGCTTAAAAAAGGAAACAAAATACAGTAACTAGTAATTTGAAATTTACGATTTTTAAGGGTTTTTGTTGAGTTGCTATTCCGTTGTCATCGTGGCAACTAATAATAATAAAGCAGATATATTCATTCAAATGTTATAATGTGAATATTTAGACGTTCCTAGTGTGAATACCTCAACATTTATGACCTCGACATTTGTCTTATATTTTTGTTTTGTTTCGTCATTCTGATATCTCTATACAGCTTTTATACAATCTATATATTAAAAAAATTGGGTTTTTCTTTTCCGGTAATGTTTGGCTATTCTACCCTACCGATTTTTATAATTTTAGTCTTAAATTAAAGGTATGCATTCACAGATTTACCATCAAGCATCGGAATTCACTTTCCTATCATATTACCCGATTTACACACAATTAAATTTCTTCCCTGTGTATTTCTTATGGGAGTTAAATTTTAATTGTCTTTTCCGGATTTGTTTGGCTATTCTAACCGACCGATTTTGATAATTTTAGTCTTAAATTAAAGGTAAGAATGCACAGATTTGCCATCAAACATTCGTATTCAGTTATGTACTATATTACTCGACCTAAAAACATAAATGTGATAATTCCCAGAATTTAGAATTGAATTAAAGATAAAATTTTCTGGATATAGTTATGTAATGCTATATGTTATGGTCTAAGAACCATCTCTGGAGTACCAGCTTTCATATGAGCCTTTGAATATGAAAATCGGGCGAAATTGAAGCTCGCTACAGCATTCCAAATAACATAATTTAATTTAATTTTTATGAATTATCTGCAATCAATGATACATAACTCCATTTCTATACAAGATATTTTAAATGTTTTGGTCTTCAAATAATCGTTGAAATCGTGGCTTTCTTTTGAGATATTGATCGTTACAATCGGTATTCATTTATCTACTATACTGCTCGACCTAAAAACATAAATTTAATAATTTCCAGAATTTGGAATTGAATTAAAGATAAATTTTTACAGTTATAATTATTTTAAGCTATATGTTTTGGTCTAAGGACCATCTCTGGAATATCAGCTTTCATATGAGCCATTGAATATAAAAATCGGACAAAATTGAAGCTCGCTACAGCATTCCAAATAATATGATTTATTTTAATTTTTATGACTTATCTGCAATTAATGATACATAACTCCATTCTATTTAAATACATTTTAAATGTTTTGGTCTTAAAATAATCATTACAATATTGGCTTTCATATGAGTCATTAAATATACAAATCGGACGAAATTTGCTACTGCATTTTAAGCAACACAAGTTGTAATTCTTTTATGACCTATCTGCAATCGATGATTCATAAGGCCATTTATATTTAAGATATTTTGAATGTTTTGGTCATGAAATAATCCTTGATGTTTTGGCTTTTTTTTTAGATATTGATCGTTAGAATCGGTTAATTTTGAGTCGTTATAATATGTTTCAAAAATTGCATCAAGCCAACATTTAAGTAACAATACATTTAATTATAGGTTAGAAATTCTATTTATTTTGGTCTAAAAAGTTGTGGATCATTCAGCTTCCATTAAGCTCATGATGACAATAAAAATCGGGCAAGCATGATGCGCTATATAATTTTATCCAACATAATTTTTAAACGTGGTCTTCTGGAATTTGAATTTATTTGAAGGGATTTTTATCCAGTTCTAATTAGGTTGTGGTATTATTTTTGGTCTAATAATCCTAAATAAATTGCTGACTTCCAATCACAATTTCGTTTAATAAACGCAAGGAGAACAACAAAAGTAAATTTTCTTAATAATATATACCCTATTATTAATTGAAACTTATTATTAGCTCCATTTTCCAAGCGTTTGTAAACTTCTGTACATTACGATTGGCTTTAAGCTATTGTTTATATTTGATGAACATTTACTTTTTCTAAAATTATTAAGTTTATACTGGGTGAACGTGTGAGAATTCGCACGAAAATCAACAGTACGCTTTTCTACAAAAAAAAAAAAAAAAAAACTTCATCGCAGTGCAACCTCCAGTTATAGAGTAGGCAAATATCATCCTTGGTTTTGGCATAAGTCTGTGTGTTGGGTACTCCTGTCAACTGTTTTTCTGTTAACTTCTATTCCAATGTAAAACCTATCTTCTGGCCTTTTGATTTTTAATTTAAAATTTATATTAATAATAGTCGAATCAGATGTTCATGCCTTTTTCGAGTAACATTGTCTCGATTAAAAATCTAAAGCCAGTCTGCAACTCTGCATCTGCATACTCACACGCCCATTTTAATGTTAAAAAAGCTTTTATGTTTACAAATTTTCATGTAGCGTATTACCTTTGACTATATAAACTAACGTGAATAGACTTCTCATAGCACAGGAGTGTTTGAAACCTATTAACATTGGTGCGATCTTCTGCGGCGTACATGAAGAACAAGTGACATATTATAGATGAATCAGTTTACCCTCTCTTCTCAACCAAGAATGGAATGTTTTATAACTGATGGTTATTTTTACGTTGTGGTAAAGTGTTTTGGCAGCACTGCAAACCCAGCTGAATATAACAACATCATACGTGCTGAATATATGGCAGCGACTCTGGTGCCGTGTACACGCAACTTCCAAAAATTTGCCTCAAACTAAATGCATTGGATGAGAGATCTATTCACGTTAGTGTACATAGCCAATAGCATTACTACATAATATAGATTCCACATATCCTTTTAATTTTACAACATATAAAATTATTTTCATAAATTATTTTACCATGTCCACAAAACATATGTTTAAATAAAAGAAACCACAGTATATGTTTATTGTGTTCATGTTATTTAATGTGTCATATACCCAAGTTGCTTTTCTGCGACCTTTCACTGTTTCATATTTTGGATTTATTGATGAATACTAAAACAATGTTCATATAAAAGAGCTAATTATTTTTGTTTATTAACACGTCTACAAAAATATCTGCTTAGTTTCAATCATGTAACTGTAGATTAACTAAATTAAATGGTTTTATATTGTTTTTTTAATTATTTTTTTTAATTGTTGTGTTTTTTGTGTTCTCAAACTCAGTTTCATATGCTGTGGTTCTTATTAGGCACACCAAATGCTAAGAATTTTTAATTTCATTGTTAGTATTATTAAATTATCATTATCTGTATATGTAATGTCAATGCTGCGGAGCAGCACGGGTTCTCTAGTGTATTCTTAAGAAAAACTGAAAGAAACCCTCGAGGAGGCAGCCTGATGATGAAATTTGGTACAGGGGTGTAAGCCAGCGTCCTCCTAGGTTGAGTTCGCGAACCAGAATGATCGGACCATAGGAACGGGGTTTTATAGGGTTTTCAAAAGGGTTAAAAATAGGGTTTTGGCTTTTTTACTTTTATTTAGATAATCCAACAATTTTAACTTGAACCATTTAAAAGAGCTTAAAAAACAAACAATCTAGTATTTTGAATTTTTTACCTAGCTTAAATGGTTATGGAGAAAATCCAAAAAGTATGCTTTCCCCATATTATTCTTATGGGAAATCAACAAAACCTTCTATCTTGCTTACTTATTGAAATATCTTAATAAAATTTGGTATGTACATTCATTAGGAAACGTTTAACTTATATTTGCTTAGAAAACTCATATGGCAGCAAACCTACGTACTCACCCCTATAGGGTTTATAGAGAAAATAAAAAGAACAATATAGCCTTATAAAATTTGGTATGTACAATCACTAGGTAGGGTTTAACTTATATTTACCAACAAAACCCATATGGCGGCAAACCTACATACTCTCATCCCCATGGATTTTATGGGGAAATAGAAAATATACCAAAATTCCATTGGAAGTTCGCTGAGTACGCAGGTCTGCTGCGAAGGGGGTATTATTTTTTCATTATGTCTCTGGCGATTTAACACCATTGATTGGTTGTTGTTGGTTTTGATTTATTTATTTTTTAACATTTTGATGAGGAACAGTCGGCCTGTTGTTAGATGCCAATGGCAAATTAAAACTGGGCCGAGTATCGAACTTTCATCCTGCATACAATATGAGCACAATAACCACTCGGATATCCATTCTGTTTTAGACTGTTACGAAGGGATTTGCTAAGAAAATAATTTTTAAAATTCATTTGATCTTGTGCTTGTTTTTAGTCACAATTAAAATTTTATTGAATAAACCGAATGATTAGACACTTCAGATATATTATGAGTACCGTATTTTACTTAGACGTACAACCATTAGAATTTATGGAAACACGCATTAAAACTAAACCCTAAAAGTTCCACCTCGCATTTCCAACAACGCCAAACTTGTTCCGGAAAATTAAAAGTGCATAGCTGGCGGAAAAACGCCAACCGGTATCGGCGTCTTGCCTCATAATGTTAAAAGGAACCAAACCTCTGGGTGGGGGAACCATTAGCTGATGGACCGTAATACACCGAGTGGTTGGGGGGGAGGGGCGGGAGAGGGGGAACAGCTAATACGAACAAGTGATATGATATCAGCCCACCCATTACCGGGTATTAGCTAGGAGACAAAGACAGTCGAGCGGAGTCCATCAGCATGTAGAGGTGATTAGAATAGGATAGCGACGTCTGTGAAGCTGAGGGGAAGTAAAAATGGCAATCAGGAAATGATCCGTGCAGCAGGCCAAGTGTGTGAAAATGGGTTGGGTTTGAGTTAGGATGATTAACAACAAGTTGAGTATTTTCAATGATGATTTCAAAATTAAAAGTTTTAACCGCGATTATTGTTATGTAAATATGCATAGGGTAAATATAAGACAATATTGAGACAATAAGAGTAAAGTTTGTGTAAAGATTTGACATCTTTTTAAGTTTGTTATCCATCCATTCACGATAGAAATTGATTTCCTTAAATTTATTTACTAAATAATTATTTTTCTCTTAGCGAATACTAGAATTTGATGAGTTATGACTAATTTAATTGCAGATAGATACAGATTTAATTTAAACTTTGTTGTTTAACCTTTTCTATTTTACTCGTATACGAGATCACGAATTCAGCTGGCTGCGTTAGCTCTGTGCTTTTAGATGTACCCGTCCACTTTAGAACGAATCATCAATTTCTGACTCTCCGTTGAAGAGAAATACTTAACAGGGAAAGCAGGTTGACATCCATTGAATATGGCCCAATAAAATAGATAATTTTCGGAAATCCACGTCTTAATATGGAGACTTAAAATATGTTTTAAATAAATCTTTAGTTTATCAGCCGCATATCAGCAAAATACTGCGATACAGTAGTAATAACTAATGAAAAATTTAATTTGTTTTTCGGTATAACATCACGGATTTTAGAATTTCCACTAAAGCCATACGATAAACTTTTCAGCAAGAGCTAAGGACAAAATATTGAAATCAAACTTATCGACATTTTACCCCCGAACTCACACATTTGCTCACCCTTGTCGCCCGCTACCTTTCCATCCATCCCTTGCAGGGTACAGGGCCGCACTTATCTTCTGATCAAAATGCACCGCCGCATCTCCTCAAGGGGAAGAAAGAGGAAAGGAAGTATTTTCAATTACGTGCCATCGGACTGAAAGCTGATTGGGTGATAAGAGGCGCAGCGCGACCCCTGCTGATAAGATCCGACAGGGACGCGTTATCAGCGCGCTGTGCCGCGGGGGAGGGGAGGGGGTTGGAGATAAGGGACGGACCGGCAAGGACATGTGTTCCGTTCCGATTATGGTAATCCGCGACGGGGGCGTGATCGGATTAAATTGAAACTTCAAACTGAGATAAGAGCGCCGCGATTGAGTCCGGTAAACTATTAAGGGATGCTGATTGAATTTGTTAACCTCTGGGGGTTTATTCTGTTTGGAGCTCTAAGGTTTTAGGGTCGGGATTGTAGGACAATTTTTGTTTCGTGGTAATGTTTGTCGTAAATGAACCCCCCCCCCCAAATGCGTGGTGGATATGTTATTTTTGACACTTATAATACTTCTATAAGAAGTGTTATTATGTAAAAAAGGTAAAAAAGGTAAAATAGGTAAAAAAGGTAAAAAAGAGTTATTGTGCAATTTGAGGTAAAAAGGTTACAAGTGTAAAATGGATGAATGATGAAAAGGCTACTCAGTTTATGATTCTTTTAAAACTTATTACAGCTATGACGAAATAAATAAAAATTTGAAGCTATGTTCTTTTACAACTGTTTTACAAAGATCAGCTTCTATTTTAAGAGTATTGTCTAGACTAAAATGGTATAATATAGTGATGGGCCTACAGCGATTCTCGATTCTACGATACCCTCGATAACGGTGGAATTGGCGATAATCGATACTTGGGGTGGAAATAAAACACATTTACAACATTGCTGTTCAACAAATCTTTAAAATTAGTCTTTACATTTTTATGCAACTTGATGTAAAACATGATGATCCTTGCATCTAAGGGAACACGTTAGTCGTAGAACATTTTTCTTATCAGTGTTTCATTGCATGGTATGCACTTCTTCAGTCGTCTAATGATATTTTCAGAGGGAATTCTAAGACAGGTTACTAAAATCCACAAATTTAATACATTTTTGTGACCACGTGTATGTCGTGAAGTACCGTACACACGGCGCGGCATGGGCGTAGCATGGACTGACAGTGAGTTGCGAATTTCACACGGAACGTACGGCACGGCGGCGGCGCGGAGGTTCCCACATAACACGTCGTGGTTGTGGGAGGCGTTTGTCTAACTGTACACACATCGACTTCGATTACCGGCGATCCGCCACGGCCACCGGGGGCCGAGATTTGCTCGGCGAAGGTCACGTCGAGAGGTTGTGGAATGGGAGACCAGTGGCTGACGCGTCGAAGGAGCTAAAAGTTGTGAGAAGAAAATTTTCCCCAAACTACATAAAATTGTGTTTCTATTTCTATGTTTCAAAACCGCCGGTGCAAAGTACATAGACTAAATTGAGCCATAGGTGAGAGAAGGTTTAAAATTACTTTGTAAATAGTAGTCTAGTTTATAGCAAATACAATAATAATGGGTGATCCTTAATATTGAATTTAAACGTGAAAACCCCTCAATTCATTTGAATTTTTAAAGTGCACTAAGATAATGTTAGTTTTGACACGCGGACATTTGGATTAAGTAAGTTTTATGAGCATGCTAACACTTGACGGGTTATGTGAGTTTTAATGTTGGATAATGTTACTTTTGGTAGTGAAATTTATACTATTCAACAAAGTATGATTATAACACTCATGGAGTGTTTTTGCTAATAAAATATTATACCACAACATAAACATAACATAAAAATCACTGCTGTAACTGGGCAGCTTTAATATATTTTTATATTTTAAAATATTTAGCTGTTTGACTGAAAAGCAGCTGGCATAAAAACTAACATAATCCCTTTGGATTGGCATCAAAACTAACATAATCCATTGGATTATGTGACGTATGATACCAACCTATATCTCTGACACAGTTTTTCTGTATGATTGAGTGATTTTTGACACAAACTAATTGCAAATTTGGATTCCTCGCAAAATATTACATCAAGAACCACTGCTTACTCAATTTCAGTAGTTTTGTGAGTTTTGAATCTAGAAGCGTCAATTTGTATGTTCTTATATATTTTGTGAATAAACTAAGACGTATATTTTTGCAAACTATACGAGTATATGAGTGGAGTAAGCTTTAAATTGTTTTTGCGCTCGATTAAAAACATTTGAAAATATGGACTTGCTGAGAAACCTCACATTATGATGTTTCTAAATTGCAAAACGTCATACTGTACCTTCAAAATCGAAATGAACAAAATCATAACAGTAATCACGTCACCCAAGTTTATACTGCTGCCATTTAACCACTGCTTGCTCTCAAGACATATAATTCCCCGCTGTAATCCAAAGCCGCTATAGTCTCCCGGATACGGGAAATGAATCACTCGCACAAAGACGGTCTTTATAGGCCAATAAGGCGAGATCCAGTTTTGATTGCCCTCATGCCGCCGCGCGCTGCCCCCATGCCCCGCCGTGTTTTACCCGGGCCCCGTTGTCGCCCAATTATCGGGATTGGGCCCACGACTCGGCCAATTCAACCAATTTGGTGATAAAATACCGTTCATGGAGTCTAGGAGGGTGATAGCAGAATTAGGTGTTCAGGGGATTACCGCAATTCACCACCGGAGCGGGAGGTTCCTAGGACGTGGTACAGTTAATAGAGACGGCGACACACTACCGGACTTTTCTCCGGACCGCGCATCGTACCGAACATCTTACCGGACGAATGAGCAAGTCCGGTAATGTGTCACGGGACTCGTACACCGTATCGAACGTCGGGGCGAGCGGTCTTGTGGCGGTTTTCTGGGGAAACATCAAAGAAAAGATCGGTCCGGTGTACGGGTCAATTTTTGCTCGGTGCGCCAACCCGAGCATCGCCCCGAACGCTCGCTATGGAACGTCCCTCTCCTCGCCACCACATCGTCTAGCGCTCTCATCACTCACGCTCTCCCTCTCTCTCTCTCTCTCTCTCTCTCTCTCTTTAAACTTCGTTTTCCTCGCACGGCGAATTTGCCCGGTACGATTCTCGGTCTGACGTCTTGTTCGGGTATATGTTCGGAGTAAAATTACCTCCCAGGACGGTGTAATGTCTTTTTCGATGTTCGTCCGATGTACGGTCAGGAGCAAAGCCCGTTAGTGTTGTCTCTTAACTCGAACTTCGATAACTCGAAATCCTCGCTATATCAAATTATTTTCAATCCACATAGGCACACAAGTCCATTAATACAGTTTTTATAATTCGAGTAGGCCCTACATAATAAAATATTTTACAGCATAAATTTGATTGGAAACGTAAATTTTCATCATAAACATGTGAGTATGCTAATACGTACTACATATTATGGAAAAGTGGCCGCAATATAGCGAATGAATCGCGATCAATAAGGTATTAATGTAATACATTATCAACAATCGGGAAAAATTGGTGTATTTTGTACACATTGTACAAAATGTATATTCTGATTTCGTGGATATTCGGAATGTCGGAACTATACATGTTTAGGCTATACTGTACATTAGAAGTTTTTTATTACTAGGCCAAAACAATGATTGTGATACATCCCTTCAACTGTACGAAACCCTATGTTCGTAAAGTTCGTACAACTGTACGAACTAGGAATTATTTCAAACCTGCCATAACGTAAATCACAGTTATTCGTTGCAACCCTCCGCGATAGCGGGCAGAAAAAATTAAATAATTCGGTAAAGTGTGACAGCGGTGGTGGCGACACTACGGGAGACGGGGTACTCGAGTTACATGTGGGGTTACTGGTGGGGGGGGGGGGCACATGAGGGTATGGGGGTTGACGCGACAAGTGGCCAGATATTGTTACCGGGAATTGCTGGAGAGGTTGGTACCACACTGTGGAGGGCCAGGCAATGAAGAGGTTTCCCATCGTGGGGACGTTTTCGACGATTTCGAGGACGCTCGGATTAGAAAATAAATAGAGATGAAAAAATTACGTCAGTACAAACCTATAATTGCAAGCAGCCATTATTTCCAAAGGCAATAACTTATCACGAACATAAATTTTATAACGCATATTTATATTAAAAAAAGAAACAAATGTTGATGAAAATAAGGTTTTTTCGATGTACTGCTTAATAAATATTGTTAAACCATCGAAGCTGATTAATCTCTAGTGACAGGGAAATTAATACACAGACAAAGAAAACTGTCCTCTGTTCATTTGCGCCATTTTACCCACGATTCCCCCCGTTTGCTTGGTAACAAGCCCTTTGTTTACACTTTCCCACCAGCTATTTACCATTTTACCCACAACTATCTGGCGTTTCTATAGTAACCAACTTCAATAGCCTGCTTATAGACCATAAAATAAAATTAATTAAAAAACAAACACCAAATAAACATATTAAAAGCATCATCTGTAATTTTTTATGGTTGTAGCGAAAAATCAGAATAGCTATATAGTGTCGGATGTTTGCCAAGGAAACGCCGGGAATTATGGGTAAAATGGCGCAAACCAACAGGGGCCAAAAAATTAACATGTGTTAAGCACTCTATATCTATTTAACCTCGTCGGAATCTCTATACCATTAAATAAGTACTCTATTGCGTTAAGTGAATAAACAACAATATATTAACATGCATTAAAGTGGATAATAATCAAAAGTTTTAAATTTATTGACTAAAAGAAGTCAGAAGCATGCATATAACAAAATATTAGTACACTTGCTGAAATTGTACTCACCAAACATTGCAACTCAAGTTATTCCGGGACAGTTATCCTGTGAAAACGATAAAACTGGTTAAAATTTAACATTGACCTAAATTATGGTAAAGAGTCATTAGACAGGTATTAAACAAAGTGTATTCTAATGTATTGTGATCATAGCACAAAGCATTATCGAAACATTTGACATGAAACCTTTTTTAAACCTGATGACTTACATTTTGAAATGTGTATTTTGGGCGAATCCCTATAAAATACCTCCCAACTCACATTTAATTCAAAATTAAGGTCTACATCGTGCATTAAAATAATTATCAATCTAGCTATTATAAAACCAAGAATCAGAGCCAGGATGTCCCACAGGATCAAAAAAAGAAAATCATCATAAAACTTAGACTATCACAATATTTATTTTCCCAAAGTTCTCAAGGTGTTTACTGGAACCGCGGAGGAGGTGTCGCGTTTTCAGATAAGAAGCGCCGAGTCGTTATCCAATTGAACGCACAATTAACCCTGAGTTTGCTGATAATGCGGTCGATGGCGTGGAAACGTCGTTGATGTAGTGCTGACGCCGCTGAATACCCCGGCACTGCGGCCTCGACACGGCGGAACAGCGAAACAGCGAGCCATCCTCTTGGTGACGTGTCGGGTTACTATTTGGATTTTAAAGTTTGTTATAATGTAGTAAATAAATGTTACATCATTACCGGGGTTTGCGACACTGATGCATAGACTGTGAATCAGCTTTTATTTCATTGAGAAGTTACTAAGAAAAGTGGTTAAGCAACAAATAATCGATGGTAAATATTGACACTTAGAACGCTATCGTAAAAGACTAATTCCAATACTAATGAAGAACTGATCGTACGGACAAAATATTTTTGTAAACATTATACTTTAATCAAATTCTTTTAATTAACTGGAATTAAATAAAAAACAAATTGTTTTTTGATTAATTTGATTAACCACATTCACTTACATGTACAAGTTTTGCTTGTTTGAAAATTTAATTTAAAAAGCAGTAGAGCATACAATAGTAAATGTACCGTGACCTCAGGTCAGCTAGCTATTGATTCACCGACACAGCAATGCTGCTACTACTGATATCGGCAGATGATACAATGTTATCGATAACCAGTAACGCAGTAGAGCGTACAGTAGAGACAGTCCCATGACCTCAGGTCAGCTAGCTATTGATTCACCGACACAGCAATGCTGCTACTACTGATATCGGCAGATGATACAATGTTATCGACAACCAGTAACGCAGTAGAGCGTACAGTAGAGACAGTCCCTTGACCTCAGGTCAGCTAGCTATTGATTCACCGACACAGCAATGCTGCTACTACTGATATCGGCAGATGATACAATGTTATCAACAATCAGTAACGCAGTAGAGCGTACAGTAGAGACAGTCCCATGACCTGAGGTCAGCTAGCTATTGATTCACCGACACAGCAATGCTGCTACTACTGATATCGGCAGATGATACAATGTTATCGACAACCAGTAACGCATTAGAGCGTACAGGAGAGACAGTCCCTTGACCTCAGGTCAGCTAGCTATTGATTCACCGACACAGCAATGCTGCTATTGCTGATATCGGCAGATGATACAATGATATCGATAACCAGTAACGCAGTAGAGCGTACAGTAGAGACAGTCCCTTGTCCTCAGGTCAGCTAGCTATTGATTCACCGACACAGCAATGCTTCTACTGCTGATATCGGCAGATTATACAATGTTATCAACAATCAGTAACGCAGTAGAGCGTACAGTAGAGACAGTCCCATGACCTCAGGTCAGCTAGCTATTGATTCACCGACACAGCAATGCTGCTACTACTGATATCGGCAGATGATACAATGTTATCAACAATCAGTAACGCAGTAGAGCGTACAGTAGAGACAGTCCCTTGACCTCAGGTCATCTAGCTATTGATTCACCGTCACAACAATGCTGCTACTGCTGATATCGGCAGATGATACAATGACATCGATAACCAGTAACGCAGTAGAGCGTACAGTAGAGACAGTCCCTTGACCTCAGGTCAGCTAGCTATTGATTCACCAACACAGCAATGCTGCTACTACTGATATCGGCAGATGATACAATGTTATCGACAACCAGTAACGCAGTAGAGCGTACAGGAGAGACAGTCCCTTGACCTCAGGTCATCTAGCTATTGATTCACCGACACAGCAATGCTGCTACTGCTGATATCGGCAGATGATACAATGACATCGATAACCAGTAACGCAGTAGAGCGTACAGTAGAGACAGTCCCTTGACCTCAGGTCATCTAGCTATTGATTCACCGTCACAGCAATGCTGCTACTGCTGATATCGGCAGATGATACAATGACATCGATAACCAGTAACGCAGTAGAGTTGCAGTTGTCGTGAGGTTCCAGTGGGCTGGAAGAGCCCACCGCGGATGTTTTAGGGCGGTGCCCTCTTCAGCCTCGCAGTAGAGCGTACAGTAGAGACAGTCCCTTCACCTCAGGTCAGCTAGCTATTGATTCACCAACACAGCAATGCTGCTACTACTGATATCGGCAGATGATACAATGACATCGATAACCAGTAACGCAGTAGAGCGTACAGTAGAGACAGTCCCTTGACCTCAGGTCATCTAGCTATTGATTCACCGTCACAGCAATGCTGCTACTGCTGATATCGGCAGATGATACAATGACATCGATAACCAGTAACGCAGTAGAGCGTACAGTAGAGACAGTCCCTTGACCTCAGGTCATCTAGCTATTGATTCACCGTCACAACAATGCTGCTACTGCTGATATCGGCAGATGATACAATGACATCGATAACCAGTAACGCAGTAGAGCGTACAGTAGAGACAGTCCCTTGACCTCAGGTCATCTAGCTATTGATGCACCGTCACAACAATGCTGCTACTGCTGATATCGGCAGATGATACAATGACATCGATAACCAGTAACGCAGTAGAGCGTACAGTAGAGACAGTCCCTTGACCTCAGGTCATCTAGCTATTGATTCACCGTCACAACAATGCTGCTACTGCTGATATCGGCAGATGATACAATGACATCGATAACCAGTAACGCAGTAGAGCGTACAGTAGAGACAGTCCCTTGACCTCAGGTCATCTAGCTATTGATTCACCGTCACAGCAATGCTGCTACTGCTGATATCGGCAGATGATACAATGTTATCAACAATCTGTAACGCAGTAGAGCGTACAGGAGAGACAGTCCCTTGACCTCAGGTCATCTAGCTATTGATTCACCGTCACAGCAATGCTGCTACTGCTGATATCTTCAGATGATACAATGTTATCAACAATCTGTAACGCAGTAGAGCGTACAGTAGAGACAGTCCCTTGACCTCAGGTCAGCTAGCTATTGATTCACCAACACAGCAATGCTGCTACTACTGATATCGGCAGATGATACAATGTTATCAACAATCTGTAACGCAGTAGAGCGTACAGTAGAGACAGTCCCTTGACCTCAGGTCATCTAGCTATTGATTCACCGTCACAACAATGCTGCTACTGCTGATATCGGCAGATGATACAATGACATCGATAACCAGTAACGCAGTAGAGCGTACAGTAGAGACAGTCCCTTGACCTCAGGTCAGCTAGCTATTGATTCACCAACACAGCAATGCTGCTACTGCTGATATCGGCAGATGATACAATGACATCGATAACCAGTAACGCAGTAGAGCGTACAGTAGAGACAGTCCCTTGACCTCAGGTCATCTAGCTATTGATTCACCGTCACAACAATGCTGCTACTGCTGATATCGGCAGATGATACAATGACATCGATAACCAGTAACGCAGTAGAGCGTACAGTAGAGACAGTCCCTTGACCTCAGGTCATCTAGCTATTGATTCACCGTCACAGCAATGCTGCTACTGCTGATATCGGCAGATGATACAATGTTATCAACAATCTGTAACGCAGTAGAGCGTACAGTAGAGACAGTCCCTTGACCTCAGGTCATCTAGCTATTGATTCACCGTCACAGCAATGCTGCTACTGCTGATATCTTCAGATGATACAATGTTATCAACAATCTGTAACGCAGTAGAGCGTACAGTAGAGACAGTCCCTTGACCTCAGGTCAGCTAGCTATTGATTCACCAACACAGCAATGCTGCTACTACTGATATCGGCAGATGATACAATGTTATCGACAACCAGTAACGCAGTAGAGCGTAAAGTAGATACAGTCCCTTGACCTCAGGTCAGCTAGCTATTGATTCAACAACACATCAATGCTGCTACTGCTGATATCGGCAGATGATATAATGTTATCAACAATCAGTAACGCAGTAGAGCGTACAGGAGAGACAGTCCCTTGACCTCAGGTCAGCTAGCTATTGATTCACTGTCACAGCAATGCTGCTACTGCTGATATCGGCAGATGATACAATGTTATCAACAATCAGTAACGCAGTGGAGCGTACAGGAGAGACAGTCCCTTGACCTCAGGTCAGCTAGCTATTGATTCACTGTCACAGCAATGCTGCTACTGCTGATATCGGCAGATGATACAATGTTATCAACAATCAGTAACGCAGTAGAGCGTACAGGAGAGGCAGTCCCTTGACCTCAGGTCAGCTAGCTATTGATTCACCGACACAGCAATGCTGCCATTGCTGATATCAGTAAATGATACAATGTTATCGATAACCAGTAACGCAGTAGAGCGTACAGGAGAGGCAGTCCCTTGACCTCAGGTCAGCTAGCTATTGATTCACCGACACAGCAATGCTGCTATTGCTGATATCGGCAGATGATACAATGATATCGATAACCAGTAACGCAGTAGAGCGTACAGTAGAGACAGTCCCTTGTCCTCAGGTCAGCTAGCTATTGATTCACCGACACAGCAATGCTGCTACTGCTGATATCGGCAGATGATACAATGACATCGATAACCAGTAACGTAGTAGAGCGTACAGGAGAGACAGTCCCTTGACCTCAGGTCAGCTAGCTATTGATTCACTGACACAGCAATGCTGCTACTACTGATATCGGTAAATGATACAATGATATCGATAACCAGTAACGCACTAGAGCGTACAGTAGAGACAGTCCCTTGACCTCAGGTCAGCTAGCTATTGATTCACTGACACAGCAATGTTGCTACTACTGATATCGGCAGATGATACAATGTTATCAACAATCAGTAACGCAATAGAGCGTACAGTAGAGACAGTCCCATGACCTCAGGTCAGCTAGCTATTGATTCACCGACACAGCAATGCTGCTACTACTGATATCGGCAGATGATACAATGTTATCGACAACCAGTAACGCAGTAGAGCGTACAGTAGAGACAGTCCCTTGACCTCAGGTCAGCTAGCTATTGATTCACCGACACAGCAATGCTGCTACTACTGATATCGGCAGATGATACAATGTTATCGACAACCAGTAACGCAGTAGAGCGTACAGGAGAGACAGTCCCTTGACCTCAGGTCATCTAGCTATTGATTCACCGACACAGCAATGCTGCTACTGCTGATATCGGCAGATGATACAATGACATCGATAACCAGTAACGCAGTAGAGCGTACAGTAGAGACAGTCCCTTGACCTCAGGTCATCTAGCTATTGATTCACCGTCACAGCAATGCTGCTACTGCTGATATCGGCAGATGATACAATGACATCGATAACCAGTAACGCAGTAGAGTTGCAGTTGTCGTGAGTTTCCAGTGGGCTGGAAGAGCCCACCGCGGCTGTTTTAGGGCGGTGCCCTCTTCAGCCTCGCAGTAGAGCGTACAGTAGAGACAGTCCCTTGACCTCAGGTCAGCTAGCTATTGATTCACCAACACAGCAATGCTGCTACTACTGATATCGGCAGATGATACAATGACATCGATAACCAGTAACGCAGTAGAGCGTACAGTAGAGACAGTCCCTTGACCTCAGGTCATCTAGCTATTGATTCACCGTCACAGCAATGCTGCTACTGCTGATATCGGCAGATGATACAATGACATCGATAACCAGTAACGCAGTAGAGCGTACAGTAGAGACAGTCCCTTGACCTCAGGTCATCTAGCTATTGATTCACCGTCACAACAATGCTGCTACTGCTGATATCGGCAGATGATACAATGACATCGATAACCAGTAACGCAGTAGAGCGTACAGTAGAGACAGTCCCTTGACCTCAGGTCATCTAGCTATTGATTCACCGTCACAACAATGCTGCTACTGCTGATATCGGCAGATGATACAATGACATCGATAACCAGTAACGCAGTAGAGCGTACAGTAGAGACAGTCCCTTGACCTCAGGTCAGCTAGCTATTGATTCACCAACACAGCAATTCTGCTACTACTGATATCGGCAGATGATACAATGACATCGATAACCAGTAACGCAGTAGAGCGTACAGTAGAGACAGTCCCTTGACCTCAGGTCATCTAGCTATTGATTCACCGTCACAGCAATGCTGCTACTGCTGATATCGGCAGATGATACAATGACATCGATAACCAGTAACGCAGTAGAGCGTACAGTAGAGACAGTCCCTTGACCTCAGGTCATCTAGCTATTGATTCACCGTCACAACAATGCTGCTACTGCTGATATCGGCAGATGATACAATGACATCGATAACCAGTAACGCAGTAGAGCGTACAGTAGAGACAGTCCCTTGACCTCAGGTCATCTAGCTATTGATTCACCGTCACAGCAATGCTGCTACTGCTGATATCGGCAGATGATACAATGTTATCAACAATCTGTAACGCAGTAGAGCGTACAGTAGAGACAGTCCCTTGACCTCAGGTCAGCTAGCTATTGATTCACCAACACAGCAATGCTGCTACTACTGATATCGGCAGATGATACAATGTTATCGACAACCAGTAACGCAGTAGAGCGTAAAGTAGATACAGTCCCTTGACCTCAGGTCAGCTAGCTATTGATTCAACAACACAGCAATGCTGCTACTGCTGATATCGGCAGATGATACAATGACATCGATAACCAGTAACGCAGTGGAGCGTACAGGAGAGACAGTCCCTTGACCTCAGGTCAGCTAGCTATTGATTCACTGTCACAGCAATGCTGCTACTGCTGATATCGGCAGATGATACAATGTTATCAACAATCAGTAACGCAGTAGAGCGTACAGGAGAGGCAGTCCCTTGACCTCAGGTCAGCTAGCTATTGATTCACCGACACAGCAATGCTGCCATTGCTGATATCAGTAAATGATACAATGTTATCGATAACCAGTAACGCATTAGAGCGTACAGGAGAGACAGTCCCTTGACCTCAGGTCAGCTAGCTATTGATTCACCGACACAGCAATGCTGCTATTGCTGATATCGGCAGATGATACAATGATATCGATAACCAGTAACGCAGTAGAGCGTACAGTAGAGACAGTCCCTTGTCCTCAGGTCAGCTAGCTATTGATTCACCGACACAGCAATGCTTCTACTGCTGATATCGGCAGATTATACAATGTTATCAACAATCAGTAACGTAGTAGAGCGTACAGGAGAGACAGTCCCTTGACCTCAGGTCAGCTAGCTATTGATTCACTGACACAGCAATGCTGCTACTACTGATATCGGTAAATGATACAATGATATCGATAACCAGTAACGCACTAGAGCGTACAGTAGAGACAGTCCCTTGACCTCAGGTCAGCTAGCTATTGATTCAACAACACAGCAATGCTGCTACTGCTGATATCGGTAAATGATACAATGATATCGAAAACCAGTAACTCAGTAGAGCGTACAGTAGAGACAGTCCCTTGACCTCAGGTCAGCTAGCTATTGATTCACCGACACAGCAATGCTGCTACTGCTGATATCGGTAAATGATACAATGATATCGATAACCAGTAACGCAGTAGAGCGTACAGTAGAGACAGTCCCTTGACCTCAGGTCAGCTAGCTATTGATTCACCGACACAGCAATGCAGCTACTGCTGATATCGGCAGATGATACAATGTTATCGATAACCAGTAACGCAGTAGAGCGTACAGTAGAGACAGTCCCTTGACCTCAGGTCAGCTAGCTATTGATTCACCGACACAGCATTGCTGCTACTGCTGATATCGGTAAATGATACAATGATATCGATAACCAGTAACGCAGTAGAGCGTACAGTAGAGGCAGTCCCTTGACCTCAGGTCAGCTAGCTATTGATTCACTGACACAGCAATGATGCTGCTGCTGATATCGGGTGATGATACAATGTTATCGATAACCAGTAACGCAGCAGAGCGTACAGTATAGTCAGTCCCTTGACTGACACATGAGTATACCTCTTTAGAGTTACGTTTCAAACACTTCCCTATGGGGAAACCTAGATCACTAGTCTGTGAAGGTAAGTATCAAAGCTTATGCAAACAGTTTTTTTGACTACAAATGTTATGTAGTTAATATAATAAACAAATTAAAAAGTGTTCCGTGTTATCATTAAGCATAGTGAATACAAAAAATAGAACTACTGTTTCACATGGAAACATTCCCATATTAATTCCTCTAACAAACCATTTCTAATAAAAACAAAACAAATCAAAACAATCAAATCAAAAATAAACCGTACGACCGCGGAACGTCAACCCTCCTCCTCGGGCTACGTATGCAGCGTTGCCGGTCTCGTATATATTCATGCGGGGCCGGCTGCCGGGCCGACCATCATTTGCCGCGATTCACCGACGTCACGGCCCATGAATTCTGATATTTCTACATCAATATGCAGTCCGCCGATCATTAAGGGATGTCAAAACACCCCCTGAGCCGCCCCAAGTCACTCGATTGCCAATTGTTTGTTGCCGGCGGGGCGCGCGATTCGATTGCGCACGTTTGTTTTCGGTTTCGTCTTTTCGTTTCATATTTATTTGCAAGTGAGAATGACGTTACTTGTTTATTTGTTTGAGTTGTGTTCTCAATTAGTCTTAAAAATGTTGTATTGCAGCCTTAAGAGTCATCTTCACCCCTGGGCCAGTAGCCCATTGTTGCGCAGTCGGCGATGTTAATCATACGCGGCTTTTTCCGAGGTATGAGCGACATAGTATAACTATTCAACTAAACACTTACAAATTTTAAAGAAAATCGGTTGAAAAACGGCGTCCGAAACAGGTGAATGCCATACCATGTTTTAGCGTAACAGACGCGTATGATTAACATTGCCGACTGCGCAACAATGGGCTTCTGGCCCACGGGTGAAGATGACTCTTAAAATCCTCATCCAGACTATGCAATACAATCTTGTTGAAAACTATAAACGTACCTACATATAACAATTAATTTTTCTCAGCCTTGTACAGTAGAACTTGTTGATAAGGCGACTTTCAAAGGTCACACACAACATACGTCTTATCAAGGTGCTCGTCTAATCAAGTGTCGTGCTATTAAGGTCGTTTTGCTGATAATTCGTCTTATCAAGGTGCACCCTGACAGAGAATGTTTTTAAACTCCCCCCTTTAGCAAGTGCAATTTTAATAAAGCCTTACTAGAAATATTTCATTGAAAATTTACGAAATCTAGCATACAATAAAACACACATATAAAACACAATGTTTTATAATCATGAAAAATAAATATTATAAAACTTTAAAAAACTAATACAAATGTTTTAAAAGAAAAATACAAAATTTAATAAAATACAGTACTAGGAGTATGAAGTAATAATCAAGTCAACAGGAGAACGTACTCATCTAAACAACAAGCTTAAAATTATGATCAAGTATTACAAAATCAACTAGTAAAACCTTCGCTTTACATTAAATCGAATTAAAAATCAATTAGATCAACATGTTACTGTATTCTTCTCTGAAATATTCAACCCACTATACAACAGCAACTCCTCCTCCGATTTATCAATTGTTTATATTAGAGGTAATTAATAGTTTTATCATGAGACTGACAGTAATTAATTGGTTGGTATACTTGCAGAGGCTGACATTCAGAGCTGGCGCTGCCGCGTGTATCTGTCAATCATCTACCCTCGGCCTTCTCTCAGCCTTGGACCCAGGAACAAAGAACGACTCGCTCACACTCACTCTCTCACTCGCTCACTCGCAAACCGGCAGCAGACATCACTAAATCACTGACGTCTAAACTCACTCGATAACCCTACTTTCCCGTTGAATCATGCACTGGACAACTATGTTAAATATCCTAAATTACTTCAAAACTTTACAGTTACAGTTTAGCATCCATACTTATTTACTACGCTAAGGGGTTTTTGGGTAGAGAACTCCTCTTACAATTCTTAACAGATTTTCAAGTTTTTAGTGTCGTTGGATAGGGTTTGGTCTGTAGTTGTTTCCGCCAAATATTTATGAGAATCGGACTGAAAATAAAGGCGCTATCCACCATTGAAATCTCTAAGTTTCCCATTTAAATAGCATTGGGATTGAATAAAACATTTTAAACATAATATGTTAATAACCAGCTGTAAGCACGTGTAGTTTTGGTGATTAAAGAGATTCACAATATTGGATTGGTCGGATGCGTCATTGATTTAGAGCTAAAAGTAACTTTTGTATTGTATTAAAATAAATTGCTCGATTTCGAGCAAAACTTATACTAGTTAATTTTAAAGCTCGTCGTGTTAAACTAATTTACACTGACTAATTCTGTTAGAGTTACCAGCAGGTGTGGCATCTAGGTTGTTTTCAAGTCGTGTTGTAATGTATAGAAGCAGGAATACGTTTCGTACAACAGTTTTTAAGACCGTTGAAAATGTAAGAGATTCTTATGGGTATAACTCACAAGGTAAATGACCACCATCAACCATTTGATACCCTATAAGCAGGCAAAAACTTTGTAACTTTGTCTTTTTGTAAAAAAAGTCGTGAGAAGCTTATATTCAGCTGTAGTATGATTTAGTAAAAGTACCAGGGGGAGCAAGCTTAAGCTCGGTAAAATTATTTCTTCCGTTCTCACACAAAGTTCGTTCGCTTCGCTCACTCGCCAGGCCGAAAGGTGCTAGCTGCACTTAGGTATAATTTTCCTTTAAAGATATAACACATTGGTTTATATCTACAGTTATCAGCTGATTTTTGTTCAATTAACAAACTCTCCATAAGGATAACATGAAAACTTTAAAGGGCCTTTCCCTCGAAAACCGGATTTTTCCCAGCTATGGAACCAGCTCCAATTGATTTCTGGTGGCCAAAACCCCCATATTCAATAAAAAAAAAAATAAAAAATCCTTGGAGCGAAAAAAAAACTTTGCCCGTACAAACGGAGCTTGTTTTAGAGTATAAATTATCTAATTCATTTCAACGTTCTTTAGAATTTAAATTTTAATGCAATTGTGAAATATCGTCTCTTCACCAAGGTATGCAGGTCACCAATCTACACTAAGAAATCAATTTAAAAAAATAATTTTACTTATTTTTAATGAGATCACTCAGTTTCAGAATTAAAAATCACATTTTTGATTTGGCAAACATGACTTGACACGCCCCACTGCCGTACATCAGTTCCGCGCGGAGTAGTTGCCCCGCTCGCAGCTCGAGCGCGCCACTGCGCACCCACCCATGTCTTCATTCATAGCCGTTCGTCAGTCAAAACTAATTTATTCAAAACCCTTAAATTGAATCGCTTCCAATGAGGGCAACTCGATTAGTTTGTGGCCGATGTTAATGCAGCGAGGCTCGTGTTACGCGCCAATGGGTGCGTTTGTTTCGTTGCTGTTCGGTTTCCTGAACTCCGAGCAAGGAAAAATCTGAGCTGGAAATGCGATTAATGCTTGGATCATGAGAGATCTTGTAATTTATGTGTCATTTACCTTGAATCAACATTTTTGAGGTTAATAGACTGTCGCTAGGATCGACGTCGTGTAGAATCATTTTTATTTTTAGAGTCTACCATTTGAGTCAGAACTTTTTATTGGTACATTCTCGGCATATGTTTCAGAATTTAGAATGGAAATTGCAAAAGGAGTAAAACCAGATATCTTACGTTCAATGTATAAAACTCCAATACAATATACTATATTAACTTTGTTGCACGTGTGTTTTATGGTGTGTGGCTCAGGGTTTTGTGTAAACAGGTATTTTTCAAATCTCTTGGAAATTTTATCTTACGTCCATAAAGTTATTTGGCAATTTTAAAAAGAAAAATTTTACAATAACACAAAACAAGATTCAATAATTTACTATATGTACAAAAAATCAATTCAACGTTTGGACGGAAAGGAGTTGATTATTTGGGAGTAAAAATGTATAATAAAATACCTGAATGCTTAAGAAGAATTAAAAAACTTATATTAAAGAATTTAGAAATCAAATTAAAAGAAGAATTATTGAAGAAATGCAATAATAAACTAGAGGAATTTTAAAAATTACTAAAGAAAACCCAGAAGGCTTATAATCATAGCCTTATAGACATAGGCTTAGGCTTAACCATAAATTATTATAACAATTATCTATATATTAATAGGCAAGCATGTTTTTTCCAATCCTTTTTCCTCAGCTTGTGTGCATCGTAGGGAAAATCTGTGCATACCGTTAGAAAGGTATTGTGCTGTAGATGAGCAGAATCGCGTTATAATTCCCACCTACCCCCAGAGGGCTATGCCCTACAGGCTTCAAAGTTTCAATTTTAATCTTATGGGAGATGGTTGATTGATTGAATCATGAGACAGCTATTGTAATAAAAAATGCAAGCAAATCAGGAAGAACAGATGTTTCAGTTATAAAACATTTTAAAACTAATTGGCTTACGATCAACTGTATTTTTGGTCGAATTTCAACTAATGGGCGATCTCTAGTTGTAATAAATATAAATCAAAATAAATTATAAACTTTTTGCAACTTTTTTTAAAAGTATTTTTTAGATTTGGATAAATTTAAGTTTTGGATTAAGCTTATTGAAGTTATGGAAAACCTCTTATGGCCACTCAATAAAGAATACTCCAACACTTACCTTACCCTTCTTACGCAGTCCTTTCCATTTTCTAACTACAAAAAGGAACAAACCAAAATTAACAAAATCTGGCTTCCATATACCGGTACCTTTTTAGTTTTCCAATCATAAACCATCCAGCTCTAGTGGATCTAGCGAGCATTCATTGATACTGTTGCCTAACATCAAATCCTTTTTCAAATTTAAAGCAATCTATTAGTTTTCTGGGAATTCGGATGGAACGAAAGTTTTAGGGCAAATTAATTCATGTTTCGGAAATCCTCAATTTGGCCATTCAACAAGGAATCCTCCAACACCTTAACCGTCTTCCGCAGTCCTTTCCATTTATAACTACTAAAAGCAACCAACCACGACTGAGTTTTTACTGTTTAGCTCCGTACTCAGTATGGATCGATATCTCCAGATTACCCATTGAGCCTCCCCACGCTGCTCCGCGACCGCTGATGGGCTGATATGCCGCAATTACCTAAGCACGTGTTTTGGCCACGGGATTGCCATAATTGGCCGCCCATATTAGGCCGGGGAAGGGGTGGGTTTTTCAGGCGTACACTTTGATGTTTCCAACCGTAGCCAATCTGTAACGTCGTGCAATCAAATGTTGTTGATGTTTATGTCGTAACAATTTTAAACTTCTTTGGTGGTGTTTCATTTGGATATTTCTTACTTTAGGCAGCCACTGAAAGTACAGATTGCCAGTGCCAAATGACACAGCTATGAGCAATTTAACTGCAATAGGGCTAATGCATTTATTTTCTATTTGGCAACCACAGCGTGTCCTGTTCTATTTGAGAGCAATAATTTATTTACTGATATGCAATTCTTCGAAATTCAAGTTAACAAATTTCAAGTCAACTATAGAAAATCATTCATAGACTGACAAAAACTTGTGGGCATTTTTCCAGCTGTTAGTTTCTTTCTTTTGACTAAGAATCTTCATGACAGCCTCCAATACACAAACAACCTGAAAGACACAGAGTGATACCGTTTCCCATATCCACTTCTCACATCAATCCTTTGCAAAATCCTACCAATAATACCTCAGCGGTTCTAAGAATCCAAAACAAATCTTATCCGCTGACTCATCATGACTCGGCAGAATCAGTACATCAAGAACGTCAGCTAAATTCACCCTTGTTCTTGACCTTGTCCGAGCAATCCTCGGAAGATTGCCGGGGATCTCCAGCCGGGGGGCCTTGGTTGCGTCGACCTTCCATCTAATGCTAATCACCAGTATCTCTGGAGTGGGGGGCATATGTGGGAAGGGTGGGGAGGGGAGGGGCCGCCATGTTTGTAGTGGTCACGATGTCTCCGGTCTTCTGATTGGTGGAGATCAGGCGTCCGGCTGAGACGAGGCATAAGATTACCCAACTAATCAGGCAACAACATCCTCAGCTGTTATCAATAAAGCCTCCACATTTTTTGAGGTCTTTGTGATTCTGATGGACTACTAGACGATTGATTTATGATTTTGGTTACCTCTTGAATTTTCTTGGATTGATCAATGGTTTTTACATAAAACTCCCATGGGTCATTTAGAATTAGTTATTCCCTTATACTAACTTTCAGTCACTCATAGGAGTTGTAATTGTTGGAAATAAAATTGCGATTTCAATCGGAAAAATATTAGACCCTAATTAATTATAAAGATTCTAATCACTAGACATCACGACAATTACGTATTGGCATAGACCACTTACTAATCTGGATTTCTTAAAATCCTTTACTTTCAATTTCCTTGTGGTCGCCCTTTGCAACTTGACATTGATCCAATAACATACTCATCTCTGATTAGTAACGCACTGAATACCAAGTTAAAATTTCATTCGAACATCAATTCATTGTCAACTAAACAAATAAATTAACGTATTTGTTGTTCCCTTCTAGTCTTGGTCTTCGGTTATTGATTTATGACGAGGCATTTGCTTCGCCGGTTCACTGCGCTTTGTCGCTTAGCTGCGGTACTACCGGTCAACTGTTTTAATGTTTTTACAGTTGTAACTTATTCGCTATTGTTTTGTAACAATGTTCCATTAGTTCTCGGACGCAAATACTTTCTTGAGCAGTTCATGGAATAGAGGTTATAAGTTAGTAGAAATGTCAGTATTACGGGAATTGAGTAGTGGGATGGATAGTGTACTGAGTAAATAAAAAAGGATTAAGTTGATTTTTTTACGCAATAAAAGAAAAACCCATTGTGTTCGACTGAATGCAGCAGCATCATTATTGTAAAAATTTAGAAGAAAAATGCCTAAATAATCAACTATGTACAGTGTAAATATGTGAAAAGTCTTAGTGTAAATTAATTTAAATTTTAATTAAGTGTAAATTAATTTCAGTATCGCAAAACTAGTTAGTTAGTAATATTGTAGTGATAGCTGTAGATCTTGCCATGTACACTTTGTTATTTCATTTGGCTCTTTTACTCGTCACTTATAAAATTTAATGTACTTCAATATAATTAATAATTAGAATTAAAATACAGAAATTATTTTGTTCCCACACACAAATTGACTAAATACCTGTGGTATCGTTGAATATGTGACCTGCATGTCATTACATATAAGTACAATATGTGAAAAGACCAATAAATATCTTATGACTTATGATAAGACATATTGCTAAATATTTTGTTATTATGATGGTTATGATTACATACTTTTTATAAAAAGTGCAGGGTTGAATGATGGGGTGTTGGGAAAGAACAGAAAACAAGGCATAGAAAAAACTATATTTGAAAGATTTTATTACACAATAAAATTACACCTTGCAAATAAACATGAATTATTTATTCTGCAGTGCAAGGTGTTTAAGTTGTAACGTTTAAGTCCATCATCAATCACATCCAAGGTTAATTACCCTAAGATAAAAAAATAAGTTTAGATTGTAAAAGAATTGCTGCAAAATACTTAAATCCATCCATGTAACAACGTTTACCAACAAACTAATTAACGAGAAATAACACAAGATTCCTTTAAGTTCGTCATCCCCTACGCAACTTACACCTAATTAGATCCGCCGCAATTCCAGTAGTCAGTAGTTTGCCGCTATCAGCAATCGCCGCGATCGCCGGGTCAGCACAGACAATGCTGAGCAGACTCAGCGCGCCGATCAGTTGCGAGCAGGTTCCCGAGCCAACAGCCTTCTCTAATCCAGCTTATCCAGAAAGTAATTTTGGACTCCTTTGAAACGCAACTCCTCTATTTTATTTTTTGTCGCGCTCCCGACTCTATCTCTCTCCAGCCAGCCCCCCTCCCCCCCTCCAACCCGGCTTGCTGATATTACGCTCCCCGGAAACCTAACCTTCTCTCATTTTCTTCATCTCTGTTCCCCACCCCCGGCCCTGGCCCGCAATTTCATATTTCCAAGGTTTGAGACACTGGGTCTGGTCTCGACATTTTGCGGACATTGGACGCGGCGAGTTGTTATTAGTTTCCATACATTGA
Organism: Neoaliturus tenellus; assembly: GCA_030545055.2. NCBI lineage: Eukaryota > Metazoa > Arthropoda > Insecta > Hemiptera > Cicadellidae > Neoaliturus > Neoaliturus tenellus. The sequence goes on from CM061536.1 coordinate 88,673,363, forward strand.
AAACGGTGAGTTTCACTTTTATATTGGTTTTTTTATGATAATTAATTTTTCACCGTATCCGTTTTACTCATATCAGTGTTGTACTCGAATGCGTTTTACCAATAAAATGTTGTTTAGTTAAAAATACGCCTAAATAGACAAGATTTGAAAAAGTTTGTAGCCTATATTGTGAAACGTTTTCTATATGTTCTATATGTATTCACTTTGAATTGGTTGTATTATGTGATTGTATGATGTTTCTTTTTAAAATAAACTTTATTTTTTCTTATTATTGAAATGAGATATTAACTATATAAATACAGTACGTAAAATGATTAGTGTAGTTATACTGTAGTAAGATACTTTCAATTACAATATGTAGACATACTGAAATAAATATATGTTTCGATACGAAATTATTTGAAAAAACTCATTTTCCTTAAAATCCCGAAAGTTAATTGCCATAAGCATTTTTCTTAAAATAAATAAATGAAATTTCCGCAATTTTTATGCAACTAGGCCATAGAGTCTATTATAATAAATAAGTTTGTTCTTTTTAAAACCAGTACTACGGCAGGGGGCCGAGATTAAGATTGGTAAAATTACGTTCTCACACAAAGCTCGTTCGCTCCGCTCACTCGCCCTCTTCCTTTTTAAGACCAACTCGTTCGCTTCGCTCACTCGCTAGGTCGAAGGATGCTGCACTTTGGTAAAAATCTTTTAAACTACAGGTTAAAGTAACACATTACTTACCTAAAAAAACTGATTCATTTTACTTAAGTAAAACTGATTCATAATAGCTGATTTTTGTTCAATTTAAAAATCTCCATAAGGATAACATGGGAACTTTGAATGGCTCTAGGCCTACTATGAAAACCAGACTTTTGCCAGCTCTGGGACCAGCTCCAATAGATGTTTCGTGACCAAAACCCCCATATTCAACCAAAAAATAAAAAATCCTTGGAGCGAAAAAATTTTGCCCGACAAACAGTGCTTGTTTTAGAGTATAAGATAAAGAAGTTTTTTACCCGTGGACTTACTTTTAGCGAATTTCCCTATAGGGAATACGCTATTACGGTAGTAGTCACGGTAAGACCTAAGCCCGGGACCATGATACTTTTTTGTTTTGAGGTCCCTAGAAGCCAAAAACACTGTTCGTTCAAATTGATATATATGTATATATATATATATATATATATATATATATATATATATATCTATATATATATCTATATATATATATATATATATATATATATATATATATATATGTGTGTCCGTTAACACGATAACTTTTGAACGGAACCTCCGATTTTGATGAAATTTGGTACAGGGGTGTAAGCCAGCATCTACTAGGTTGAGTTCGCGAACCAGAATGATCGGACCATTGGAACGGGGTTTTATGGGGTTTCAAAAGGGTTAAAAATGGGTTTTTGGCATTTTTCGACCTTAATTTTTAAAATTCAACAATTTTAACTGAAACCATTTAAAAGAGCTTAAAAAAACAAACAATTTGGTATTTTGAATTTTTATCTTAGCATAACTGGTTACGGGGAAAATAAAAAAATGTGTTTTCCATGTTATTCTTATGGGAAATCAAGAAAAGCCTATATCTTGCTTATTTATTGACATAACTTAATCAAATTTGGTATGTACATTATCTAGATAAGGTTTAACTTATACTTGCTTACAAAACCCATATGGCGGCAAACCTACATACTCACCCCCATGGGGTTTATGGGGAAAATAAACAGAACACCATAACCTTATAAAATTTGGTATGTACAATCACTAGGTAGGATTTAACTTATATTTACCAACTAAACCCATATTATGGCGGCAAACCTACATATTCTCATCCCCATGGATTTTATGGGGAAATAGAAAATATACCAAAATCCCATTGGAAATTCGCTGAGTACGCAGGTCTGCTGCGACGGGGGTATTATTCTACATTATCAACATCATTTACTAAGTTATCAACTCCAAAGGTATGAAATACAGTATAAACTTATAAAAGCTTAGTCATAATCACAGTAACCACCACCATCATCATCATCATCATCATGGGTACCGTACTGGCCAAGACAAATCCTATCGGTATTTTCGGCGATCTATTTATTTCCCATTGGAATACCATGGGACTGTATATATTCGGGTTCACCATAGGGTTTCTCCAATTACTAATCCACTCAGTGAACGTGTCCAAAGTTAAATCAAAATGCAGACAAAACGAACATGAAATAGGACGTGACAGTTAGGCTTACAATTTCTTCAACTTTTTCTAGCTAAGTAAACAACACAACGCGTTCACTTCTTCAATAAACACAAAAACAAAAATATACCCGAATGCCTCCGAAGCCGCGCGAGGAGGTGGCAAGAGAGTTGTTCCATGTTATCAAATTATTCCACGGCTCAATCAGTGCGGGGGGCAGCCGTCGGGGGGGGGGGGGGGGGGAGCGCCTGGGGATTGACTTTTAGCGATTGCGAGTGACAGAAGGTGGGGCCCCACTTCATCAAATGTTAAACACGAGGTCATTTAATGAACGGGTGGAACAATTGTCAACAACGAGCCCGAACGAGGGGGGGTGTGGGGGGGCGTCAGCTGCCGAGGGCGAGGGCACGAGATTATGTATGTGGTTTGGCAGTCGGGGAAACGGGTATTTTTCGTATTATACAAGGAAAAGAGTGGGATATTCGTTTTTGAGTTTTGAGCTAAAAAACTTTTATGAGTGGCTCAATTGCATCTTACATCAGGGTGTTCGGAAAAACGGTTCAGGAATTCAGGAGGTTATTGCTTATATCAAAATAAGCAAAAAAATCCCGTAAACATATGTTCTAAAATGCATTGTTAAGCCGCTAGCCACCATTTTGTTTTTTACACTACATAATATTTATTTACGTAATAACGGATCATGTATTAAGTTCATATTTAGCACGAAAATTCAAAACAATAGCGTCCATTTTCAGGAAAAAAAATTATTTTCTTGATGTGTATTTTTAAATGTTCAAACTTAAATATCTCAAAACCGGTGCCTAAATTTTATCAATTTTTACAAGAGACAAAAGAGTTGACAAATTAAATTGTTCAACCAATGGTACCAAGGAGTTGACAACAAATAACAGAGTTATTACCATTTTCTGCAGAAAAATCAGAATAGCTAAAACTGTTAACCAAGGAAAGAAGGGTAAAGTGTGGGTGGTTACCAAGGAAACATCCGGAATCATGGGTAAAATTGCCCCAAATGAACAGGGGGCAAACTAAACATGTGTTTATCACTCGTATTATACAAATTATTTTTTTACAAATAATAATTACAAATATTTAATTACAAATTTTAATTACAAAATATTTAATTACAAATAATAATGTAGTTTAACCTCGATGTCCGGTATACATAAAAGCAGACATTTAGAAAGAAGGTCTTGCTTTTCCTGTGACTTTTTTTGTGTTAGGCATATTGAAAATTTGTACTTATCCTTTACCAGTGTAGGCATTTTAATTATGTTTCAGTTTTGTCTTTCATCACCATACTTTCAAGCGTCTTTCCATTTTCCAGGTAATTCTTCTACAAGACGAAAGAAGGAAGCAGATTCAGAAACACCGTCAGAAACACAGATCGACACTTGTTAATGACAGTGGTGGTCAAATAAAACAATTATTTTGCAAACGTAGATCTTCATTTCCCTCAAAGGCATGAAATAGTTTAAAGAGTCTTTTTCATGGCGGTAACGTTCAAAAGATTTCTTATTTTGAGATGTATAAAGGAATGTAATTCTTGTTACTGAACAATATTTTATCAAGGAATTATTTTGTAAAAATTTATTTTTGCATTACTACAGTTAAAATAATTAAAAATTAACATAATTTTATAATTTATAATTTGATATTTATTATTTATTTATATTTATAATTTGATAGCCTGTAGCATATTTTTTGTTTTGTAAATAAAATAGTTGTGGTCAAACAAATTTAAGCATATTAAATAGGCTCTATATATATTTTTTTTTTTAATTTGGCAAAGTGGTATTTAGTGCAATTATACCTATCAAATAAATCGTTCTTAATGTTGTCGTTCTTTGAAAAGATTCATTTTATACTTATGCCTACACTATTGGGTATTGAGATACACATATATTAATTATTTCCATAACCATAATTCAATTTGAAATATAAAATTAAATTAAGCCACCAATCTTCCACCACCAGTATTTCAATCGTGACGTTGTTCTCGCTAATAAAAACAGTGGCTGAAGATCGCCTCCTCGTGCCGCCTTGTGATGCAAAGTCATCGCCTGTAGAAAGGAAGGCAAAGTAGCCACATGGAGAACAATGCTTTGTACCAAACAGACAATAGCTTTGTTGGCTAATGTTACACACACTTCCCCGCAATCTCCTTCACCCCCCTCCACCCCTCAACATCCCCGCCACGCCACCGATGCAGACCAACTTTATTTCCAACATTTTTACGTTGTTTTCACTTTTAGCATTTTATTTTATTTTTGGTACTTTGTTTCAAAAACGTTTCATGTTGTTATCGTATTATTTTCTAGCATATTAACGTTTTAAGACAGAAAAATTACGGTGTTTACTGTGTTTAGTTACTCTTGAAATTTTTTTACTAAGGAAACACATGTTTACATTGTGTTACATTTTTATGTCTGAAATATGTATTATACATTTCAAAATTATTTACGACTCAATTATAAAATTATAAACGACTCATCAACGAACTATTTACAATAATTAATTTTCATCACACTACAGCAATTTCACCTTTTTAGACTCTCACTTCTATATCAACGAAAATCATGCTTTTGTGGTTTAGGGTCGAAGATTTTCGGTCCTATACGTCAATGGTTAGGGCGTGAAAGCAATCGAACCTGCGGTAGCTGATGTGAAATGGTTGCCTAGCAACCGGAAAACAAGCAGTGTGTCCCACTAGATTAGTTAAGGCTTTTTGTTATTGGCAAATAAAAATATTTTAAACTGTTTAGAATTTATTGCATAGTGTAGTGTGATGAAAAATATCGTTCGTAACTAGCCCAAAAACGTTTTGCCTACTTCCGTTCGTTTCAAGTTCTCGATGACTTCGTCTGGAATTCTCGAGGTCGGAAAACTCAATTTTCGGACCTTGTAACAAAATTAATATATAGTACCAGCGGACCGAGCTTAAGCTCGATAAAATTATTTCTTTTGTTCTCACACAAAGCTCGTTCGCTTCGCTCACTCGCCAAGCCGACGGGTGCTGCACTTTGGTATAATTTTCTAAAGCTACAGGTTTAAAGATGTAACACATTGGTTTATATATACAGTTATCAGCTGATTTTTGTTCAATTAATAAAATCTCCATAAGGATAACATGTAAACTTTGAAGAACTCTAGCGCAAAACCCGGATTTTTTCCAGCTATGGGACCAGCTCCAATCGATTTCTGATGGCCAAAACCCCCAGATTCAATCAAAAAATCAAAAATCCTTGGAGCGAAAAAAAAACTTTGCCCGTACAAACGGAGCTTGTCTTAGAGTATAAGATAAGATAATATAAGATAAGATATCCTACTATTCAACTGGATTAAAATATCGATAAATAATGTAAATTTCGGAAGATAAGATAAATATTTATCAGACATGCACCCTATTGTCTAATGGAGAAGGAAAAGTAAGTTGTAATAAAGTGTTTATAAAATGTAGTTCCAATGGCTAAATATGGGATAAACGTGTCTAAAATAATTCATCCTTGTCATGTTTTATACATAAACATTTGTACATTTTCTTAATGTAGTACAAAAAGGAAAACTTTTTAATTTCTTATTTTATTTTAAAAAGTAATGAATATGTGACTAAAAATGAATACCTTGATTATAGGCCAAATTCGTAGACTTACAGTATCAAGTTAGGTGATTTCGCCAAGTAAAAAATTGAAATTAATTGACGATTGTTTTCATTGCTTTACATTGTCCATGAGGCAGTATAATTAACATTCTTGGATGAACCAAAGATAACAATCATTGTGCTAATAAATTATTCAATTATTTATTAATAATTCCACGTACGGAAATTTACTATTCGAAATAGAAAAATATAGTGTCCCAACAGTTCGCAGCGCAGTTTTTCTAGAAAGCTTCGACAGAGAGAGGAGAGTAGAAGGTCACCGGGAGAAATTGTGCCGTGTTTGTAGAAGGTAATGGGTTGGAAGACTCTAATGACTTTGAACATTGACAACAACATAGGTCAACATGTTCCCATAAAAACTACATTACCTCTGAGGTGGAAATCACTATTTTATGAAAAATTTGTGGTGAATTATTTTTTTAAATAAATTGCGAGTGGAAGAAAACTATTAGATGCTGTACTAACTTTCGTGATGCAGTTTTGTAAGATAAAAATATCATTGGAAAGGCGTATAATGCCACAGGTAGGGTGTCTTAAAGTATACATTATCTCCCAGACCCTAAAATTGGTATAACAGTCTTGCCATGATAACGTTTAACTTCATTGATCATCATTGTATTAGAATAAACTCGCCTACGGCTCGATGGGGGCTCCGCCCCCATGCCCCCTTAGGAGTTGCCCCCTAGTTTGAATTAATAAAAAGTCAAGTTTGAAATAGTTTATCTTAACAGAAGAACTTGACAGCCAAGACAGTAACAAAACCGTCTAATACACTAAATTCACAATCAATAGTAAAAAAAAGCTTTAATAATCTCCTATGAATAGGTTTTAATAGCCCTCCTTAGTAAATAGTTTTAAAAAATTGAGCTGTGAGATAAATATTATTTATGTAAATATTCTAGGTGTTATGCTTGATGGAGGGTCCAACCCAATAATTGGTTGCCCCAATTCCGTAAATTACTGTCAAAACCTCATACAATCAACAGGCTAGTTGAGGGCTTAACTCCAAAGGCAGTAACAGAAGCCGCCAATACACACTACTCACAATAAATAATAATAACCTTTGAAATTTGCTCACGGCTCATGGTATAATCCCACTCCCCCCTTACTTCGTAAAAAAAAATATAATGGAGTTGTGAAATATTAATGGACTATGTAAATATTCATGCTCAAAAGTTGTTGTGTAAAAATTTGGAGATACGATTATGATTGCACATGATTGAGGTAATAATAGCTGTATTCTGAAAATATAAAAGTGGAATAAAATTATAAGTTTATATAGAGGACCGTTGTATGTAATAGAAGAAAAACGGGACAAAATCAAGATATTTGAAATTAAAAAAAATGTTATAGGCTAAGATGCTTCAGTTCCGCCACGGGGTGGCCAAGAAACGCAGGAATCATATATGTACCATATAGAGAAACGATAACAATTTTATCATTCAAAATCAGCAATTATTAGTTTAACAATTTTAAATGTTATATATATATTAGTTCAGAAAATTAATAAAAATAGAGCCCTAGTAGTATGTAATAGATCACAGGGTATTAGGTACTATAATCATGAAGTCTTAAAGTCTTTATATAGTCTTAAAATGAAGAAAGTTGCAACTTAAGAACCATAAAATCGGCGTACATTATGCATTTTCAACCAATGGTAGTAAAAAAAACCAATTGTGAAATAATAGCCAAAAAAGGATTATCGGTTAAATTAAAATATACTGAAAGAGTTACAATAATTGATAAGTATAGAATAGTTTTAAATTACAACAATAATAGGGTTAATCGAGACTTTAGGTGAGAGCACTGCATTGAGGAAGTTTGTCGGACAAAGTGGCAGCGAGAAAAATTACTATTGAGTTTAATTCAATTGGTTATTATAATATTTCTCAGCCTGATGGGTCATCAGATATGTAGATGGTTTAAAAAAACGTCGGAAGTAGGTAAACGTTAGCCAAGGTAAGAATGGAAAGTTCAATCGTTCTATAACTTGATTTGTTCAATCGTTTCCTAAACTAAAATCTAAGCCTGATTGGACGGCAGCAAATAGGTCAAAGACCGGATGTCAAACGTGTTGGGACACGTTCAACCTTCAAAGTAAAACTGCACCAGAACTATCAACTGAAGCGCTATATTCAATCTGGGGATTCATATAGAGAGACAGCATACAAATAGTAGAAAATTAAGAATAATTACTGTATTAGGGTTTTTTTGTGCGAAAACCTACAAGAAATTTTCCAGCATGAGAAGACTAAAGTCTAGAAAATGTAGTAAGACCTAAAATATTTTTAGTAATTAATCATTTACTTTACGGGCGTTACTGCGGCAAAAAATATGCAGTACTAAAATAATATGTTTAAAGTATTCGCACAAGCTTCGTAGAGCTCACCATAGTAATGATTAAATTAATAATATAATATTGTAACAAAGTGTTCCAGCACTACGCTCAATCGTCTCTCAAAACACAAGAGTAATAGCAATAGCCAATTTGAACAAATCAATTTAAATAAAACGAAACGAGGACCTCACGTTTCAATCAACATTTTCGTGTTACTTTAGAGTACGTGCATTAAATTTATTTCACCATCCTTAAAACAAATGTATATTACAGTTAAAGCTATATTACAATATACTGTAAACTGAAATTTGCACTAACGTAGATTATACAACGTTTAAGATCACTGCTCTGCAAAACTGTCACGAAAACTTCATCACGAACAGGTGTGGTTAAAAGACATAATTTAAATACAACCGAGAATTAAGCGACCTTAATTTAAAGTTACTATAGAAATCAAAGCGGACATCACCTAAATATAAATATACGCTTTCGATTCAGTAAACTTCATTTTCAATAATAACACAGCAATCAGAAGGAAAACCATACGCAAACAACTATGCACCCAATTAAAAGTAATTATAAGGAAGAGGTGTAGTTAAAAGACATCTTTTAAATACAAGCGAGAACTAAGCGACTATAATAGCGCTCCAAGCGATATCTTTAAGAACCAACGTACTTCTTTACCGACACCTCGGTATTTATATAATTTGAAAGTTGAAAATTTGTAGTTTTTGGGCATAATACTGGATATATCAAAGCGAGTATTACCCTGGTGAAATAACCCGCTCTCAATGTATCGAAACACCGTCGTCTACATAGAGATGTTCATGTTTACATGTAATACAGTATTTGTATCAAACACGGGTGTAGTTGAAAGAGATCAATTAAACACGAGCGAGAACTAAACCTGCAAAGTGATCTACGTTACCCAAACGGTGATATACGCTCACACGGCTGAACTACGTTACCGACAAATCTATATTTTTTTACATTTTTTATAGTTTAAAAGTAAAAAAGTTGTAGTTTTATGATTTTCCCTAAATTGAAACATCTCAAAGAATGTCCATGCCAAATTTCAAGTCTCTAGCTTTAACGGTCGCTTCAGGACATTACTATCATCAGTGAGTGAGTCAGTCAGTCAGTTACACATGCGGCTGTATATATTATAGATTATTGTTCAAAATTTTACACATTCTTAGCTATTCATCGAATATGATTAATATACCATAGCATAGAATATTATTTAACGTGAACTAATTTTTATGCTTTGAGGTAAGGTGTCATTTAATAAAGATTTTATGAAATCATCCTTTCATCTTTGTTAGACCGGTATACTAAGGATAATCATTTTTGTGCTTGAACATGTTCAACAAAACAATGAAATCAGGAAACTGACTTACTGACAAAGCGAAAATTCAAACCTACTACTTCATTGCTGCTTAGTTCCCAAGTTCAACGCACTATATCCACTACGTTAGGGAACCATCCACAGCATTACTGTTACAGTATCATGGTAACTTTACGAATATCTGTCAGTGTTTGAAAATTGTATTTTCTTTTTTTATGTTTTGTGTCATAATTGTCATTAGAACCCCCCAGCAGAACAGAGATATTTTCTTTAAACATTAACTAGGTAAGGTAACGCACCAGTAGTAGGCCTTATACACTGATGAGCCAGAAGTGGACACTTTAGACTTTTAAAGGTAATAATTACCTTATTTTTCAACTAAAACTAAATGTTTTATGGTTGAAAATAATCTTTAATTATTACTTTTTTGTTTATAAACAAAGGTTATAGTTATGCTTTATTTTAAAACGCTTAAGAGTATTTTTATTTGAGGTCCACTGAAATAATTTGCGATGGAATTGGTCACCCTTATTCAAATTGATAAGGAGGTGAGTTTGGAATTACTTAAATTAAGTAAGGCTTAAAGATATAAAGGGTTTATAAACTGTATAAATCTTTAATAACAGAAACATTTGTGTTACTTTTTTCTGTCCGCTACTGGTACATGCTCTTTTTTAACTGTCCACCACTGGAACATGTGCATCACTTTATTTTATGGGTTCATACAAGGTTATTTTATGCTGGAAACTACATTTATTGAGTAATTTACGAACAACATTAAAAAAGCTTTCACCTCGATGTATTAAAATCATTGTAGGTATACAAATTTACCGGCAATTAGGTGTCAAACTCCTTCCTCTCATTATATTCATTATACTGTCCGCTACTGTCGCGTTTACCTTAAAACAGTGAAGTGCCTTTAACTTTTACCATTACCCTTCAGATTCGAATTACCTATATTCCAATTACCCGAGATTAAGAATACCACACACTCAGCATGAAAGTTTTTGATCTAAAACCAAGCTCTTCGCGTCTTCTAAAACCAGAACCCCTAAAGCCCCGAACTCCTCACCGACTCCTCCGTCGCCGACCCCGGGACATCCCCTGTTTGCCCGTTATCCAATATCAACCCCATGACGGGCGCCATACGCCAACTGCCCTGGGCGCTGAGGGACCTGCGTCATGACGTCACGGGCGGGTTTTTATCGCCGATACATTATGCATGACCCTATAATTGTGTTGTTCCAGCCGAGAGTTGTGCCAACAGAGCTCATTTGCTTTGCTTAATTGGGCGAGCTGATTTCTCCTTCAAACAGCCGCCCCCAGTTTACCGACGCGATTGTTTAACTTGTATCTCGTTCTGTTAGTTTCGTCTTTTTCTCGTGGATTTGTTTTGCACTACGTGCACAATAGAGCTGGACTTAAGAGTCTGCACTACCTGCGCCATCTTGGATTTTTAGTCCCATAAGAACAATGTTAAATTCAAAACATTACTGTTGTCTTTGAAACACCATATCTCGATAATCTTACATCAGATTTGCATAAAACTTGAATATGTTCACCATAAGGGAATGACGGAGTGCATGACGTGGATAGATTTTCAATAAACCTACTAAAAATGGTTTAAAAGTGGTTTAAAAATTGTGTAAAATATGTTAATATTTTATTTGTTATTCGAGTGGAAAATTTTTTAAATTAATTTTCTACCACGTCAAGCACTAGATACTGTGGTAAATTTTCCGACGAAAAACAAACTCACAGTGATGTTTCAAATTTAACATTGCTCTTATGGGACACACTGCCGAGATGGCGCAGGTAGGGCAGACTCTTAAGGAAGAACTTTAATTTATGATTATTGTAGAAAAATTTCACACCACGTGAAAATAACCATCAAAATTTACAATATTGTCGTAGAACAAGGGATGCGTATTTTCTCAATTTATCAAAAGTTAATTATAACTTACGTATGTGGTTATCATCCTGTATAAAATAGTCACTACTATAATTTATTTTTTTAATAGACTAAACTTAATTGTTTGTATTGACAATAGTTGCACCAATCATACTGAGAGGTGTAATGATGTAAATAAGTTTATTTACACTTAATACGTAATGACTACGAATTTTTTAGTCGTGGATCAGGCCAGTCTCTCTGAAAATAAATGTTTCTATGTACCCATCAATAATGGATCGTTAAGTTCGACAACAGACCTGAAAAATTGGGTTAAACCACTGCCGGTCCAGGCACACCATACCCAACTGAGCATCCAACAGACTGTCGAACATGTTGGAATAGCCGTCGGGTCCAACGTTGGGTCGAGCATGTGCCCATAACGAAAACTGGTTATGTACAAATTGACATACAAGAAATTTCTTAAAAATAAACAACTCCTTGTGAAGATCTCCAAAAACCATTAAATATTCTTCACACACACATACCCTTATCAATGGTTTTTATTATTTTCCATGAAATTTATATAAACATTATTATTGAGCTTCAAGTTGTAGATAACTTCGAATGAATGATTGCCACATTGATGTCCCCTCTATTTTTCTAAGCTCGCCACCCCCTTTAACCCCCCTCCGCCCCAGACATTCCGAAGACGTCGTGACATTGCCCGAATTCCACCTCCGTCCGGCCGTCTCGGACTTGCCCATATCAATCCTACCGTCTCAACGTAATTGATTCGACGCCACTAATAGTGATGTCTCCGGTAAAAAACACACGGACCGCGACAAAGGAGCACTTAAAAACACACGTGTGACCGTCGATTCGTCCACGTCGCCATTGAGCGTGCGTTATTTATGACGAGGCCAGACGTGCTCGACGCTCTACCTCTGAAATAAAAGCGGGTGTCAACTTGATTAATTAGAGAAACTTAAAGTTATTCATCTTGCCCCCTTCGCCTTTTGTGCGCCGAGAAACTTTATCCTTTATAAGTCCCTGTCATTAACGTTCCTTATCGTTAATTTGTGCCCCAGCCGTTTCATTATTCACTGCCGATTTCTTGCGACTCCACACGCGCTAATTACGGGTTAATCTTCACTCGGTTTGGGATTCAGAAGGTGTCTTCGTACGTGTCTTTCGTGTCCTCCATTCAATGTTCGGGGTGGCTTTCAAATGCTACTTGTTCGTGGAAGATCTTTAGTTGCTGAGTCGGATTTCTGTCTGAATAGACGATCTGGTAATCGCTGGATTAACTTGTAAGGTTTGATTTGAAATACTGATTTGTATACGGAATTGTTTAAGCTTAGACATGGTAGCGATCTATTTCAGTTTGATTTAACAAATTGTATGGATTAAACTAAAAAACATTAGAAAGCAAAAAAGTATTTATGTATGTAAGATATATGTTTCATATTGTTCCAAAGGATTTTTATAATGTATAGCTTCATTCAATATATTGGCTTGTAATACTTTAAGAATGTTTACAGTTGGAAATATTTATCAAAATAATGTATACAATATCCATGTCTGGAGTAAATAAAAATGTTTCATTATGCTACGCGTATTTTATTTAGTTTCAGCACATATTACTATCAAATCAAAAATACTGAATAATTGAATTATATATTTTACTGCATTAAGTGTCAAAGTAACTATAAAAAATGCAACAAAACTGCATTAGTTTTGACCAAGCAGAACGAAATAAACTTTATAGTACTAAAACTATACCAACTCCCAAACGAAATTCTACCGTTTATTCCCAAATCCCCATGATCCTTTAGGCACACAAAGAAAGTGAATCCGAGAGAATAGCTTATTAATCCTACAAAGCCAGATGCTATATTACTTCTTGTTATGAAATATAATATAAAACAAGTCTAATATCGTCTTTGTCGCAGTGGCCACTGTCTCCCCCCTTCTCTCTCTCCCTCTTTCTCTCTCTTTCTCTCTGCCAATACCAGACCCCCCTGTGTGGCATTGAAGCTGTAATCACTGCAGGTTATCAGGTGCGAGAAGAGAATATGCGGGGTCCCAAGCCACTGCCTTGCTGCACGCCCGACCGCTCCCATATGCGTGCACCTAAGCCTCATTTGCCATATTGGACCCAATTTCTTGCGCCTTTGAGCCGCTCGACCGCGGAATGCAATAATGCAACCGATCATGCCCGAGGGTTTATTAGCTGGGGAATTAATAGGTGGCGAAATTAATTTTAGACGCTCAGAAAGAAGCTTAGGGGTGGGATTTGGATGAAACTGTGTGGATAGGTTTTGTTATATTGTTGACTATTACTGTACTAGAAAGCTAAGAAACCAAATTTATTAAATACTTGACTTTCATGATTTCCTTTCTTTTCTGTTCAAGGAAGTTATAACCAATAATTAAGCAACAAATAATTAATTGTAAAGATTAGTTGATGTACCGTGTCATGAGTATTTTCCGGGTGCAAAGTATGCATGCAATAATGAGATTTATATTTTTCTATTGAATATTATTTGTATTGCATATTAAATTATAGGCTAAAACGGGAAAAATAATATTGCAGAAACTAACTTGATGTAGAATGTGACGTACAGAGGATTTTTTTTATGTAGAATATTGTTATAAAATTAATAATATTAAAGTTTTTGTACATGTGCCTGTAATGTTAACAAAGTATATGAGTTTAATATTATTCAAGTAGCTATTTAAGAAATTTTACCCACCATTTAGTAGGTGCTTTTCATCCCAACGAAAAAATCTACACACACGATAAATATACAACCTAGTCAATAGTAAAATTGAATGATTTTGATTCAGGGGACTCTACCTCGGCTTGCAAAACCTCACGACGTTGCTTCAGTATGGTTTAACATTGGCGCGCAGCCGCGAAGAACGCTTGCAGGCGTTTTCAAGAGAACAAACTACGGCTTCAAGATAAATTTTCAATGCGTGCAGTAAATATTTATGGATTTATCAAGGACAAAGCTAGGGTCCATTGGAGTTACTTTTAATAATACTGTTTTACTCTCTTTAAAACAACAGTTGAACTACGTAGTACTTATTTCGGCCGTTTTTTCTGAGTTATTATATATTTTTTTTAACTAAAAGGGGTTTTCACAATCTACTTCCAAAGGACCGTACTCGTTTCTTTTTCTTTTAAATGATACCTTAATATTTACTAAAAATTACGTGCTTTTAGCTCTAGTACCAGGTTAACCTAGCCTTGCTCGTTGGTTTTAATTCACTTTTAATGTATGTCATGGTAATAAAGCTATTAAATGTCCACCAACAACCAACTATAACTCTTCACAGTTAACAGCTGTTTTAAAAATACTGCTTAACATGTATGTTCCTATATTTTTGTTTACCTTTCGTTGTTATTTCGTTACCAAAATAGCAACCCATAAGACCAATGTTCAAAATTACGATTTTTAAACTTAAATTTAGACCAAATTTGATTTTTCCTGGGGTTGAGGCTGTCTCTAAACTAATTTTTGGGCCAAAATACTCTTAAATGCAAAGTTTAAGCAAAATCTAACCGCTAGATTTCGAGATCGTGGAACACACATACCTTCAGATATTGCTCGTATTATAGTATAGGATTTGCTCGCGGGTAAAACACATGTTTTTTCCTCTCGTCGTCAGGTAGATCCAAGAAATCTCTAGATACATTGGGTGTTGGTAGAGCGCCGAGTTTAGTTATTATAGTACCAGGTTAACCGAGCCTTGCGCGTTGGTTTTGATTCAATTTTAATATTTTCACCAACAACCAACTATACCTCTTCACAGTCAACAGCTGTTTCAAAAGGTCTGCTTAACATTACTGTTCCTTTATTTTTGTTTACATTTAGTTGTTATTTCGTTACCAAAATAGCAACCCATAAGACCAATGTTAAAAATTACAATTTTTAAACTTAAATTTAGATCAAATTTGATTTTTCCTGAGATTGAGACTGTTTCTAAACTTATTTTTGGACCGAAACACTCTTTAATGCAAAGTTTAAGCAAAATCTAACAGCTAGATTTCGAGATCGTGGAACACACATCCCTTCAGACATTCCTCGTATTATAGTATAGGATTGTATACCATAGAGTAACAGGAGAATCGTTACCACAAAACAGCTTTGAATATTAAGAAAAAAATAATCAAATCAAACAACGTACTTATTTTTTATTCTAATAATTCTTTATTTCCCCGGTCCCCCTGAAGTACAGTTCACCCCGGCATTCCTGCTGTTGTGATCTCTCGTCCGACCGACGTGTGTTTATTTTTCCAGCCGGATGGCGCGCCACCGTCACCGTCACTCTCGTCATCGCCGACCCCGGACAATGGGGCAGCTGAGGCTTTGATGCCCAGTGGGCATGACAACGACCCTGCCCGGGGCAAGCAGCTGCGAGGGCGCCTTCTTGAGATGCGCCGCCGCCGCGCCGCTGGGGGTGGAGTGGCGAGGAGGACGGAGCAAAGAGTAATGAGTACCTTCTAGACTGCAACAATAACAAAATCCATACACTTTTGTGGAGTACAGCTAGCAAAGGTTATCATTTACGTTCTAAAACTTAATTGATATTTCTTCCCGTTCAGGTGCTATCCAACCAAACCATTTTCAGTAAGCGCAATATTTTTATAGCATTTGAAGCAAAATGGACAATGAATTAAAACAATCGAATTTGATCATTAATTTTATCGAAGTTTAATTGTATTAATAATGGTTGTGTACCATCCAAAAAGCTGGTTGAAATATATTTTAGTTATACCCAATTTTTCACTTCATCATTTTAATTTGTTGAGGAGTCATTGTTTTACATTAAATATGAGAAAAAAATGATATATAGTTAAAAACATAAATCTATGAAAGAAGGTACATAAGTTTTTAATTTTGTACAAAGCTCTTCTCAAAAATTCTATTTTAGGACAGCTTGAAAGTCCCTGGTATTTAAAAGTTGCATTGTTTCTCTTAGAAATTTAAAGTTCTTTCATGAAGTGTTTTACTACATGGTGGAGTGAAGAGAAAAATACGAGTGATGTATTATGTGTTTTAAAAAGAACTACTCAATTTAAAAAATTATTAAAATTATATTTAAATAAATTAAATACGACACTCTCGAGTTGCTTGAAAAAGTGCTCCAAATTTTTGTGATCATTATAAACATTACAGTGAATTATATATTCACTACTGTACCTTGAAAATGGTGCGTGTTAAAATCAACCATCTTAGCAAAAAATATCAAAGAGTGGAGCCTGTACAAAACGTGTAAAAAAGTTCTGAACTCATTATTTTAACATCTGTATGCTCAACATTCCACCCCTAAAATATGTTTTTATCATTCTGCACGAAATCAGCCAGTTTGTTGTTTTCCCAATAGTACCAAAAACGTTTCTTTTTTGTCCTAGGACTGAAAATCAGTTGGAGTATTTTTTAGGTCCTAAAGACTGAAAAGGCAGCTGTTTGCTAAATGTTATTTATTAATTTTCATTGTAGAATAGTGAAATTCAAACCTTATATTAAAGCATTGTTTGTAAATAACAGAAATTTAAACACTGTATATTCTTACTTTGTAAATATAAAGTAAAAAATACAATTTTATAGTTGATACTTTTAACAAGTAAAAGTGTAATTCTGCATTATGATAAAAAAAACTTTGTTCATAAAAAAGCAAAAGTGTCGTTTTGATGCTTAATCGTTTTTGCGTAATATTACGTAGCACTCTCGAATCGTGTAACATTGGTTCATTTGTTTAGTTTGGGCTTTAGCCACTGCCGGGAGAGGTTATAAGTGCTCGCCGTTTATTGGTGCAGTCCATTTTCCCGGTTCGCAGACGATCGTTTGCCGGTTCCCCCGGGGCGCGTCGTGAACGAAGTGATTGGGCTTCACAGTGTTTTCTATTGTTACTTTTTGTGTTATTTGCGCAGTTTAGCAGGTAATTAAGACTAATCGGTGGAGAACGTGTATTCTGATGATAAAAATCGCTTCGATGAGAGTTTTAAGTGACGATCCCCGGCACCACTGGCGGACTACGTTAGTTTACGTACCGGAAATGACGTCATGATATTTGACAGAAAATAGATGAATAGACAACTTCTGACGACTTTTTAGCAACATACAAACAATTACCTAGTGATTAAACAAAAAAAATTTTCGCATTTTTGATGACCCCATATATGGATTTTCCGCACTCAACGTGTTAAAACACGATTGCGCACTAAAAATAAGAGCCACTTTTGCTCCTAGTGATGAAAACTATTATTTTTATACAATACCAACAATAGTTCTCTTTACAGTTAGGCCTAACGGTTTTATACAACTCAGCAGTAGCAAGTGATTTTAATCTAATTCCATTAGATGTTCCTTGGTAATGGGATTAAACAGCGATAATTGAATGTAGCGATTTGTTATATCAAATTTGAATGCCCCTAATTGTATATAATCCATCCGACGGATCGAAACCTTTATGTATTTCAAACATTATTTGAAAACAAACGTTACACTCACAAATATTAATGCTATTAAAATAGCATATGTTCTTTGGTTAGACATAAGCTTATAAACGAATCCGGGAATAATTGATTGTAAACCATATAATATAGTTTTAGTGAAATGTTTAATGGATAAGCTTGTTACGAGAGTTAGAGAGAATCAATTAACATTTTCCAAGAAGAGCTGTATTATGTATAACATAAACGTAAAAAAAGTTATAAGTTTTTTCTCATTCGAGAGCCCATTGCTGCTTTAAACTTTTCTTCTAAACATTTTAACTGAATCAAACTTTTTCAAATTTTAAAGCCGCAGCTGACCACTTAAGCAAAACAATTTAAAAAATTCTAGGACTTTTTTTTACAAAACGATAAACATAGGCTACAATCAACAATTTTACAAACGAGAAGAAAACACACTGCAACATGTAAAAAATTAAGTAAACTTGATAACCAACTAACATGTTAAATAAATAAACTGTTCGTAATGTCTCTATATAGACTACTTTGGTGGAAATTACATTTCGTTATAATACCCTTGCTAAACAATCGTACCAAAGTTAAAACCAAAAGTTTCAAGTTGTTACTCTTAAAAAATCTCAGTTTAAACATTGTTCAACTGTTAAGACATATTTATAAGACTTAATATCTTTAAATGGAAATCAGTAAAAATTTAACTTTCAGCCTTAATTTTTATCCATAAATATGACATCGCCTACCCATGCTTTAGTTTAGGCTACCTATTTGGCTGTTTTCTTTTTAAAGTATGTTACATTGAATAGAGTTGATGATTTGACTCATTATATAAATCGATTACTGTAACTCGATAAAAAGTCAAAGTAGTAAAACAGAGTTTCAGACTATAAAATACGTTATTTCCCCTTACCTTATAAAATCCCTAATATACCGAATCGACCACAATTCATCTCCCTCGGCTTTCTCTTTCATTTTGGAACTTTTCCATTAATTAACTACAACTACTTATATGACTTGAAATCCCGTTAACTCACTACGCACCATTAAATTTCGAGTCCTTTGAATATATTATTATTATGAAACGCGTAAACATATATAAATATAATTAAACACATTGAGAAAATATGATTTAAAAGTAAGTTTAGAGTAGAGTAGAGAGTTAAGAGTCATCTTCACCCCTGTGCCAGTAGCCCATTGTTGCGCAGTCGGCAATGTTAACCATACGGCTTTTATGCTAAAACATGGTATTTTATTCCCCTGTTTCGGACGCCGTTCTTCGACCGATTTTCTTTAAACTTGGTAAGTGTGTACTGTCTGTGTCGTCGCAAAGTAACTCGTTTTCCTTAGTAATATTTGTAAAATTTTCAAAATTTCGAGGTCTGAAGGGCCTAATATAACTATTTAACTAAACACTTACCAAGTTTAAAGAAAATCGGTTGAAAAACGGCGTCCGAAACAGGGGAATAAAATACCATGTTTTGCATTAAAAGACGTATGGTTAACATTGCCGACTGCGCAACAATGGGCTACCGGCACAGGGGTAATGATGACTCTTAATATTTTGTGAATTAACAGAAAGCCATAAAACTGGTGGTAGTGAATTAACGGGTAAGTTACTTTAAAAAAAAAAAAACTCAATACCGCAAAGGGTTTCCCAATGACGCCGCTGCACACAGCAGCGCTAGCGTCGCTGGCTCGACCCACAATAGGCGTTCAGCGCTCAGGTGGTTGTGGAGCATCCACTAATTAAGCATAACAGCAACAGGCCGCCGCCATGAATATTGATAACCAATGAAAGGTGCTTCAGTTTTATTTGCATTATCCACCACTCGCCGCGGCCCTTGACTGAAACAGCGTCACGCCCGAGAAGAAGAGGCTGTGGAGGGTTGAAAACGTTTGGGAAATATTTTAGGACTTTATTAACAATAGATTTTTCGTACGACTGTCCATGAAGACAGTTGTTTACGCACTCGATACTCGTCGCAAAACAGGTGATTGCCGTATTCATTTTACTTTGCTCCCGCTAGATTTACTTTGCGCACGCTATGGACTTACTTTGCGCACTCCAGTGTTAAAACATTAGAACACAAAACAACATGCATTAGCAAGCAAGGAAACGTTGATTAGTCAGGAATTAAGTAGGCAACACTGGATATAAACATCTGATCTATTGTCCTTGTAGTCGTTTTTGATGAATCAACATAAACATAACCTACAAACCACCTGTAGGTGAGACTGTGTGTAAGTTAGGTGCACAATGATCAACTATGACAGTGACTTTAGTGATTTAAGTGACTTATTCCCTGAAGATCCTTGCCAAGACTACTAAAACAATGGCGTTAAATCTGATACATGAAAAATCCAATGGATATTGAACTAAATTTAGGAAGTGCATAATATAGGCTTTCATAAATATTAAACATTTATACTTATATAATAAATATTTGGCAGTCGGTAAAATTTAATATGCAACTCGTGCGAAAAGTGCCTTCACTGCACTCGAGAGAAATTATTCCACACTCGCCTGTGCATAAACATTTCACTCGAGTGCAGCAAATTTGCACTTTCCGCACTTGTTGCATGAATAACTATCCACCTTGTGAGAAGATTCTTCAACAATACTTATGGAAATCGAACACAGAGTCATCGATAAATTAACTGATCGACGTAATTATTACGTTTTAAGGGTATGAGTCTGCTTACCATGATGGCTAATGTGTACAATTACTCATTAATTTGAAAACTTTAACCCTTATTGAGGCATGAAAGAGCTACTTTTGCTACCATACACCTTTTTACGAATTAAAAAATGCTCTTGATCCTTTTCCGTTTAATAATAATTATTATAAAATTAAAACCGTCAACTAAACTCATCATGAAACTAAAATGGATGATAAATGGATGATAAAATCGATGACTTCCAGAATAATTTATAATTTATAGAGTAAGATGTATCTCAAGCAGCTCTAGTCTCCATCTACATACTAACTGCTCAAAACTACATCAGCACTTAATAATTAGTTTATACAGTGTAAACGATCAATCCCCCGTGATCGCAGGACCTAGTTGAAATTTCAAAATTATCAAATACAGTTTTTCAAAATCAACAACATTTGAAAATTTGCCACTAACGTACTGATAATTATTTGTGAAAATTAATTTTTTCATGAATACAGTATTTTGACATGGATTTGAAAACGCTAAAAATTGTATCCTGATTAAAAGCTTTCTTTGACATTTCAAGCGGAAAACACTGAAAAGATTTCAAAATAGTAAGATGTGGAGTTTACGAAGGTGTACCGGCACTTCCGCATCCGCGGTCGCCCTCCACGACGACTATGGAGGCATGGAGGCCACGGCGGCGAGGCCGGTAGCCATGCCGTCCCACGGCAGCTGCTGAGGCGAAGCCCAATTGGCCGCCGTTGGCCTCGAACCCGCGGCTGGCGGCCGGCGATACCATCTGCCGCTGACAGCTCCGAGGCCCGCCCTCGCGCTGTCACCGGAGTGGGGCCAATCTGGGACCTCCGGTTACCGGGTGGGTGCCTGGTGGGTTACTGGTACACCGGGGTGGAGGCCGACCTTCGATCACACGAGGAATCAATGTGGGAAAGGAAAAAAAATATGGACTACTGAACAAGTTGGGATTTGTTGCTCTCCCTTTTATGGATTTACAATTGTATCTTTTCATCATGGTTTAATTTCTCTTCCTACAAAGTTCTTGTTTGATTCCTATGTAGGTTTTGGTATGAGTGCTTGGTGTAGGTGAAAGCTAGCAAAAATTTGACAGGAAATGTCTTTTCGTAGCCTACTCATCAAGGCCTAAGATATTTCTAAAGTCTTTCATCCGTTGATTTGATATTTTGATAATTGTAAATATTATTGGAACAACAAAGTGGATAAAAGATGCGATTCGATTAAAAGGTACAGGATAAAATTATATTGTTGGAGTTGGTGATTGAAACACCCATGAAGATGAATTGAAGTATCCTTTGAACAAGTAGCCGAGCAAGGAAATGATAGGACGAAGAAATCTCTGCGGAGAACTGAATTGCTGGATTTAGACTTGAGGAATAGGCCTACCTGTTGAAATTATCTAACTCTAAGTAGGTAAACCTCAAAACTTGCAGACCCCCTCATTACGTCGGGACCTTTGGAGCACTTTGTTGGTTTTCGTAGGCTCCATCATGATGATGAGAGTAACAACTTTTCACCTGTAATTAATTGCTGCAAGAGATATAGAACAGCATTAAAGGTACCATGCAAGCGAGAAGAATCTGTTACAAGAACGTGATTGGGGGATTGAACAGAAATTGCTTTGATAGATTTTCAATGTACTTACGATCAACTTCCTTCATGATCGAACTTTGCACCACGAGGGAGGCCTTCACTTGGGTAGGCTATCCAAAAGTAGGTGAAATGTCACACCCTATGGCAAATCTTGAGTATAGGCCAGGTTGGAGTAGGTCTGTTTTACAAGAGAACATAAATACTTCATCTGGAAGTGTGCTGCTTGACTTCCCAGATGAAAATGATGGTTACTTTCAAAGTGTCAAATCTTGACTGACCTGTGCATCATGAGAGAAGGTCAGCCTTTCGCAGGGGTGAATTGACCTCTCAAATCAGAATTCAACTTCCGAAATGCCAAATCTTTATCGAACTCTACATCATGTTTTATTTAAAACCCAAAAACGTTGCACCTTCAAAGTCTTTGTTCTCAAGCAACCTCTGAATTAAATCAAACCATCATGATGGTTTCTTATCTAAAATTGTTTAACCCCCAAAGTGTCCAACCCTTCGCGAATCCTGAACTTATGGGCCATATTTTCACCGTTCCCTTCAAAAACCAAAGGCGCAACATCTAACCTATATCTGTTTTACCACCTTACATTATTTTTACCCTACCTGGGACCTGATTTATCGCCTCCGCCTGATCCGACACCCCCGGTTTCCCAGACGTGCGTCGCCCACCGTGCCGCCCCGCCACCCCGGCGACTTATCCGGCCGTGCGGCGGCATGCGGCGTGCGGCGCGCCGCTGCGGCATTACGATGTTGGATCACGTAGCCGGCCCATCGGCATGGGTCCCACGTCGGCGACACGACGTCATCTCGGTTATTAGTCTCGTCCCGGGGTGTCGATAATACCGGTATTTATTATTAGTTCCGTATAGTCACCTCATGTCGGTCCCCGGGCGAGGAATTTCGGTTGCGATTGATTTACGGGAGGGAGATACGTTTGGGAAGATGTATTAGATTTTGGAGTGGTAGGCTGCTGTCAACCTAAGCGGCGCATATAGTGTACTATGAGACCTTCAGAATTTTTATTTGTGCATGAATGTACCAGTTATTAAAGACGATAAACCGTGAAGAGAAACGGTTTACTTATTTTATTGAGTTTATGGTCATATTGTAGTTGATTACGAATAGATAATGCTGAATAAAATTGTTGCATTCGACCTATTTTGACTTTGGATAGTTAAAAGACCATGTGTTTAGACCGGTGCCTTTGCGAAAACTTTAAAAATAAAGACGAAAAACGCAGTACCTATAGGACTCTTTTACAACCTAAACTGTCATAATGTAAGTAATCATGTTCCTATATCAATAAACACGATGTTACGAAAAAGATGTCAATAAAATAAATTGTAAGCCAAATACGCCTCAAATAATCCTTATATTCCCCACACAAATTGTTTGGCTCATAGATAATTTGAGTACAAAACAAATTCAATTAACTTGTTTTGAAAAGGGTTACCAAGCTCCATACATAATTATCAATTAGGTTGAAACCTTAGAAAATATAAATACTGTGTAAACGTATTGTTGAAACCAAGAAATGTTAGAATATCATCATTTTTCACCTAATAATAATAACTCCTTCCGGCCAGGTAAACGGGCAAGGTGTTCCCCAACAATTTTATTACAGTATTAAAGTAATTCCAGAAACGGCGTCTCACGTAATTGAGGCTGCGGCACTGTCATTATTTATTTTGTGGGCTGTCATTAGTGCGCTGGCAGCGTGTATGTTTTCGGAATAATTCATATCTTCCGAATCACTATCATCAGCGTGATGCGTCGTTAGCGTCAGCCGCGACGGACGGTCGGACCCGCCACTGCTGAGTCATGATCTCTCTCACTCTAACGTCTTTGGATCACGGCGAGGTTTGATTTCACTTTGGAAGTCTTTGACTGACCCAAGTATTTAAATCACACTGGGGTTTCACTTTACTAGTCCTCGAGTGACCATCGACAGCTCGAATGGATCACGATGAGATGGATTTGGTTTTTTCATCTTTAATTTACAAAGGCGTTTAATCTAACTTTGGAAGTCTTTGACTGACCCAAGTATTTAAATCACATTGGGGTTTCACTTTACTGGTCCTCGAGTGACCATCGACAGCTCGAATGGATCACAATGAGATGGATTTGGTTCTTTCACCTTTAATTTACAAAGGCGTTTAATCTAACTTTGGAAGTCTTTGACTAACCCAAGTATTTAAATCACACTGGGGTTTCACTTTACTGGTCATCTACTGACCATCGACAGCTCGAATGGATCACGATGAGATGCATTTGGTTCTTTCATCTTTACTTTACAACAACGTTTGGTATTACTTTGGAGGTCTTTGACTGACCCAAGTATTAAAATCACATTGGGGTTTCACTTTACAGATCCTCAAGTGACCATCGACAGCTCGAATGGATCACGATGAGATGGATTTGGTTTTTTCACCTTTACTTTACAACAACGTTTGGTGTACTTTGGAAGTCTTTGACTGACCCAAGTATTAAAATCACATTGGGGTTTCACTTTACAAGTCCTCAAGTGACCATCGACAGCTCGAATGGATCACGATGAGATGGATTAGGTTTTTTCGTCTTTATGGTGACGTTCGATTTTACTTTGGAGGTCTTTGACTGACCCAAGTATTGAAATCACACTGGGGTTTCACTTTACTAGTCCTCGAGTGACCATCGACAGCTCGAATGGATCACGATGAGATGGATTTGGTTTTTTCATCTTTAATTTACAAAGGCGTTTAATCTAACTTTGGAAGTCTTTGACTGACCCAAGTATTTAAATCACATTGGGGTTTCACTTTACTGGTCCTCGAGTGACCATCGACAGCTCGAATGGATCACAATGAGATGGATTTGGTTCTTTCACCTTTAATTTACAAAGGCGTTTAATCTAACTTTGGAAGTCTTTGACTAACCCAAGTATTTAAATCACACTGGGGTTTCACTTTACTGGTCATCTACTGACCATCGACAGCTCGAATGGATCACGATGAGATGCATTTGGTTCTTTCATCTTTACTTTACAACAACGTTTGGTATTACTTTGGAGGTCTTTGACTGACCCAAGTATTAAAATCACATTGGGGTTTCACTTTACAGATCCTCAAGTGACCATCGACAGCTCGAATGGATCACGATGAGATGGATTTGGTTTTTTCACCTTTACTTTACAACAACGTTTGGTGTACTTTGGAAGTCTTTGACTGACCCAAGTATTAAAATCACATTGGGGTTTCACTTTACAAGTCCTCAAGTGACCATCGACAGCTCGAATGGATCACGATGAGATGGATTAGGTTTTTTCGTCTTTATGGTGACGTTCGATTTTACTTTGGAGGTCTTTGACTGACCCAAGTATTGAAATCACATTGGGGTTTCACTTTGCTGGTCCTCGATTGACCATCGACAGCTCGAATGGATCACGATGAGATGGATTAGGTTTTTTCGTCTTTATGGTGACGTTCGATTTTACTTTGGAGGTCTTTGACTGACCCAAGTATTAAAATCACATTGGGGTTTCACTTTACAGGTCATCTACTGACTATCGTCAGCTCGAATGGATCACGATGAGATGATGGATTTGGTTTTTCATCTTTACTTTACAACGACGTTTGGTATTACTTTGGAGGTCTTTGACTGACCCAAGTATTAAAATCACATTGGGGTTTCACTTTACTGGTCCTCGAGTGACCATCGACAGCTCGAATGGATCACGATGAGATGGATTTGGTTTTTCATCTTAACGATGACGTTTGATTTTACTTTGGAGGTCTTTGACTAACCCATGTATTAAAATTACATTGGAGTTTCACTTTTCAAGCCTAGACTGACCATCGACAACTCGAATGAATCACGATGAGATGGATTTGGCTCTTTGTAACATGGGTGAAGCGCGGGTTACCTGGCCTTTCACGCAGACTTTGAAAATTTTTTTGTGTTCCACTTTCTAAAATAAATCTGTAATTTTTTGGATTTTTTGCTATCTGTTGGACTTGAAAAATATACATAATTTCAAAACCAATTCAATTTAAATCAAAGAAGATAACAATATTTTTGAGTGAAATATCTTATTAAAATTTTTTGTCATAAACTTTATGACATGTTTTAAAGATGACTGAGTCCCTTACTTTTGGTATAAGGGGGTTTTCTGTATCATGATCTTACTCACATTTACATTGAAATGTATTGTTAATTACAATAGAAAATTGAAAACTATTTACCTAAGGAGTTCACTTTATGATCAAAACACCTTTTAGAAGAGTGAACACTTCATGAAAGTCAATGTTTATTGTTCGTTATTTTTGAACTAACATGTTGTCTAATTTTATAAACTGCATCCAGTTCTTATTTGCATATTTTTGAGGATATATGCTTAGCCTACACTCTTGCTGACTTGGAGATTGAAGAATTTAAAACGAACTTTTATCAGGAATCAGAGAGCATCGAGCCTGATATTACCTAGTAAAAGTAAGAAGAGCTGAGTTTGTGGCAGCCATTCTCCTAGTCGATAGCCAACCATATGGCGATGCATTATAAAACAGCTATTACACAAACCACCGAGGAAATAAAAAGTAAACTGACGATCGTCGGTGACAGGCCGTAATCCCGGAATATTATCGCTTCATCAGCTGATTGTCTGTCATGGCGGACTATCATTTGGCGGGAATCATTACGGTGGCGGGACCGCCCAGCCAATTATATCGTCGCCTTCACACCTGGGGCCAGGTCTACCAACTTTACCATTCTACTGATGGACAGTCCTACCAACTGATAGTTTCTACTGCATTGCTTGATGATACTGTTTGTATTTATTAAAGTACATTTGTTTTTTTGAAATGGGATTTCCGCTTGGTTTCTTCTGCAATACCTTACAAACGTTTTTGTGACTTTTATTCTCCCCTTAGCAGCACCTATAAAGGAAATTAGTAGTAAAACTTTTCGATTTCCATATTATTCTATAGTGTCTCCTATGGGGTTACTACAGAAATTGTTTGGTTTTAGGCTATATTTAACGATATGTAGCAGATTTTATTTGGAGAGGGCCTATAAGCAGCAAACAAATTATTTCAATAAAATTGAACGAAGTGGCCCGTGCGCAATTTGCGCATTTTATGATTCTGTTTAGGAGTGAAACTCACCTACAGTACGTGAATGTTGATTATGAAGTAACAGAGATCTATTTTTGTTCACTATCTGGCTTTTAAAATTCATCTGAAGGTAGCTGTTAAATTACAATTCACCTTAAAGAACTTGCAATAAAAGTTGGTCAACATTTTAAAGCGCACTCTAGAAATAAATCAAAGGCGAGGGGGCGAAGCCCGAAGTGATATGACCTTTTTAATTACGATTCGTCACTGCGCTAAATCCTAAGCTTTAAAATGACACCTCAATCTTAAAAATCGGTTCAGTAGGTCGAGAGAAAAAGGGACGTAACAGACGAAACCCTTATAGAAATAAGAATAAAACGAGGTGGCCCGTGCGCAAATTGCGCATTTTATGATTCTGTATGAGTGAATTTCACCTACAGTACGTGAATGTTGATTATGCACTGACAGAGATATATTTTTTTACTATCTGGTTTTTAAAATTCGTCTGAAGGTATCAGCTGTTAAATTACAATTCACATTAAAGAACTTGCAATAAAAGTTGGTCAACATTTTAAAGCGCCCTCTAGAAATAAATCAAAGGCAAGGGGGGCGAAGCCCAAAACGATATGACCTTTTTAATTACGATTCGTCAGTGCGCTATATCCTAAGCTTTAAAATGACACCTCAATCTTAAAAATTGGTTCAGTAGGTCGAGAGAAGAAGGGACGTAACAGACGAAACCCTTATAGAAATAAGAAGATAGATTGAATAGTTAAAACACTACAATAAGGTTTACCAGGGGGTTTTTAATGTTATTTACCATAGTTATACGTTAGGTTAGCTCTTATGAACATCGAAATACAAATTAAACTAGTGCATCGATGTACAAAAATTTTGTATAAATTTCAATTTCGTCTGGTGACGTGTAGCCTACTATGGTACTTTTTAACTTAAATAAGTTAATGCATTCTTACTTTGCTTAATATATAGTAATTCATTTTATTATCAATTAGGTTTAGTAACAGCAACTTGCACACATATTTACAAAGAATTCCTGACGGGACGTCCAGTTTACAACATAAAAATACGATTATTTCAACACAATAAAATTCAAATCACACTTGCAACATCCCTACACGTGCGGCCGAACCGGACCGGAGAAAAAATGCGGTAGAGGGTTGTGGGGGAAGGGAGGGGTTGTAGCAATAACCGGCATCGGTATTACCGTGTTAGGCCGCAGGCTCTGCCACTGGCCGGCAATATCAGCTGATACGAGGTCCCGGGACAACAATGGTGCTCATAACCTGTCATCAGCTGATAAATATTGGTCCCTCGGGCTCACGTGGTCTGGTGTGCGTTACATAGCGCAGATACCGCCTCAGCTGGACTGGGTTGGGTTTGAATTTAATAAGAGAAACGATCCTAAATAAGTCAAATAACAAGTTAAAAAATGTTTGTCTTTCTAGGATGTGATTTTAAAAATCGTTCGAGGATAATTAATTGAAAAAAGAAAAAAGAGCGAGTTTCCAGTTACATTATGCCATCACAAATACCCTCTTTTATTTATTATTGTTTTGTAGCTTAAAGGAATACCTTAGGAGCCCGTGTCTACATTTTGCTCTCAGTTAAATGTGCTATGTAACAACCCCAGATACAGGTGACATACTAATAAAGCCGGGGTTTAAGCTCTTAAAACGTCAAAAATTCAAACTGGCAAGTACCAAAAAGATTTTAATCTCATAAACTGAAGTTAAAATATACCCTACAATATTAGGGTCTATTGAAAAGCGGCTAGTGCGATTTAAACTAAGAAAGATTTAACTAAAGAAAAAATAGATCGATTATCTTAAAACAACAAAAAAAGGCCGGATTTGATAAAAAGCTTATATACTCGTATAGAAAAACTAATTTTAGCAGTAAAATAAAGACAAATTGCAAGTATGTTGAGAAAGAAAAAAGATCAAACTGCACACTAGCCATATAATAAAATTATACAGCGAATGTAAATAAATCAATCATTACTCAGATTGAAATAAATAACAGTTGAAATGTCTAAACATTCGGAAGTAAACAAGAACCCCGGAAGAAGTGTAACCCACTCAGAAATGGCCTGAAGGAATTCACAAAGGCGCTTGAGCGTTACAAGTGGACATTGTGCGATGTAGTAAAGATACGACCATTGATGAGCTTTCATTCATAAAACTGCAACAATGGGCATAGTTGTGAATGGGGCGGTGGCGGCCCGTACAATACCGTTGTCTGGTAACTAAACATATTCCGCCATTGACCTGCTCGGCCGACGTTATTATGTTATAATGAAACGGCAGGGGAGATCAACAAACTAGCTTTTTGTGGCCGCATATTGTGTGTCAATGGAGTCAAAAATCAGGAGGGATCTTCTTTGGAAAGTGGATTGGCGAGTGTATATTTGATCCCTATTCGTCACCCTCATATAATTTGATAAGAAGGAATTTAGATTTTTTCCAATTTACGGTGCCTTGGCTTTTTTATAGAATGAAGAAACGAAATAGGCGTACAATATAAATTATTTTAATTGTTCATATTATTATTTGTCTAATTAATTAAAAAGATAACTTCGTAATTACCAAAATGTTGGTACTGTTCTGTTCATCTGTACTGTATTCATCTGTATTCATTCTGTTCCGTACTGTATTCGTCGTAATCTTAAATATTTCTTGCTTTTCTGCAAGAGTCCTTATACACTTTTCCGCAATTTTTCCAATAATTAAAGTAGAAAAATATTATGTATTTTAGACACCTGAAACGTTTTATACTATTCGGAATTTAAGGAACAATTTATTGAACAATTCGGAATTTAGCTTTAACATTGTTCTATAACCCCAAATTTTGTTTAGTATGAGCAATGTTTTCCATTCAAAATTGGTCTTATAGAAAGAAAGAAATATTAGTAACGCTTTGGAATGTATTACGGTAAATCTAGGTTAGCATGGACTGCGTATTAATGTCTAGCAAAATTAGCATGGAATATGACATTTTTAAACCCAAGTAAATTTGGCTGACCATCAACTAACTTTTACGTTGCGCATACCAAGAGGACGTCATAGCTAAAGGCAAATATTGGAGCAATTTAACTACAGTAAAAACTACAAACTGAATATAACCTACAGTAATAAGCAATTTACTTAGTTTCTTTGGATAATTACTTTAGCAATATTTTATAATTGAATTCGTTGTACCCAATTCAAACTTCAAGCCGAAATCACTATTCCAACCGCAGCATAGCATTATGAAATAAAAATTGCATAGTAGAATCCAACATGGCCCTCCCTCCCCCTCTAGCTGTCACGGTCCCTTGAGGGGTGGAACTGGTTGCTATCAGGGGAGATCTGACGGTTCCGGCGGAAGTGCCCCCCTTTACCCCCCCCCCCACCCCGGTAGCATGGCGGGTCACAGACGAGGTCCAGATTTAATTCTTTGTCCGCGAGAAATTGATTTTTAAACAGGCAAGTAATGAGAGAGTACGGGCAAACATAGTGATTAGGCCTACGAAGGGACGGTCTCGGCGGTTGCCAAGATTGTTAGTGGAAATTGTCGGTTGGTAACACTGATTACGGTGTGGACCACAATTTAGTGGTTGCTGTCCGTGTAAATTATACGGACGGAATCACTGTATTTGGGCGAAACGAAAAGTTTGTTCTCGTTTTAAGGCTTCGCCATAGTTTAAGGGTTTTAAGAGGGATAAATTTATAGATTTATGCAGATTGATTTTTGCTTCATATGTTATAGGATTGGTAAGGTTTAATCACAATGATTTGCATTATAGTTGCGGACCTTCTCTCTACTTAACATCAGATTCAAGGTTGATATAGGTTAAGAATCTGAAGAAGGAGAAAACAAGGAGTCACTTAGTACTTTTTTAATACGCCACAGAAGGATTGGCAGGAGAAAGAGGAATTAAAAATTTCATGATAAAAATTTTACAGGTTTAAAAATCTCAGTTGTGCTTGTAAAACATATTTAGGCCCATACGCTCTCAATATAAATTATTTTAGAGTATTTAAACTTATTAAATACACAAAAAATGTATAGGGGTCTCGAATCGATAATTATTTTAGCACGGTCTTTTTTATTAATTGAAGTATTACTAAGTGACTTATGATAAATAAAATCTATGAGATAAACCACTAACAGTATTATTTTACACAGTTTTACTCATCCTAAAAGATTTTAGATAAAGCGCACAGAAGATTAATTATCATAGAAGAATATACTCGTAAATTACAAAGTAACATTGCGCATTCTGCGAGGTCCTTCACAGCAGGTCTTTACTACAACTTGGATAGACTCCCGATCTGCAAAACCTTAAATATTACCTCTGGTTGATTTTCTTCAGCGCCCTGGGCTTATCAAGCAATAAAAGTACCAACGATTTAGGTAGAACCAATTCTAGGATAAGTTTTTTACTACCCCAAATAATTCAAACATATTAATGAAGAAAAGTCAATTTGCAAGATGTTGGTTTTTAAATCCTCCTCGGCGCACCCAAGGCAATACCATCTCTAACACGCCCAATCGTGCGTGAACCTCCTCCTCTGTGCCCGGATTACCCGATTAGCGGCATTCACCGGTGACTATTCATTTGCCACAATGGTCTGGCAACATTGTCACTACCCCATGGCCATTGACGGTACAATGCCACTTGCCGCGGCAAGGGTTGCTCTGTACCACCTGTGCAGCAGCTATTCACCGCAAAGTCACATTCAGCCGCGCCGCTCTTTTCAAAATACTGAATGGCGCCAGCCGATTGAACGTTTTGTGATTTAAATAATTCGAGGGGCCCGTCACAATAAGGCGCGCATCTTTGTGCAACAGGTCCCACAAAGAAAATTGTGGCGCCCTTACGCTTCTGAATGACCTTGATCATTTATTGGGTCAAGGCTGTACAGGGGGTTTTTTGTATTGGAGGGGGGCATTGTGATTTTTTGGATTAAGTTCTTTGTGTGTTTTTTGCTTCATATGTAATAGGAAGGTAAGTGGTATTTAATGTAACAGTACAATGGGTACTCAAACAATAATAAACAAATTTCATATTTAATGCAAAAAGACAAAAAGTAATAATTAAACTTTTACTTACCGTACCATTGTAGGAACTAAAAAATGTACTATTTATTCTTTTCTTTACTTAAAAAGGACATCTCAAAAGCGTATTTAGATATAAGTCTATATATCAAATTAAACGTTAGAAATTAGTAGGTATACCCTAAAAGCAATCACTATGATGTCCCTTTAAGTAAGGGAATTATTAACATTAAGAAACAATAAAATATATTTTTTATATTAATATTATTTTATGTCATACTAGTAAATAAAGGGACCTTTGTGTAATCGTGATCGGTAATAATGGTTTGGTATAATTGTTTAGTTGAACTTCACTCTTGTTTGTTCGAGACTAGATTTTCATTAGTAACAATTGTTTAAACATTTTTCAGAATCGCCTAAGAAAGTAGAGAACTAGAAGATTTATCTAGCTTTGGCTCATATGCCTTTACTAAACTTATACTTCTAAATTATTTATTAATTTTTTGAGGATAAATTTATTTCAAACAGTGTAGGACCGGGTTAAAATCGGATTTACTTATAATTTTGCTTAAAACTAGGCCTACATGTCTGATCAAGAATAATTCAAGTTTGATAAATATATTTCTACTTAAAGAATAATATACAGTTAGTCGGCATGAGTTTATCTTATTTTAACAAAACTAATTCGTTATAAAACAAAATATATGTCTGAGAGATATTATGTCGAAAAGTAACAATACTTGACAAGAAACAGTATTTAACTCTATTACGGCAAATAACAAAATTCTATGTCAGTAACAAACTGTATGTCGGTAATCAACTTTGAAGTGGATGTTGGAAATTTACTTAACTGTTGGCACAGTAATCATCAAAACTACCTAATTTGTCGGAACTGTATGTCGATATTCAACAAAACTTTTCTGATGTCGGTGGTAAACAAAGCTGTTGGTAAAAAAATTATGTCGGTAATCGATAAAACTGTATAGGATGTCGGTAATTGACTAAATGTAGGTAGTAAACAAAACCGTATGATTTATTTTTGGGATAGATACTATAGTATTCGGTTATAAGAGTCATCTTCACCCCTGTGCCAGTAGCCCATTGTTGCGCAGTCGGCAATGTTAACCAACGGCTTTTAATGCAAAACATGGTATTTGATTCCCCTGTTTCGGACGCCGTTTTTTTAACCGATTTTCTTTAAACTTGGTAAGTGTTTAGTTGAATAGTTATGTCGTATGTCCCTCATACCTCGAAATTTTTAAAATTTAACAAATATTATTTTCTGTAACGTCACAAAGTAACTCGATTTTCCTTTGTAATATTTCGAAATTTAGTAAAATTTTCGAAATTTCGAGGTATGAGGGACATAGTATAACTATTCAACTAACCGCTTACCAAGTTTAAAGAAAATTGGTTGAAAAACGGCGTCCGAAACAGGGGAATCAAGTACCATGTTTTGCATTAAAAGCCGTAGGCCTATAGTTAACATTGCCGACTGCGGAACAATGGGCTACTGGCCCAGGGGTGAAGATGACTCTAAAGTATTGTTTGTTCGAATTCAACAGCAATTGTTTTGCAAATAATTTAAATACCGATTGCGTAAAATTGAGGGGAAACGTTGTTTGGGAGCTCTCGATGACTTTGTAATAAACAGCAAAAAGCTACAAATAATTATAAAAATGAAGCCTATATAACTTGCATAATTTAGATCATAATTCATCTTTTACTTATAAAGCCTATTACTGTAGTCTACCTAATTGAAAATGTTTAACTCGTATTCAAACAAATTATAGAAATTTCGCTTCTGAAACCAGAAAGCTGAAATCACTCTTATGGTTTTATTATGGTTTGATTTGTTAAGGACAATGCATAACCCGATTTTAGTTGCGAATTTGAGCATAAACAACCTCTAATTTTATGTGTATCACTACGTCCAATCACGATAAAAACACAAAGCTAAAACCTAACCCGGAAATCGATAGGATAAAACTCAAGCAGAAGGCAAGTAGGGTAATTGGCGTCGGGATATCGGGAGAATATTCAATACAGCAAACACACGGTTGGTTAGCGGCATTACAGCATGGTTGACTACCCCCGGGGAGGGGAGGGGGGCTAGAGGGGGGGCGGCCCCTCCCCCGGACCCCGTGTGTGAACATCCAGGGCAAAAAACAAGACCGAAAACCGTTTATTGAGAGAACACCTGGCCGAGGGGAGATCCCAGGGCCGGTAACGTACGGCAGCTGGGGCGAGGGCCCCGGGGGGCGCGGGGGGGGGGGGGGGTTGCGACAGAGGATCACGGCGGCGGGAGTTGTGAGGCCGCGGAGATGGGAGATACCGCCGGAGATGGGGAGAGATTAGATCGGAGAGTTTCGCAGAGGAAGACAACATGGAGGAAGGAGACCTTGGCAATTTTATTATTCCATCCTGCGAAAACTAATGATTTTCTTCAATATATTTTGTGTATTGAAATGAATGCATAAATGAGTTTATTATAATCTATACGGATGCAAAAATAACATTTGGATGCTACGGAATAAAACTGACCACTAATTTCAATAACGTAGCCAGTCAAAAACAATATTTATACTAAGATTAACTCTTTCACTTATAAATAAAACCAGCGCCACCCCTAGTACATTATTGCTAGTAACAAATTTACAAAATGTAACAAAAATAGAAACTACCTCACTATCGGAAAATAAAACAATCTAAAATGACATTTGTTCAAATTAAAAATAAATTCTTGCATTGTTGCACCTTATTATGGAAACATTTTGATTGTTAAAATATTAAGGAAATAGGATTTTAATGGTTGAAATGTACCACCCCAGCAAACAATGACATATTGAATTCTGAAGTCGAGAAAAATAAATACTGTAATTCGTTAAAAAATAAAACTTCCTAATGACATTATGATTTTTTTTGCAACCTACTGATGTGTAGGACGTTCAAAGGCCAACAACTTTGAACTATGTATACGAGGAAAAACATTTTGAACTATATAACTTTGCATTGTAAATGCAAAACACTGGACATACTGCAGGACCACCAATGAATAAAGATAAGAAAGTGGGCTTCTACCCATTTCTTTGCAGTTTGGGATCTTATGAAGGCATTGGAGTGCCACCACGTTAAATTTATTTTACCATTGGAGCAATGCTTATTTGGGGTGTTATTTGTTCACCCCATTTTTGTCGTATGTTTTTTTTTTATGAAGTCCGATTGGTTCATAATAAATTATATTTGAATCTCAATTAAATTTACCATGCCTTTTGCGAAATTTATTCGTTGTATAAATATTTTATAACATACTGTAAAAAGGTTTTGAAAGTAGTTGCTTTATTAATTAGTAAAAACCTCTATTTGTTCTAAAAATTATTTTCGAAAAACCACATCCGTCTTGATGACCCCTTTATTTAGATAGATACACCATACTTTTATGATAAAAAAAATGCTTTATTGTTTTGCTCTAATGGGGAAAATACGGAATCTGGGTTGACTCCAATAATAGATAATGCTGGATAATGCATCCAGCCTCAAATCATCTGCTTTGAAGGGTAAAAAGGAAAGTAGGCACATAGTGCTAAAATTAAATGCAGTTTGCATCTAAGCCAAGTTATTGTTACTGTATTATGCTAGGCTTTTAGTTTTAATAAATTTTTATTGTAATACCTGTTAACTGCAGATGAATAATTTTGATGCACAAGTCATAACTTGATGCATGTTATGAAACCATGTTCGCACCGCTGGTTCACAAGTGTTATTCTCTCTAATGTAAACAATCACCTTGTACAGTCGATGCAGAAAATTTTTAATGGCCTATCCGGTGGAATTAATAAATGAATAAATTTAAAATTTATGTAATCGTAATTAAAAGTAGTTTTTTAATAACTATTCACAAAAATAAGCAAAAATTCCCGGGAAATAACACATAAACAAGACATTGCTGATCGTATTATAAATTGTTACTGCAAGGGTTCATTGTGCATTCGAATCAAGACTAAGATAGTTTATGTATACAGTAAATAAAAATAACAATAAACGCTGAAATTAAAATGCTTAAGGACATTTTATACAGAACATTTTTCCTTATTTGAAAGTTGATATTACACGCTAAAATTAAAAGAGAGGACTTTGTTCACTCTTTCCCTTATTTGAGTCTCAAAATTCAACGTGCGTCTTAAAATAAACATAGTAAAGTTATTACGAGTTTATTTTAGGCATAAAAATCTATTTTGATAAACATTTTAATATAAATACTTTTATATTTAAAGTATATTTATAATTGTATTTGTCTTAAAATAAACATAGTAAAGTTATTACGAATTTATTTTAGGCATAAAAAACTATTTTGATAAACATTTGAATATAAATACTTTTATATTTAAAGTATATTTATAATTGCATTTGCAATGAATTTTACTATAATTATCGAGCATAATCAAGTAAAATCCATTATCAAACACAGACCTTTTTCAATTTAATTTTTCAAATGATATTATTTCACATCTGTATATATCATTTGTATGGTTATTGAATAATTTATTAGTTTATATGTAATTGACTGTTTCAAAAATCCAAGCAATAAGGCCAAGAAGTACACTTAGCCTACTTAGAATTCGTTTACCATAAAATCACTTACGTGGAAGTTCAAAAAAGCTTTTCAAAAAACTATTCTCAATAAAATTTTGTTGAAAAACATAACGAATGTAACAAATCAATGGTGGCTCGTAATAAAGTTACAAATCAACAATTTGAAAACAATTAATAGAATTATTATATAATTAACAAACATAAGTGCGCAGTGTGAGAGTTACTAGATACAATGAGTCGCTCAAGACGGAAGCCAATGTGTTGTGTTGTGCTGATAAAGAGTCTTTGAGTCTTTGAATCTGTGTAATGAAGGCGAGTCTTTGATGTCTGATGTGTCATTGGGACTTGTTGGCTGGTAATGATTCAACAAGCTCATTACTGGCCAGACTTGTCAAAACAAGACGTTTTAGTATAAATTTAATAAATATATGGTAAATAAATTTAAAATTTTTATAAAAATATCAAAGCTGTCGGTATAGTCATTTGATTTGGAAATAACATTGTCCTATTGTGGGGTTGAAAAAAACTAATTATTAATGTGGCAAATAAAAGTAAAACATTAAAGTTCTGAATCTAATATAGCCTCTAAACATGATATTGTGCTTCGTTTAGTGATATATTGACATTTAATTTCTTTATGAAACTGAAAAAGTGTCGGCCCGTGGATGTTTAATTTTTTTTAATGCATGGTAATTTGTGATGTAAAACATTTACTGTATTGGATTTGATTAAATTACAGGATGTTTACAAAAGAACTGCTCGTTTTTAAATATTGTTTAAAATAATTACTCTTATATTTATGTACCTACAGGGTAAAATCTCATTTTTTTACAAAACATACAGAACAATGTTAGTACTATTCATTGTCCTGAAAATGATCAAGTTTTCTACTAATTTTACCAGCTGACTGTTAATGGAAGCAGTTGTTACAATAATCTCCTCATTTAAGCGTTTAAGGTCAAAAGAATTATTACTTTATTACTCTATGCCAAAAATAACATATATCTGGAGATAATGTTTCTCAAGACCACTCGGTGTTAATTGAAATGTATTGGTTCTTATGTACCTGATATGATCCTCTTGACGATGCCCACCCA
Source organism: Neoaliturus tenellus (assembly GCA_030545055.2). NCBI lineage: Eukaryota > Metazoa > Arthropoda > Insecta > Hemiptera > Cicadellidae > Neoaliturus > Neoaliturus tenellus. The sequence goes on from CM061536.1 coordinate 88,711,434, forward strand.
CATCATGATCGGTAGACCCAACCTTACAGCCATTGAGGCTGCTAGGCATTTGTCTGATATATGTTACATAAAAAAAAAAAAAAAAAAAACAAAAAAAAAACAGTAAAAATATTGTTGAACTTAATTCCATTGTTCTCCCCCATGGAGAGGTTATTACAGAATTTATTTACATTACAAACGATTGGTTGAAAATAAAATGGGAAGAACTTCAGTTTACCTTAAATATTTTCAGAACAATAAAAGTGTTCATATTGTACTGGAATAATAATAAAATAATAAAATCTTTGAGAGTTAAACATTCAGAATTAGTAGTTTTCATCACTAGGAGCAAAAGTGGGTCTTTTTGGTGCGCAATCGTGTTTTAAAAACGAGGCGCAGCCGAGTTTTTAAAAACGATTAAGCATCAAAAAGACACTTTTGCTCCGAGTGATGAACAACGTTTTTTATCATAATGCGAAAATTAGACTTTTGATCGTTAAAAATATTAACTATAAAGTTGTATTTTTAAGGTTATATTTACAAAGTAAGTAATATGCAGTGTTTTCATTTTTGTTATTTACAAACAATGCTTTTCATAACGTTTGAATTTCAAAATTATGCTCCTCAACATTAATAAATCGATAGTAATATACTTGGCAAACAGCTGACTTTTCAGTACTAGGACCTAAAAAATTCTCCAGATGATTTTTCAGTCCTAGGACAGAAAAGAATCGGTTTTGGTACTATTAAGAGAACAAAAAACAGGCCGATTTCGTGCAGAATGATAATATATATAATTTGTAAATAATTAATTTTTTAGATGTGATTTAAATCAAACTAAAAATCGGGGTGATTTATAAACTCCTTGTATTTTGTAAAACCAAATCATTGATAAAATTTTATTGTTATCTATTCTTAGCTATACTGTTAAACATCTGCTGCTTACATTTTTAAATCATCATTAACGTTATTTTATATTACACGTAGGATTTATTGATAGAGCCTTACAACCAGATTACTATTATTGTGATTATGACTATCAAGACAGAATTTTTTGCTCTAAATATCTCTGGACTATTCTTGAATTACTTTATCAGGTGTATTTACAGTAATTATAACTCAATTGTTGAGAATAATAACTCAGACCCCATACTCAGATGTTATACTTAGTCAAATCACCTATTAAAAAGAATTCTTTCAAAGCTGTTCAAAGAAAAAACAATTTTTTTATCACTGTAAAGTAAACGCAAGTATAATAACAACAAAAGGAAGGGTTCAACACAGCACACATAACGACAATAATTCTTCCCGGTCCAATAAAGTTTGCCGCCATAAACAAATCATAAAACACCTCCACCGCTCCGCCAACAGCTCGCTCTGGAGGATGGAGGGGAGAACTTCCTAATGACAGAAGACTCCAACTCGCCTCCAACTTTTAACGCCCTTAATTACTGCCCTAACTAATAATTTGGCGCCCCGGGCTTGCGCGGGAGGGGGCGAGGAACCAAGAACTGCGAGAATAAGTCTTGAGGTAGTTAATTATCCGGAATAATTTGTCGCGGAATGGCTAACGCCTTTGTCTGATAATGGTATCATCCCCACCTGCAGTCTGGGGCTGATTGCTAATTACTGAGAATTGTGAGACAGTTCCGCGAACCGGGGAGAAGAAGTGATTAGAGCGAGGCGAGGACGTGATAAGCAAGTGTGATAAGGTGCGGGAGTGATAAGGCAAGTGATACGGCCAATCGGACAAGATTTTAGGACCATTGAAATCGGTGAAAGCAATCCTAGAAACGCTGGGGAAAGAATGACGAACATTATTTTTTAAGAGTTTAAATTGTTTTATTCATTAAATGGAAATGAACGACATTAAAGATACATGTTACACAAACAGGCTTTAATTAGAAAATTTTACTATCATAGTATTGTCATTAGTGTGAGTAACATAATGGACTATTTCAAGTACAAATAACCTTGTGTGCAGTGAAATATCTTTCCCAATAAATGGCAAGTGTTTATGAAATACAGGAATAACTTTTGATTTTAAGGATTTGTATGGCTGGAGATGTTTTTAATTGTATCTATTTAAGGGAAATAAAGCTAGAATCTCCTTAAAAATACTCAAAAAAATAAAAATTTGTCATCACAATAGAATTTTACTTTTATAAGAAACACTGAACATAACGTCAGTATTTGATTTTGTGCATAAAAAATTTATAATGATAATATACACCAGCTAATATGTCATTGAATATTGTTGTTATATTACGAAATTAATCATGTTTATATTTTACAATTTTAGTCTATACACATACATTTAGTTTGTATAACGTTACAACTATTATAAAATTTTTTAACATTTGAATAATAACGTACTAAATGCAATGCATAAAATCACTGAACCAAATCGACCTAACGACTTTATTAACCCCAAAGCAAACGTGTAAACTCCGGAATAAAAAAGACCACCATGAGAGCCTTGGCAAGGGCAGGATTTACATTAGAATGCCGGCACCTGTAGTGACTGTACATACGGTCCATTGTGTCGTACGAACGATCGCAAAAACAAGCGACAATAGTCCGTATGACCCGCGGTCATTTATTTACGATTATAACATTTTTATTGGCCAGTCCGACGCCGGAACTGCCCCTCTGCCCCTGGGACGCGCACTTCCGGTTTGGCTCACTACCCTTACTCTTTATCGCGCTCCTTGTACTTTTTCATTACTCAGGGGTAGGAATATTTTAATTCCGCCTCCCCCCAGGTGGCACCCCTGATTTGAAATGTCGCTGAATCCACGTCATTCTTTCCGCCCAAATCTGGATTGAATGCTTAATCAGAAGTAAAGGGTGTCCGAGTCTTTGCTATAGTAATTTTTATGACTTTGTTTTGTGTTATAATTGAGGGGTTTCCTTAGCAATTTTAGTTTTAAAGGAATATATAATAACTTTTATCTGTGTGATTTATCAAAAAATTAAATTATTTAAAGAATTTTTCGTCCCAATGATTTTATACGAGGAATTAAATTATGCGTGGAATTCCTAGCGTTTTAGTGTGTAGCTAAGAAGCTACACAATATTGACAAAGAAACCGATTTTGGTGTACTGTTAAAATTAGTTTCAATGCCATTTTCCATTTAAGGGTACGTACTAAATCTCAGGATTTTAAATTGATAAGTTCCAAGTCTTAGGTTCACGTTTTCCTATAAATTCACAAATGGCTTCATTACCCACCAAAACCATATAGGCAAACTAATTGTGAAAGAGGGTCGGCCTACTATGAACGTTTTCTCTTATTACATGTACGGTAACCATTTTACAAAAATTGTGTACCAGTTTTAAATGAGTTGTGAGTTTTAAACAAATAAGGCGTAAACACAGTAGTAGCTAACGTTTATTTTATTTATTTATTTATTTATTTTTTTGCTTGTGTGTTTATTACTTTAAACTGAATTTCTCCAGTCATGTTGGTAAAGTCATTAAATTTTCCAAAATATGAAACAATAACACCTAAATTTTTTATAAAACACATAAAAAGCAGTTATTATTAAATACCTATGAAAAATGTATAAAACCGTTACAAATGAAATAGACACAGGACACTCTTTTAAATGATGACACATGTTACCGAGACACAACACAATTTTATATGGGTAAAATATTTAATAAAACTTTATCATAGCTCTGTAAACATTCTCAAATTTATTTGTATGCACAAATATAAACAAATCACTAAAAGTTAACTTTTAAATTCGAAGCCGTTTAAAATAAAGATTACCACAAAGAAGAATTGGCAAAGCAATTAATTTCATCTCATAGTGCACGGTAAAATCAAGGAATCTAATCCTATACTCTTATACGAGCAATGTTTGCTTGTTTGCTTGTTTGCTTGCTTGCACAATTATCTCAAAAACGGCTCCGACGATTTCCTTCAAATTTTGGAATAAACTTAGTTTTACCTTAAAAATACGATTGAGATGGGTCTCGCCCCCAGGGAAAATCTAATTTTGCTAAAAATTAAAGTTTAAAATTACAAAATTTTAACATTGGGCTTATGGGTTGCCATGTTGGCAACGAATTAACAACATATAAACAAGAAGTACATTCAGAACTTCAAAAAGAAATGTAACAGCTGTTTATGTACTGCATATTAAATGTCAATAAAGTTTATTCTGATATTTAAATTTACTAATATTTCACCGAGCAACGCTCGGTCCTCCTGGTACTGTACATAAATACAAGGTAGGGGTTAAGACATGCACCACCCTTTATGTACAATGTGTTTGCACCTATGACATCATCATTATCATTACCAGTATTAGCCAATGGTGATGTCATAGGTGCAAAAGAACACCTGGTGCATAGAGGGCGTTGCATGTCTTGGCCCTAACCTCTCTTTATTTACTTTAGATTCCTTGGGTAAAACAATTGGAGAAATTATTATTCTTCTACACTACCCAAGATGGTGAAAAAATAATCTCCCAAAAAATTTTACCCTCCCCCCAGCATAACATTTGACGGGTGCTCACGGTGCTCATGTTTGGTTAGGACCGCTCATTTTTCAGCTTGAAACAGAGCCCTTGGCCCGTAGAGCAGACGGACGGACGGATTTGTCACGGTAAGTGTTTACCGGGCGTTTGTTTACCGTGAGTTTGTTTACCGAGAGTTGTTTACCCACAGGATCACGGTAGCGACCGAGACGGTACACAACACGAGGCCGAGTGTTTGAATCAAGAGTTTGTTTGATGTGGAGATTCGTAGGAACTGGCGATGGGGTCGAGGGTCGAGGCCACGGGTAACGGGTGGGTCGGGAAAATATTTAAGAAATCGAATTATGCTTACACAATTTGTAGTGGCTAGAGTATTTAAATAAAACTAAATAAGAAAGTTGATGACGTATAATGTAGTGCTTTAACCTATGTGCCATCAGAGAACTTGAATCGAGCACCGTAGAAGCACACCACGGATTTTCCTTTTTTAAGATTGAGGGACATTTTGGAGTCCTTACGTGCCTTTCTACTTTCCACCATCTTAACGTGGTATTCATTGTGGACTTAAGGAGCAGGCAGAATAAAGTGTTTCTCTATACTTGAAAGATCTTGAAAATAAAAAATTTATCAATTTATTAAACCTCTTAAAAGATCACGACCCTTTAAAGATCGCGGGTTTTAGGTTTTAATCATAGGTGAATGTTTTTACTTAGATGAAGTTATGTTGAAAAGCTATAGATTCTCTAAATTTCGTGAACATGTTTTGGGGGATGTCGAGTTCTAAACATATTAACAAATCATGTTGTACATGTTGTTCGTTATTGACAGTTATCCTAAAAACTAAATATAAAAACCACTTTTATGAGGGAAAATATGTTTTAAATTTAAATAGTTATTTTTACATCAAGGTTAGTTTCAATCGGTTCTAGTTATACAACCTCAATTTCTCTGCCGATAAAGTAAGAAGATGGTATAGGTTATACAAGAACAATAATACTGTAATATAAAAGGAGTCAATAAAAATATTTTGATATTTTAAGAGAAATATTATTCTTTGTCCAAAACAAAATACATAATTTATCCTTTCATTGCCATCAACAAAATAATCAAAACAAAATCTATCCACATTTTACATTTTAACTGCTAATTATTCAAAATATTACCCTTATGTAACAACAACCTAATAATGACCAAATCACAGACACTAATCATATATGCGGTTCCCCGCTTGACCGCCCTTATCGGCCATTTCCCCCAGGACTGAGGTTGTAAGGATGACAAACACCTCCGCATATGTGCGGTATCTTCCCCGTTGTCCTCGGCTCATATTTTACCCTCATCCACAACCGATAAGGAAGGGTTACCGGTTCCGATATGTTCGAGCGGACCGGCATTCTCTAATTGCACCCAATTTATAGGACAGTTCCACGGGGAGGGGGTTACATTTGCTGGACCACTTACGTTAGCTTTTATTGCCCGATGGAATGCCCGCGCTCCATTCCCCGATTTTTAACCCCCCCTCCCCTCCTGAGACTAATAGTACCACTTTTAATAAAACACAGCCCTGCATTCCTGCGGCGATGTTTTGGCCACAATATGTCTTGTCGCATAATTTTGTCTTCGTTTTATTATCCCCCTCCCTCGTTCACCCTCAACCGCTCAGAGTGGAGGCTGTAATATTTCCGTCGGGATCCGGTTTGCAAATTTCCCAAAGTGCGATTTGACTTTGGAAATAAATGGCGGTTTCCCCTTCGCTTACATTTTTATTCCGAATACTTTGCTGCTCGCGTGGTTTTACAAGGAGGGGCTTTTTGTGATTTAATTTGGGGAATAAGGATAATAAAATGGACGTATGCTGTGTTTCTATTCTGCTTATGCTTGTACATTTTTATGGATTTGGGAAAATCAGTGATGCTGAAAAGGGTGTCCCCAAGAGGGCTACAGTATATTATATATATACATTTTTTGAAACGATTTAGTATTGTAATTATGTGTTAAACAGTTCTCCAGTAGACCCACAATAGCTCGAACCTCGATAACTCGCATTAAGGCGGGTTCACACCGCACATCCATCCATCCAGTGGATGGATGGACGGGACGTTCTAAAAAGATCGCGCGCCGGCTTAAGTAATGGGGCAACACACACCGACGTCCATCCATCCGCTGGATGCGACATACGTCCACTGGATGGATGTTTCGGAATCGCTCACCGAGCGATTTTTGCCTGGCATCCGCGTGGACGTTTTCATCTGCGCATGCGCGTCACTCCACTCGGCAACAGACTACGCCGCCGTCGCGAGTCTTTGGGAAAAGATAGTAAGTTCAACACCTTGCTAATGTGTAAGATTATTAATATAGTCAAGTTTTGATTTAAAATCTTTTGCAATAAATGTGTAAACAATTCTACAACTTGTTAATGTGTGCCCTACCTATTATTATTATTAGGCCTATAATCAAGTGTTGATTTAAAACCGAAAATTTTGAGATTATACTGAAGTTCCATGGCCTGATAAATAGGCTACCTAATTAATTTCTTGTTATTTACATTGCCATTAAAGAATTTTATTAAATAATTACGTTTTTCAAACTAAATTACCAAAACGATGACAATGTATAAACTTCATATTGTAAAACTTAAACAAATGAAAATTTTTTGGAGTACAAATGTTTTTTTTATTGAAAATTCACATTACTAAATAAATGCAATTAATTTATTTATTTAAGGTCTAATTGCCATATAAATTGATTTATATGGTTAGATCATATAAAATATACAATATAAACAATTTTAAATTTATAATTAAAACTAACTTATATAATAAAAAATCTTCATCTTCTTAAAAAAAAAAAATCAATTCAAATAGCAATTTTGTATCAGGTCTTCTTTTAAAGTCTTCTTAAAAGTTTTATTGCTCTTAATTTTTTTGAGTTTTTCTGGCAGTTTATTATAAATTTTGACCATCATATAGTTTGGCCTCTTTCGGTAAAAAGTTGTGTTGCATGAAGGGGTGTTTATAAATTTCTTGGTTCTTGTGACGTAATTATGAGTTTCCATTCTTTGTTTAAATTTTGATATATTATTGTGAATAAAACAAGCAGATTGTAATATGTAAAGAGAAGGAAGTGTTAAAATTTTGTGACTTTGAAACAATGGACGACAGGAATTTGTTCTTGGAATGTTAAAAATTGATCATAATGCTCTTTTTGTAATTTAAAAACTCTTTTTGCATCACTACTTGTCCCCCAGAATATTAAGCCATAAGCAATGGGTGACTGTATAATATATTATTACTGTATAATAGCCTATATTCAGCTTATATTATAAGCATAAAATATTAATATTGTAATGTTCGTTCTGCAACATTTTGACAGGATTTTTATCATGAAGATGTCGCTGCTTATTTTTTTACAAACATCGTTTATATGTGGAGTCCAAGACAAGTTACTTGTTATTTTCAGGCCAAGAAATTTAGTTTTATCACTTGTAGTTACATATGCGTCTTCTAACATTAAATATGGATTTGAAATTTTAGTTTTATCTTTATTAAATGACATAAAATTTGTTTTATTGTTGTTCACTTTTAAATCATTGTCATTGAACCACTCTATAATATTTGAAACTTGAATAAAATTTGATATATTGTGCTATAATTTCTCTTATTTAAGGACTTTGACCAATATGTAACTAAAGTAGAAAATCTAAACCTATAGGTGTAGTATAAACGTGTAAAATAGTAATAAATAAAGGCCTTATTGTGCAGTGTAGAGGCGAAAATAACCATCCATCCGTATATCGGATGGACGTTTTGGTGTGAAGTCGTTCGTGGTTGGACGTCCAAGGCTGGACGTCCATCCAGCGGATGGATGGGATGTGCGGTGTGAACCCGCCTTTACTTCCAATCACCGTGGACCTGTATGTAAGTCTAAAAATAAACAATAAGTAGTTCGAACAACTTTTACGGTTATATTTTACATCTCTAACCCTGAGAGATACAATTTACCTATATAACTCAAAATACAGTGGATAAGTCAAATTTGAGGTTATTCTCGCCTCCACAAGTTGAATTTTACCTCTATTAATCGAAGTTTTTTTCTGTTAACCTTTGTAAATCGAAACCCTCTCATACAGGTCGCTAAGAGTAACACATCTGATACAACCTTTGGCTGTTGTCACAATATTTTACTAGACATATAAGTTACCTGACCCGAAGTAGAATTTATTAAACATTACCTCTGTATATCCAACTATTTAGGCGAACTATACATAACTCGAAGAAAAATAGCCTTGAGATTTGAGTTAGTGACAGGTGATTGTACAGGGTGTCCAGCTTCCACCTTTACAAACTTTTCCAGGTTATTAAGCATGCCAAGACAAACAGAAAAATCATATAAACATATGTCCGGAAATGCTTCGTTAAGCCGCTATCCGTCATTTTGTTTTTTACACTAAGTAATTTTTATTTCCGTAACGGTTTTTGTATGGAGTTCATATTTGGCATGTACCTTAATCACACCAATGCTCATTTTTAGAAAAAATATTATTTTTTCCGTTGTATATTTTCAAAATGGCGGCCATTTTAAATTTTTAAACCCAAATATCTCAAAAACCGTAAATTTTAGAAAAATTTTATTAGACACAAAAAAGTTGACAAATTAAATTATCTAAACATTGACACCAAGTTTGTATGGATCCGAAAACCAATAACGGAGTTATTGTGGTTTTCCTGCAGAAAAACACTAATTTTGCACTCTGATTAATGAGAATTTAGGTTATTTTAAGAGAAAAATCTCATTAGCTCCCTTATTTGTGGTCAGATCCTTACAAACTTGGTATCAGTGTTTAGATAATTTAATTTGTCAACTTTTTTGTGTCAAATAAAATTTTTATAAAATTTACGGTTTTTGAGATATTTGGGTTTAAAAATTTAAAGTGGCCGCCATTTTAAAATATACAACGGAAAAAAATAATATTTTTTCTAAAAATGAGCATTAGTGTGATTAAGGTAGCCTACATGCCAAATATGAACTCCATACAACAACCCGTTACGGAAATAAAAATTCCTTAGTGTAAAAAACAAAATGGCGGCTATAGCGGCTTAACGAAGCATTTCCGGACATATGTTTATATGATTTTTCTGTTTGTCTTGGCTTGCTTAATAACCTGGAAAAGTTTGTAAAGGTGGAAGCTGGACACCCTGTATATAATTTTCATAAGTTGGTACTTTTATTTAAATCACAGATTTTTGTTGCCATTACTTTTACAACTTTATTTCTGTCCTGATTCTTCATTGCCTTGACTTTTTCTAAAATAAACCCCTTTCTGTGGACATCGATGAAGACCTAATGGCGTATCAGTATGAATATGGTCTTAGTCTTCTCATGGTACTTGAAGATTTACCGGTATAAAGTAACTTTTTGGATAACTTATTACTAAACATTTTGTCTTGACGAAATTTTTCTATAAGTACAATTACTTTACTAGTACATACATGCAAACGTAGTCTAATTCCATATTCTAGATGTTAGAAAATTTGAAAAATCCCGAAAGCAAAACCAACCCCGAGGTATAAATTATTATTCATAACTATCACCGCTATGCGTGACGTGGGGGGGGGGGAGGACCCACAGGTGCAAAAATTTTCGCTTCCCGGGCCCAGCTGCCCGCCACACCTGGGGGCTCCCCTGGGGCCGAAACTCCCCCCCCCCCGAGGAACCCACCCCCGGCACATAATTAATCAGAAAACAGCAAAACACAGGGATGCCGCGGCTACCGTTATCCCCAGCGGGGCGTCAGAGGATATTAGGAGCGAAAACATCGATAAATTATCTGAACACCTCTAGAGGATTTTTTGTTTCAAAGGCTGGAATTTGAAAGAAATTATGGGAAAACAGGAGTCTGAAGTTTGTTTTGATGATTTATATACAGCTTCAAATGCCACTTTTCAATGAGCTTTTCATTGTAGTGATATGCACAGCGTATGCCACCAAACACACGCACGGGCTTGTTCTACAATAATTTGTTAACATTTCATCAGAGAGAAGACTTTTTCCCTCTATGAGTTAGCACAGAGTACTAAATATACTAAACTATTTCTGACATTTCATTATGTTTAGGAGTTTCTAGAAATATATTTTCAGCAGTGTAGCACCATTAACTTTTATAATTCAAAATACATGAAGTGCGTGATTTATGATTCTATATTGTATTCTCCTAAGACTTTATTATTATATGTGAACTTTTATATACGTTGCTTAAATGTTTTCTGAATAGCTACCTTCTTTACATGATGACTGATAATGAAAACCGTTAAAACACACTAAAAACCAAACCATGTAATGGATCTTTAGAGGCGATCCTAATTTAACTAAATTCCATAATAGCAAAGATGTTAAGCGACAAATTCTGTTTCTCATGCATTTTCAAACATTTCATTCAACGCAAGGAAAACACGTATGAAAAGCTACTTGATTCCTTAACCGCCCATTCGGACAAAGCCTATTTAAACCGACTCCCTTAACGAAGTCCATAATTGCATTACACCTTTGTGGCCCAATCTTTGCGCGGATAACACGTCCTTGTCAAAGGTCCGCGTCTTGTTTAAAATTAATTAATAGCGGGATGAGAAGACCGCTTAGCGTCGGCGGCAATTAGTCCCGGCGCATAATTAGTGGCGATCCGCAATCCTTTGGTCCTCCTGGCCGGTTTCGGGTTCATTAAAAATAATCACGATCCGCGCTCGCTCTGGCGATCTTTTCAGCCGAGCTCTTCACCACGGTTCATTAGGGGTAAACCGTTGAATAACCTTGTTGCAACACTTTGTTTACTGCTCGGTATCCGTTTCCGGCGAGCGTCGCCTTCGTTAACCGCGTTTAATGACTAGGTGCGAACGTGAGTCGTTATGATGTCTCGTTAGAGTTTAGGCTATTGGCCGGATACCCCGTGGCCGGGGGCTTCGGTATTGTCGCATTGATATCGTCAACCCGATACTCCAACGCTTTCATCGCGGATGATTTGAATCGGGGTTGAAACGGGTTTAATTTGTGTTGCTTGAGTGGATCCGTGAATACGAAGTTAGGGTTCGGTTGAAGGTAAATACTGACGGTAGTAGACAGTTCAAAATAAAAAGTAATTTTCCTCCACCTACTATCTAAAGCCGTATTTTACTCCTTGGAATAGAGTAGTAAAGTACTAATTTCAATCCCATGTGACTTGAATACTTAATTTTTCTACCTAGGGAAAACTCAAGTTTTTTCGTACCACGGGGCTTAATTTAGTTACATAAGAATAACATTAAAAGAGAGATTAAAAAGAACATGAGCCACAGTCAGCTGTTACTTGTATTTGTTTCGTTACTCATTGTTGACTAATAGCAGCTGTAGCTGCTGCTCACTGCTGACCATTCTAGTACTAGAGATGGCCGTGGCAGTGTACGTGTTTGTTTACGTTTCGCTTGGGTAGGCTATTAACCTAAGAAGTCCAAAATATAAGTGTAAAACTTTTGACTAGGCTTAAATTATATTGTGTTTTTTCGTGTTCTTTAATAAAAATGATATGGCCTACCTTGTGTGTTTTTTATGATGATGTAACTGATCCAGCTTGACAGAGCAAGGGATTATATGGAGGTAAAGTTAAATTATCTACGGTAGGCCTATTAGGCCAAAATTTTATTCGTGTAGGTGGAGGAAAAATGTTGTGTGTATCGAGGGACTAAAGTACTTTTCTCCCTCAGGGAAATTAATTGTCGCCCTCGGCTTCGCCTTAGGGCGACAACACTTTCCCTTCAGGGAGAAAAAATTGTACTTTAGTCCGTAGAAGCACAAATAACTACTTAAAAGCTGGAGGGAACAGCTGAAAAAATGTTTTACTCTTTTCGTTTAATTTTTACATAACTGTATTAAGATTGAACATAAACCTGGTAATGTCTGAGTTGACCAACCAATAATGAGCGAATTAGTGAATTGAAATCTGCTATTTGTACTGTAGTAGCACTCTAATATTGTAAAATAGTTTTCGAATAAAGTTAATCGATTAAAAATGTTATATGTGTAACTTTTACATAAAATAAAATAAAAAATAAAAACTTTTAGTAATTACTTCATTGGAATCAGTTCCAACTTTAGAAATAATAGTATCATCCTAAAATTCGAAATTAAAAAAATAAAACCATTCTCATTTTAACTACAGGCATTGTAGTTTAAAATTCATTATATTATCATCAATATAATATATCAAGGTTTCTGGTACACTGTACAATCCAACAAATAAAACTCTTTTGACATGGAAACAAGCAAAAGGTATTAAATTTGACCTTTATAGTCTTATTATATCTTACCCTGTTGATAGTGGGAACTTCATGATAACAGTTTTAAGAAAGGGATAAAAGTCGTGGTACAAAATAAGTAGATTTTACCTAAATGTGCGGTTGTATAGGTAATGCAAACGTAGATATGGGAGTGCGAGGAATATCTGATGCAAGCTTCTAGTGGTATCATAAAGCTAGGAAAAAGCAAAGAGGATTTTAAGTTTATGATTGTGTGGCTCAACAATACAGGTCATAATGTTTTCATTGGAAGTTTTTCCAGCCAATATAAGTTAATGCTCGAATAAAAAAGACAGATCTCTGGCCCTGATAACGTACTGTAGGAAGAAATCATGCAATAGATAAAAGTATTAAAATAAAAGATTCAGTTTTCAAACACCATGCATTTTTTAAACGCTTAAAACTAATAATCGGTTATTTGATGAATCTAAAATAATATTATATGCATTTTTTCGAAAATTAAAGACTTTTAATGCGACGGTGTAAATGTTTTCACAGAACTGTATTTCGTATGGCAACTCTGTAATGGTAACTCTGTATAAATTACACTTCATTATTTCTAGGGCAAACTCATATTATCCGAGGCTTATTGGCATACAACTTAGAGCCGTTGTAAACCTCAGAAAACTATCGAAATCCTAGTTTTTTAAATAATTATTCAAATGAATATTTCGGTTCAAGACAGTAAAAATACCAACATTTTTAGCTTACAGACTCATCTTTATTTGTCCTCTATAGAATTAGGATTCATCCGCATCCTCTATGCATCTTATGTGTACTGGGCCGTTGTAAACCTCAAAATACTATCGAAATCCTCGTTGTTTATAATTATTCAAATATGTTCAAGACAGTAAAAATACCAACATTTTTAGCTTACAGACTCATCTTTATTTGTCCTCTATAGAATTAGGATTCATCCGCATCCTCTATGCATCTTATGTGTACTGGGCCGTTGTAAACCTCAAAATACTATCGAAATCCTCGTTGTTTATAATTATTCAAATATGTTCAAGACAGTACAAATACCAACATTTTTAGCTTACAGACTCATCTTTATTTGTCCTCTATAGAATTAGGATTCATCCGCATCCTCTATGCATCTTATGTGTACTTTTAAACATTTATGACCCCGAAATAATCTGTGGTTACGATAATAGGCTACTGTGCATCGCTAGAACGAGTACCGACGACGACATTACTGTATTTGTAGCGTCGGTACAGCAGTTCCTGTAGCTATAGGATGTAAGATTTTTTAACTATCGTTAACTTTCCATCATTGGTAGAATGGCTTAGTACATACAAAAATTACTATGACAAATTCCCATTATTAGTGGTTACAATACGCATTTACATTACTAATTACCGACATTCTTGAGATGGTAGCGTCGGTCGGTACAGTAGTTCCAGTGGTTATCAGATATATAAGATAGGATGTTATTTCCATCATTGATAGAGAAGCTTAAAACATTCCAAAACTACTACCTATGACGAATTCCCATTACTAATGGGTAGTCCATGTATGTGCATTTACCTACAGTACGAACTACCGACATTGCTGTATTTGTACTGTGGGTACCTACAACAGTTCCTGTAGCAGTGCTGCTCCACAGCCATGTCGGTATGTCCTAAAGGTGTCTAAGCCACGGGTAATATGCGTCGCTCGAAGTTATTTGCTCTATTTATTACCGGGAGCTCGAACCCTCACAGAGGGGGGCAGACATCGACGGCATAAAAAATCTCCTCTCTATAGAGGGCTCCCTCCTTGGCCATTGTGCTCAACTGAATGGGGCAGCGCGGGGCGGCTCGTCGGTTTTCCTCTAGTATTTTTCAATTTCGAAGCTCGGAGGGGTCGGATTTCAGTTCTCACGTTAACGTTCGGACTCTAGTTCATTCGTTCACCTGAAGGCTCGCCGAGGTGTTACTCCGAGTGCTCCATTACCATTGTAGGCTGGCTCATTCTTTAAGAACCCACTCGATGCTCCTCATTGTCTTTACGGAGTGACACCTCCATTGACCTTTTGGCTGTGCGACGCTCTAGTGCCCCCGAATGACTAACTTGGCGATTCCAGTTCACCGTCGGAAACAAAAGCGCTTGTTTTGGTGAAAATTGAACAATAAGCTGTGATGGGTGTGAATGCGGAAGAGGTTTTGTGGTTCGGATACGAGTATGGTCGGATGAAACAACAGTTGCGCTCGGAGACAAAAGTTTTTCGGATTCGCGCCTCTTTAGAGTTTATTTCTTTGTGGGTCGAAGAAAGACATTGAGGTTGTTGTTGGGGTAAACAATGAGCGTAACGTCAACAAAGAGTCAAGAAAAAATTTTCAAATTATTATAGCCTATACTTTAGCAGAGACCTCCACGTAGAAATACAATGCAGCATGAATATAATCATTTACAGTTTAGGCCTACCACTAAAAATAAAATTAGCTTTAAGAAAATACTTGATTTCATCCACTACTATAATGGAAGGTGGATTTCCATAAGATTTAAACCTACTGCCAACAGGGGTTTCACATATAGGTCATCTAAAACGAATGCCAAAATTTCGTATATAAATTATGTGTAGTGGGGTTTTATTATATACTAGTATACGTGTTGCTCGAAATCGAGCAATTTATTTTAACACAATACAAATGTTACTTTTAGCTCTAAATCAATGACATCCGACCAATCCAATATTGTGAGTATCTGTAATCGCCAAAACAACACGTATTTACAGCTGATTATTTTAACACATGTCTAAAATGCTTTGTTCAATCCCAATGTTATTTAAATGGGAAATTTTGAGATTTCAATGGTGAATAGCGTTTTTATTTTCAGTCCGATTCTCATCAGTTTTTGGCGGAAACAACTACAGACGAAGCCCTATCCAACGAAACCAAAAACTTGAAAATCGGTTGAAAATTGTAGGAGGAGTTCTCAGGACAAAAAAACCCTTAGCGTATTAAATAAGTATAGATTTTTTACATGTGATCAGTAACACATTTGTGGTTGATTATGTGGTTACATTTTTTTACCCGCCTATAGGCCTACCTAAACAGAAATAACTCAGTTGAAACAAATTTATAAAACACTACAGTACTTTACTGACTCCAGTTTACTGTATAACATGTTAGTATTAGCTAAAATTAAGCTTTTTAAAAACCCATCAAGCATTCAAATATATATCTTACCATGTTCTATTTGTCAGGGTAGTATAAGAAACAAAGTCAAATAGTTTAATTCAATACATTTAATTTATTAGAATAGTCAGTGATATTTCCAACTAAATGAATCAGATTAAAAGAACATAATTTATTTACCAAACCATATATCACATGAGGAAGCGATAGAGTTATTTTATTTAGACTAGAGGGAGGCGTACAGAATGTGAAGCGCGAGCTACTGTAACGCTAGCCTCAGTCTCAGGCCCATGTTATACGGGCAGCAAAAGCGCGGCAGCTTTTACGTCGCGTCGACGTCAAGCCTAGCGGGATAATGGACTTGCATGGTGTGCAACTATACGAGCGTTTTAGCTGCCGCGTTTTGCCCGGTAAACTCAGCGTCGACGTGTTTTACGCGTCCGGACCGGTAAACAGGCAGCAAAGACGCGGCAGCAATGACGCGAGTCGGTGTTATACGGGCAGCTTTGCCGTGGCAGATCTGCTTCCTGCCCCCCACCAGACACTGACCCAGCGCATTCGGGCTCACTCGGTAATTGCCGCGGCGTTTTTCCCGCTCGTGTAACAGCTCCACCCACCGAGCGTGTGCGTCGGCGACGCGACGTTATTGATGCTCGTATAACTGCTACGTTTTTTATGTCCAGCGTCAGCGTTTTATACGTCGCGTTTTAGCTGCCCGTATAACATGGGCCTCAGTTGTACAGTACCGCGAATCCACCCCATTGCGCGCACCTGGTCTTATTGTAATGCTAACACTACCCCCTCCCCCTCCCCCTCCCCCTCCCCCACCAGCTCTCGAATCTCTCCCCTCCCCTCCATCCCCGGCATTATTCAGACAACCCGACTCCGCACGATGTTATGATCAGCCACTTTCTCTCGGACAAATTTTATCTTCTGAATTATTGCGACACCTCTAGCCGACAAACTGCGACTGCCTCTCACTTCTGTCTCGGCGACCCTTCGTAAACTTTTATGGGGTCAAGTGGCAGCTGAGGGTGTGAAACAAATTGTGTGAAATAGAAATTGTTTTGTTTTGGTTGATAAGTTAATAATATGTACAAGAGTGTGTTTCTTTAAAGTGAAGTTAGGGGTGGCAATCCTTAAAGTTAAAGGATGGCCGAATCCAAGGTTGAGGTGGATACACATAAAAGCAAAATGTCCAGATAGCAAATAAGTTCACGCCACCCGTGAAATAGTTTTATATGCAAGAATCAAGAACGTTTATTTGTCATGAAACTATACAAATAGCATTGACAAATCGTCAGTTGGATGTTGGTTTCAACATACAACAATCAGTAATTAATATTATTAAAATCAAATCACATCTCTAACTAAAAAGTATTCTTATCTGTTAAAACTCCTGGACGCTGTAGTATTCCTTGAGGATCAAAAATTATTTTTATTTGCTCCTGAACCTGTTCACCTCTTTTTCTTTTTGAATTTCTGAGGGCAATGCATTGAAGAGCTAAACAATACTGTAAAAGACTGTTTTCAATACAGTATAATTGGATTTGTATTGAGCGTAAGCAATAACAAATAAATTAAATAAACTATGAATATATAGTCAAAAGGAATGCTAGAATAAGGTCTACTGAGAGAGGATAACCATTATAGACTATCTCTTCGGGTGTATTGCTCCATTACAGTCATGATGACAAATTGAGAACATTTTGACCCAATTTTGCGTTGAAAATTTGAGTTGAAGTTGTGAATGCATTAGTAAAGTACTTGACAAGTTACATTGTTTTAAGTCAGTGCTTTAACTGTATAAACTTCTTTCATTCGAATTCAAATATTCTCAGTTACTTTTAAAAAGTATACACAGTAGGAATATTTTGTTCGTATATTTTTTAATAAGTTTATTGTCCTTCTATATTTTTCCTATAAGATGTGAAAGAGCTGTTATTGTAGTCGTAATGTTATTTTGAAATATTCGTCTAAATTGTTTTAATTATAGAATAATGTTTAATGAGAATATTTTTTTATTTCAAATGAAAGAGTTACAATATAGTAATTATAACAGACTAGTATGCTATAAATACATATGTTATTTGGTACAATATCAGAGTTATCAGATGTTTTTCTCAGGGGTTTGTATGGAATTTTATAAAAAAGTCATATCAACAAAATAAATTCATAGTTAAGCATGGCGATGTTTTGCTTTTGAAGATTTATGTTTAGTTATACAGGGAACTTTATAACACAACTGAAGTTTGAGTGAATTATTAACAGCACTAACAATGATGCAAACTTTAAATTTCTGCGTTAAATAACAAATTTATAATAATGCAAGGAAACGAAAAAAAGTTTCAGTAACTCGTAAATACTTCAAAAAGCTTTCAATCAAGACTATTTCCAACTAAACATTAAAACCCTTAAATTGCGTCGTTTCACCACTAATGGCCGATTTAGCCTTTTACACTGGCGCCATCTAACAAATAACATTGTCGCTGTAAAAATGCAAATTGGTACAGAGAAGAAGAGATTCCAAGAAAGGAGGAATCGAGAAGTCTAATTAGTAGGTTCAAGGACGATACAGTAGGTTGTTGTGAGGCATGGAGGGAGGGGAGGGGGTGATTAGAGAATACAAGAAAGCGCTTGTGCAGGGTAATTGGCAAGACTGCTGCCGGAGCGTCTCGGGCATCGCTATTGGCAACACTGGGCCGCCTAATGAAGTTTAAGTCTTAGCAGATCGACGAGCCGCTTCACTGCCAGACGATTGTTGACTGAAATGATGTAATTAGTGTTGACTTTCATAACAGGTTGTAATGCGAGGTGTGTTTGTGAGTAGATGCAAAATGTTGGATCTAGAGCAGTTTGGTAAACAAACAAAACATACACAACACAGTTAGGCGTAATATGTTCTACTGTTTATTTAAATTATAGAGTTTAATGCATATTTTTGTATTTTTGTACAGGATCGGGAAGATTAGAGTGCAGTTTTCGTGAAAAACCTTCCGAAACTCCATACTGATTGTTTAATTAAAGAGAATGATATTTTGTAATTGATTTAGCTCCAGAAAAAATGTTATGTAGGATTAAGAATGAAATTACATTTCTTAATATTATTTAATATTTGCATCACCCTTTCAGTAACCCTATTTACAAATAATAGATATTTTAGATTTGATTTTGTACGATCTATGATTTAATAAACTACATTTAAAAGAATAATGACTTACGATGGATAAAAGTTCCAAGAAGTGGTGTTATGAATGAACAACAGTGTTTCTATAACTTTGAAGGATTTCATTTGTTGGTTCTAAACCTACCTCATTGGACCCTCAAATTGTTTCAATATACGAACCAACTAGTAGTGGGGAATGGGGGCTTTTGGGCCAGTTCAAGGTCACCCGAGCGATGACGTCATCGATGACGTCATCGAGGTCAATGACCTCATCGATGACGTCATCGATTGCATCATCGATGACGTCATCACCAATGACGTCACTTCCATGACGTCACACCCATGACGTCACAGAAATGACGTGCTGATGACGTCATCACCCCTTACGTCACCAAGATGACGTCATCGATGTCACAAAGGTCAAGGTCACGCTGAAACCTAAAGTTTTTTGACACTTTTGCTGTTTCTCGCACTACGCTCCGAGTTTCAGTCACAGTTACCATGACCTTGACGACTTGGAGCGAATTTGCGATCAGAAACAGCAAAAGTGCTGAGGAAACTTGAAGTTTGCAACGTGACTCTGCCTAAACCGTCATGTGACACCGCTCGGGTGACCTTGAACTGACCCAGAAGCCCCCATTCGACCATTACTACAACCGCGATGTGCACCCTACGACAGACACCGAGCGACTGACTGTCCGGCTCCGCGCACTTTAGGTATATGGGAAGTGGTGGGGGAATTGCGATGACTTGGAAAAGTTAAAAATGCCAAGTCAGGTAGCACTGTTTCGGTGCTACCTTAAATTTACATGTTAAAGTGTGATGACCTTGAGGTTGACTAAAAACTTGAGACTTAGGATTGTTTTTAAAGATGTATCTAAAGAATCTTCAGATTTGAGTCAACACTTAGAAAAATTTACTCTTAGTACAACTGTTTAATGTGTATTTGCCAGAGTTTAAGAACAGTTATTTGCCAGAACTGCGATGACCTTGGGAAACTTTTAAATCTCAAGCAAGGGAGCACCGTTTTGGTGCTACCTTAATTGTACATGTTTATTAGTTGGAGTTAAAGTGTGATGACCTTGAGACTGTTGCAAAGATTTATCCAAAGTACCTCCAGGTTTGAGCCAACACTTAGAAAAATTACTCTTTGTACAACAATTTGATGTTGTTTCCATAGTTTAAGTGTGTTGACCTTGAACTGGTTAAAATGAAAACTTTAATTCAAAACCGCACAGCGGAGTGCATGATACAGATGTGCACCCCATGACAGTCGGCGAGCGACTGACTCCCAGACCTTGCGTACTCTAGGCATATGGGAAGTGGTGGGGGAAATCTCAAGGTCATACAAACGGAGTTTTAAAAAAGTGAAAGAGTAGAGAGACTACTCTACTCTTCAGAGTTAAAGTTGTCTTGGTACGACAATTCGATGTTGTCCCAGAGTTAAAGTGTGGCGACCTTGAGCATAAGAGTTAAAGTTTTCTTTGTAAGACAATTGGATATCGTCCCAGAGTTAAAGTGTGATGACCGTGAGGTTGACTGTAAACTTGGGACTTAGGATTGTCTTTAAAAATGTATGCAAAGAATCTTCAGATTTGAGTCAACACTTAGAAAAATTTACTCTTAGTACAACTGTTTAATGTGTATTTGCCAGAGTTTAAGTGTGATGACCTTGAGTCAAAACACAGAAATACTACAAGTCGATGCCATTCCAGAGTTAAAGTGTGGTGACCTTGAGTAAAAACATAGAAATATCCAAGCCATGTTCGTCCAAAGGTAAAGTGTAATAACCTTGAGTGAAAAACTTGTAAAACACTTACATGTACAGAGTTGGAGAACAGCGATGCTTACCGCATGCAAGCCTGAGACACACTGGCTGATCACCGTAGCGTAGTGTAGGGACTCGACTATGGTGGGGGTACTGCCAACACTTAGAGTAGAAGTGTAGTGGGTGACCTTGAACCACCCCTGAGGGGTGGACCCCCCCCCGGTCTCCATTTTTTGGGGGGCGGAACCCCCCCCCCCCGAGGGGCGGACCCCCCCCGTCTCCATTTTTTGAGGGGCGGAACCCCCCCCCCGAGGGGCGGACCCCCCCCGTCTCCATTTTTTGGGGGGCGGACCCCCCCCCCCGAGGGGCGGACCCCCCCTCTCCATTTTTTGAGGGGCGGAACCCCCCCCCCCCCGAGGGGCGAACCCCGCCCCCGCCCCATGCCGGCCGCCTCCGCCCCATGACGTAGTGACGTGGGGCGACCGGTGGGGATATAAGGCGGCCCGGCCACAGCCGCCTCGCAGTCCGCTCCCGAGCGTTGAACGTGAACGATCGGGACGGACCGCCATGGGCATCACTAAACACTGAAAGGCGCCTTCACTGTTTAGCGAAGTCTAATGTAACTTTAAGACTTGTATTAGTTTTAAGACTTTAACTTGAAGACTTGTATTAGTTTTAAAACTTTAACTTTAACTTTAAGACTTGTATTAGTTTAAAAACTTTAAGACTTGTATTAGTTTTAAGATATTGGGTTTTGGCGTTGGGAATTGTTTTATATTTGAGTGTTTTTAATTGTACCCTATGTGTTTAATGTGTATGTTTCAGCATTCACCATGTTGAGCTCAACTAATTCCGTAAGTGTGGTATATTATAGAAAGTTATTACAGAATAAGTATTCCCCTTGAGCATTTTCACAGCTTAAAATTAAATTTTAAAGTCAGGGAACGGGAGTAGGCCCCGTGTAAAACTATTTTATTGCAACGTTAGCATGGGTCCTCTCAGGCATGCAAAATTGCGGCTGGGTTTGGGACTCGGTCCGTTTTGTACGCTGGCATGCAGACCACAGCTGTGGCCAATTTGCGGCGGCCTCTGCACTCGGACCGAGGACGTAAGCCACTAGGGCTGTCCTCAACCTCTCTCAAAATTATGTAAATGAAACTTTGTTAGCTATTTGAGTTTTTGTCCCCAAACTTATTCTGTAATACTTCTTTATATGTGTTTATTTATTAATTTATCCTGTGTGTTATATTTATTTAATATGTATACGCTTGTTTTAGCACTCCCCCTTGAGCTTTTTTCACAGCTCAAATTAAATTTTAAAGTTAGGGAACGGGAGTAGGCCCCCGTGTAAAATTATTTTATACCAACGTTAGCATGGGTCCTCTCAGGCATGCACTATTGCGGCTGGGTTTGGGACTTGGTCCGTTTGTACGCTGGCATGCAGACCACAGCTGTGGCCAATTTGCGGCGGCCTCTGCACTCGGACCGAGGACGTAAGCCACTAGGGCTGTCCTCAACCTCTGTTTCCCTTCTGGAAACTCAAAATTATGTAAATGAATTTTTGTTAGATATTTGTGTTTTTGTCCCCAAGGCCCCCGAACATTCATGGTTCGCCATGGATGTACGGGGGCCGAAATTTTTTAATGTTCGTGTGGCCTTGACCTAGTAACGAGTTATAAAAATTTATTGCATTGCTAAACTTAAATATTAAAAAATAGGGAACGGGAGTAGGCCCCCGTGTAAAATCATTTTATACCAACGTTAGCATGGGTCCTCTCAGGCATGCAAAATTGCGGCTGGGTTGGGAACCGGTCCGTTTGTACGCTGGCAGGCAAAATTGCGGCGGCCTCTGCACTCGGACCGAGGACGTAAGCCACTAGGGCTGTCCTCAACCTCTCTCAAAATTATGTAAATGACTTTTGTTAGCTATTGAAAAAGTTAGCAATGCAGTAAATGCTTAAAACTCTTGCGTGGTGAAGGTCAGACAACATTGGATGTTTGCTGTTGTCATAGTTGGGTCTCTTTGGAGGCTTCAGCGATGACAACCTAAATGCCCCAGGTGGGGCTTTATTTTTTAAAATTTTTTCGTGACCTTGACCTAAATTCCTAACGGTTAGGTATTACTAACATACAAGTCTGCTGTTGTCCATAGTTGGGTCTCTTCGGAGGCTACAGCGATGGCAACCTAAATGCCCCAGGTGGGGCTTTATTTTTTAAAGTTTTTTAGTGACCTTGACCTAAATATAGTAAAGCCTCGTCTCCATTTTTAGGGGGAGACTCAGACTTAGAGTAGAAGTGTAGTCGGTGAACCACCCCTGAGGGGCGAACCCCCCCCCCCCCCAAGGGGCGAGCCCCGCCCCCACCCCTCTGGACTTAGAATATTTTCGTAGATGTAAATGAAGTACCTCCAGGTTTGAGCCAACACTTAGAAAATTTTACTTTTATCTGAGACACTCAGACTTAGAGTAGAAGTGTAGTCGGTGAACCACCCCTGAGGGGCGAACCCCCCCCCCCCGGTCTCCATTTCTTGAGGGGCGGACCTTCCCCCTCCCGCCCCCCAAAGGGGCGAGCCCCGCCCCCACCCCTCTGGACTTAGAATATTTTCGTAGATATAAATAAAGTACCTCCAGGTTTGAGCCAACACTTAGAAAATTTTACTTTTATCTGAGACACTCAGACTTAGAGTAGAAGTGTAGTCGGTGAACTACCCCTGAGGGGCGAACCCCCCCCCCCCGGTCTCCATTTCTTGAGGGGCGGATCCCCCCCCCCAAGGGCGAGCCCCGCCCCCGCCCCTCTGGACTTAGAATATTTTCGTAGATGTAAATGAAGTACCTCCAGGTTTGAGCCAACACTTAGAAAATTTTACTTTTTTCTGAGACACTCAGACTTAGAGTAGAAGTGTAGTTGGTGACCTTGAACCACCCCTGAGGGGCGGACCCCCCCCCCGTCTCCATTTTGTTGGGGGCGGACCCCCCCCCCCACCCCCCCCGCATCCGCCCCCGCCCCTCTGGACTTAGAATATTTCCGTAGATGTAAATGAAGTACCTACAGGTTTGAGCCAACACTTAGAAAACTTTACTGTTGGTATATTGGTATAGCAGTTCGATGGTTTGCTAGAGTTTAAGTCCGCTGACCTAGAAGTTGAAGTAGAGGGTGACCTTGGACTGAGACAAGAAGTAATCGTGTGGGTACGAATAAAACCCGCAATGTTTGCAGTACAGATTGCATTTCTTATTAAAACCATCACAGGTTGTAAAAAAAAACATGATTATTTCATGACACTATCATAATACTACATGTTTTATGAATATTACAGTGCAGTCAGTATTCCGGAAACCATTTATTAAATAAATTGTGTTTAAACCTGATCTTTAACAATTTATGGAATATAAACCTTATTTATCTAACTTAACGGCTTGTTGATATATTTATTTAAAGTGTTTGTTTAAATCTATCTTAATCCAATGTTTTCCAACGGTGACCTTGACCTATAGTCCACTTTTCCCCCACCCCTCCATTGCCGTTATAAAAGGGGTGCGGCCAAGTGTGTGCCGCTCATTATTGCGTGGACATTCACCGAGTGCACACTCAAAGCCAAACTGTAAAAAATGGCCCTTTGCGATATTTGTGGTGAGTTTTTCCAAGACGAAGATATCTTTGTTTTACACCGAGAATTGCATCATGAAGAGGACAGAAAAGAAGAGATTGTAGTAAGTGAAGAAGACTTGAATGCGATTGATCGGTTTTTGGAAAACCACCAGAACCAGATGGATGACTGGGATAGCTATCTACAGTTACACCGAGAATTGCATGAAGAGGACAGAAAAGAAGAGATTATAGTAAGTGAAGAAGACTTGGATGCGATTGATCGGTTTTTGGAAAACCCTCAGAAGCAGATGGACGACTGGGCTAGCTATCTACAGTTAATGCAAAAAGAAGAAGACCAAGTGTTATTCAATTTGCCGGAGCTGGACCATCTACAGCTGGAGGATTTATTCAAGAAGAGGAAATGGAAGAAGAAGATACGGAAGAAGAAGAAGTGGAAGATGTAAGACAACTGCGTACCCAAGAAGAGGATATGGAAGAAGAGGATACAGAAGAAGTGGAAGATATAAGACAACTGCGCACCACAGCCTTGCCAGGACCAGTTGTAACTCATTTCAAAATTAATAACGTGCAATTAGAATTGGAAAATTTTATAACACAAGCTAAAAAACTAGTTGTAAAAACATTGACGGAAGAATTGGCAAGATTGAACTTTATTAAATTTGGATTGGTGTTGGAGGCTATATTTACTAATACCGATGGTGAAAACTCACCAAGAGCATTCATTGCTAAAAACCGAACCCTTACAACCACATCTGATATCAACGAAATTTTAGAAGAATGTTTGGTTGAACTGCTAGTGAAACTTCAAGAACATGAAGGAAGAGGATCCGGCTGGACGCTATCATCAATTGAAGGTATGGATGTGAGGGTTCACAAGCATGGATATGGTATGAGGGGTAGCAGCTTTATCCCTCTACCAAAGGTGATCCGAGATACAAGATCATGTATCAATGTGAAAAATGAGGATAATGAATGTTTCCGGTATGCAATGTTAGCAAAACATGTGGAAGACCATCCCTGTAGACCTAGCATAGCATACGAAGCTGTTCAACACCGCTATAACTTCCAAGGTATGTCGTATCCTGTTAGTCTTAATGATGTTGCTAAATTTGAAAGAAAAAACCCAGGAGTTTCAGTTAGTGTGTTTGGTTTAGACGAATCAAATAACGTATACCCGTTACGAGTAACAAAGACTGAACGTCAAAATCATACAGATTTGCTGCTATTGACCAAAGGTGAAATATCACATTATGTTTACATCAAGAACTTTGAAACTTTGGTTGGACGACAAGTGACTAAAAAGAAAATTAGAGTAACAGTGTGTAAGAGATGCTTTTGTTTCACAAATAAAGACTTGAGACGTGGAGGATCGGAGTGGTTGTCGGAACACCAGCGGCTTTGTAATGACAACTACGAAGTGAAGATTAGTCTGCCACCACCATCTAAAGCATTTGTCCAGTTCAATAAAACAGTTCACCAATACCGGATTCCACTAGTTATCTACGCTGACTTTGAATCTACGTTAGTGCCGCAGGAACTTCCGGATGGTGAAGTAACTAGAAGAACCAAATATCAATTGCATCAACCTAACAGTTTTTGCTTATTGGTGAAATCTACATTGCCTGAAGAACAATTGCAAGACTATGGCTTAACATCCACTCCGATACTCTACCGTGGGGAAGAAGCTGCTAAGTATTTTGTAGACCAGTTGTATGACATTGCTGGAAAGGCGGAACGCTTATATGGTAATGTTTTACCCATGGAACCTTTGAACAAAAATCAACAAGAAGAATACATTTCAGCAACAAGATGTTATCTATGCAAGAAGAGCTTCAGTGAAGAAAATCAAAAAGTAAGAGATCATGATCACCTCACAGGGTTATACAGAGGACCTGCTTGTAATTCATGCAATATAAATTACAAACTGCCAAACTTTATTCCTGTCGTGTTACACAATCTTAGCGGCTATGACTCCCACTTCATTATCCCAGAGTTAGGACGAGATGATGGAAAAATCGAAGTATTAGCTGAAACATTGGAGAAGTACATCAGTTTCTCAAAAACAGTAGGTAAAATTAAACTTCGCTTCGTAGACTCTTATAGATTTATGTCATCTAGTTTGAGCAAATTGTCTGAGAACCTAAGAAGAGAAGATCTAAAAGAAACCAGCAAAATTGTACCTGAAGATAAATTGGACTTAGTAATGCGTAAATTAGTGTTCCCCTATGATTACATAACTTCTGCAGAAAAATTTGAAGAAACCAGTTTGCCACCGATTGAAGCCTTCAATAGCAAGTTAAATGAAAGTGCAATCACCGTTGAAGACTACAATCATGCTTGTAATGTTTGGAACCAACTAAACATTCAAACCTTAGGGGAATATTCCGACTTTTACATAAAATTGGATGTAACTCTGCTGTGCGATGTGATGGAAGAATTTCGAAACACCTGCTTCTCCGCCTATGGACTGGACCCTCTACACTCGTATACATCTCCAGGATTAGCATGGCAAGCTATGCTTAAGTCAACTAACTGTCGATTGGAGCTTCTCACGGACATCGACATGGTCCTCATGATCGAATCAGGTGTACGAGGTGGTTTGACTCAAGCTGTGACCAGACATGTTAAGGCCAACAACAAGTATATCCCCAACTTCGACGAGCAACAACCATCACTCTACCTTGGATATTTTGATGCGAACAACCTCTATGGTTGGGCGATGTCAAATCCACTTCCCTACGCAGACTTCAAGTGGATTGACCCGGCCATCATTGGTGATATAACACGGATTCCAAAAGATGGTCAAACAGGCTATATTTTGGACTGTGATTTTGAATATCCGGAACACCTTCACGACCATCATTACGACCTGCCTCTCCTAGCCAAGACTGAAGTTTCACCGACAGGAAGATGGCCCAAGCTGATGATGACCTTGGAGAATAAGAGTCGATATGTGGCACACTACTGGGTAGTTCAACAAGCACTTGAATTGGGTCTACGTATAGTGAAAATTCACAGAGCAATTGAATTCACCCAGTCTTGTTGGTTGAAACCATATATCGATTCCAACACTACAAGAAGAGCTGCAGCGACAACAGCATTTGAAAAGGACTTCTACAAATTAATGAACAACGCCATCTTTGGGAAGACCTTGGAGAACAAGAGAAAACACAAAAATGTAAAATTAGTGAGTGATCCTAGGAAATTGGAAAAATTAGTGCAAAAACCAAATTTCGGAACATCCATGATTATAAACGAAAATCTAGTTGCTGTCAGTATGAATAAAACAACAATAGTTATGGATCGTCCGTTATACATCGGTATGTCGATTTTGGATATAAGTAAAACCCTGATGTATGATTTCCATTATAACAAAATGGTTAAACACTACGGAAGGGACAACATTGGAGTCGCATACATGGATACTGACGCATTTATCTACTGGATAAAGACTTTGGACATGTATGAAGACCTAAGGACTTTTCCATACAAAGAAGATTTCGACTTTTCTGACTATCCAAAGAACCATCCGAATTACAATGAAAAGAATAAAAAAGTAATTGGAAAATTTAAAGATGAAGCAAATGGAATGCCTTTGGAGGAAATAGTTGCGCTGATGTCTAAATTATATTCCTTCAAGATGTATAAGGAAAATGACATACCGACAGTGAAGAAAGCTAAAGGAGTCAAAACATCGTACTTGAAGAAACATGTGACATTTGACCATTACAAGACCTGCTTGTTTGAAGATTCTACAATGTCTGCAACGTTTAACACTATCAGAAGCTTTAAACATGAGGTCTACAGTGTCACTGAAGTTAAAAGAGCACTATCAGCTCGAGATGATAAAAGACACATTATGCCTGACAAAATTCACACTCTTCCTTTTGGTCACTACTCTCTAAACCCTATCGACTAGTAACCTATTCTTCGTCCTTCTGAAACTTCGACCTTATTCCTTTCTCCTTCCGTAAAAAAATGGGGAACACGGCAAGTCCAATGCCGTGTTCCCCATTTTTTTACACAAGTTTGAATGACCTTGACCTATATATAAATGATGTGAATATTAAAGACAGCATTCATTGTGACTATACATGTGATACAAGAAACATTCAAACCTGCAATATGAAGGACTTGAAGCAAGAAATTGTCAACGAACTTCATAAACCTGCAAGAAGAAAGTTTCCACGAAGAAATACAGTGATAAAAGGAATAAATGATTTATATCAAGCGGATTTAATCGAAATGATTCCTTATAGTAAACAAAATAGAGGATTTAAATACATATTGACTATTATTAACTGTTTTTCAAAAATGGCGGATGCTTTACCACTAAAAGATAAAAGTGGTAAAAGTGTTACAAAAGCAATGGAAACAGCTATACAAAGAGACAAACATACTATAAAACATTTACAAACTGATGATGGAAAAGAATATTTTAATAAGGAATTTGCAAATTTAATGAAAAAACACAACATTAACCATTACTCAACCAATTCAGAGGTAAAAGCTTCAATAATTGAAAGATTTAACAGAACTTTAAAAGGTGCGATGTATAAGATGTTTTCCAACAGAGGATCACACGTATGGATTGATATGTTACCAAAACTTATAAGCGATTACAATAACAAGTTTCATAGAACTATCGGTATGAAACCAAGCCAGGTGACTAATAAAAATGAAAAACTTGTATTAAAACGTATAAAAATGAATACTAAACCAAAAGTTGAAAAACTAAAGCCTAAAAGGTTTAATGTTGGTGATAAAGTGCGAATAAGCAAATACAAAGGTGTATTCAGTAAAAGATATCTTCCAAACTGGACAAATGAGGTATTTACTGTATTTAAGGTGCAACCTACAATACCAGAAACTTACATTTTAAAAGATAATAAAGGACAATTGCTGGAAGGAGGGTTTTATGGACATGAAATGTTAAAATCAACAGTAGGTGATGTATATCTAGTAGAAAAGGTGTTGCAACGAAAAAAAGATAAGGTTAAAGTACGATGGTTAGGATTTAATAAGATGGAAGATTCTTGGATACCTAAAAAGGATCTAATATAATGATAGAGCATCATTTTGGGTTGAACCATTACAAAGGATGGAGATAATACCGCAAAAAGACAATTTTACTATTAATAATATAGATGAACTCACAGTGGATGGTTCTCAATTCAATACTGGGAAACATGGTGTTTTGTTACCAAACACGGTGCGTTGTTTGGTTACCGGTCCTTCCAATTGTGGAAAATCAAATGTAGTATTCAATTTGTTACAAACCCTAAAGGCTTACGTTTTAATAATTTATATGTATTTTCAAAGTTACTACAACAACCAAAATATCAGTTATTGGAACAAATACTCAATAATGTGCCTGAAGTTAAAATTTTAGATTTAACGCAAGCGAGAGTGTCATGCAACCGCAAGAGGCTAAACCATTCTCAGTATTCATATTTGACGATGTATCTTGTGAAAATCAAAATACAATAAGGAATTACTTCGCCATGGGTCGACATAACAACATAGATAGCATTTATATTGGTCAAACTTACAGCAAAATACCGAAACAGCTCATTAGAGACAATGCAAACATGTTAATTGTATTTAAACAGGATGAAACCAACCTAAAACACATATATTATGACCATGTAAGTGCGGATATGCCATTTGAACGATTTAAAGAGTTGTGTGGAAAGGCTTGGGCTGAAAAGTATGGGTTTTTAACAATTATAAAGGAACAACCGCTAAACAATGGTCGATACAGGATAGGATTTGATAAATTTATACTAATACACTGATCATGATGTAAAACATTCATTGTTGTACAACACGTCTTGCTACAAACATGGTTAACCAAGAAAAGTTAATAAAGGAAATAAAATCACTTAGTGATTCTATTCGGGATAAAAACAGAGCATTAAAATTAGGTATTAGCGAAAGGGAGAAATTTCTTGAATCTACTTTTAAACCTATTACTGAACCCTTGAAACAATTAAACAAAAAATTTGCTAAACCCGTTTTGGAAGGAGATGCAATTGCACCTATTACAAAGTTTGAAAGAGAAAATGTAAAATCAGAAGATTTTAGTGATGAAGACCCGGAATCCTCTACATATAGTGGTTTTACCGGCGGAGAACCCGAAAGAGAGCTAGAATCACCAGACTATAGTGGTATAAGAGAATTATATGAAGTAAAAGCTAAAAGAGGACATGAAGATGTATCAACCGCTAGTGAAGAGGAAAAAGAAGAAGAAGCAAGGGAAGGTCCGTCAAACATAAGCTTGTTGGGTGAAAACATTCATAACAAAGGACCTTTAGGAAGGAAATACATGATAAAAATGTTAGCTGGAATAAATCCTAATAAAAACTACCATAGTTATGGAGTAAGATTAACAGAAGAAGGTTTAATGGTTGGTAATAGCCCGGTAAACATTGATGAACATGATAATATTATTGTTGGTAATCAAAGATATAAGGGCACAAGAGGATTATTTGAATTATTATTTGAAAAAAAGCCTTTAGAATTGTTAGTCATAGAAGAAGACATGGAAGCATATAAACAGATTTTGGAACACACCAATGCATACAGGAGGAAGTATTTAGCTGACCAACCAGTTTTTAGATCTAGGTCTTTAAAATATAGAGAATTTGTATCCAAGTTAATACCAACAACGAGAAGACAACCAATGCCGATAATGCCAAGAAAACCTGTAAAACGAAGGTTTGTGTCATCCACTTTGGATATAAGTGCTCCAGAATCAAGAAAAAGAAACAAATCTGTTACAGGTACAGGTTTAATGAAGAAACTATATAACACAAATGTGATTTATTACAATAATATCAATAAATTGGTGGATAGAATGAAACTAATACATGAAGCTAAAGAAGCGGGTCATACTGGATTGGAAAACGAATGGGTGGCTTTAGTGGATGAACTCCGAAACCGTGGGGTAATCTCATAAAAATGCGTTACTCCCTAGATTACTATTCAGTTGCATCATGAGTGTCGACAAGTTCGGACGTTACTCCTCGGATGGGTTATATTATGCGAATAGTTTAAAAAGAAGTGCTGGTTTACCACAAACACCTGATGGAGATTATGATATGAGTAATAAAAGGTTAAAAAACATAAAAGATCCTACGGATGAAAACGATGCAATAAATTTAAAAATATTAAAGGAAAAGATATCGCCAACATTAAGACTACAAAATAACACATATGACGCAGAAGATCATAGAATTATCAACGTTGGTAAACCAAATCAAAACGGTGATGCAATAAACAAAGGTTATTTGGCATCTGAATTAAAAAATACGTTAAAATTCAATGGGAAAACTTATAGTGCTAACAATAAACGTATATCCAACGTAGATGACCCTAAAGATGCAAAAGACAGCGTAAATAGACGCTATTTACATTCCTTGATACCTGAAAAGACAAAAGATGGATTTTCTTTTTATAAATTTGTTATTAACGATATAGGTTATCCAAAAAATGAAAATGATGCTGTAAATCTCAAATATATAAAAGATCATTGTGTCATACGTGATGTGGGAGTTATCAATTGTCTTGACAATTGTTTGACAAATGTAAAAGATGGTTCAGCACCATCTGATGGTGCAACAGTGGGTCAAATGAAAGAGACTTTAAAACAAGAAACATCTGGATTTGCAAAACGAGATGAAGTATTATCAAAGCAAGGGGATGACTTTATTCAAGGTAATGAAAAATTTCAATTATTGACATACAAAAACGCTTATTGGGATTGCATGTATGGAAGGTTATCAAATGTGTCATGGGGTCATGCAGATAGAGACGCGGCTACCTTAGGACAAACAGTACATCTAGATCCAAATAATTACTGGGCATTTTTACATGTAACAATAAAAAAATAAAAAACTTGGCGCAAGGAAGAGAGGAAAATGATGCTGCAACTGTAGGACAGGCTATCACATTATCACAAATGGATAGTAAAGTGTATACTTGTAATAATAAACGTATAACAGACCTTAAAGACCCTGAACATGTGGATAATGCTGTCACTGTTAATTTTCTTATTAAAGTTTTAGGAAATGCATTATTTGATGTATACAATCTTATTGCAACCCGTACACATCATAGTTGGGTGTCCGAATCCGATAGAGGTAATTGGGTTAAACGGGAAATTTTTAATAAATACTTTACAAACCCTAATACGCAAAAATTTAGATCATCAGATTGGGGTGATATTGATATTTAATTAAATAACCCAATAAATGACTTCATTTATGTGCAACCTGTCATAGAGGTAACACATAGGTTACGCTTTTCGAATATAAAAGACAATCATGGCATTTCATTACACCAGTCCATATCGAGACACTATACGGAAAGGAGGCGGTATCACGTCCACAGCGGTTTCTCTGTTAAGTAAAGCTTTAAATCGTATTCCAGTAGGATCTATCGTAAACAGAGCAATAGACGCTTTACCATACGAATTTCACATACCGGGAGGTTATCAGTATTGCGGACCAGGAACTAAATTGCAAAAACGACTGGAAAGAGGCGATCCAGGCATAAATAAGTTAGATCAGGCTTGTAAAGAACACGATATCGCATATTCCACATTTACCGATTCAAAAAATAGGTCAATCGCTGATAAAAAGCTAGCAAATATAGCTTGGCAACGAGTAAAGTCTAGTGACGCTAGTATTGCGAAAAAAGCAGCAGCTTTAGCGGTAACAGCAGGTATGAAGGCTAAAACAGCGGTAGGAGGTGGAAAAAGGAGGGGTAGGAATAAAAAAGGATCAACCATGAAGAAACATGGTGGTAATATTAGACTAAAAAGACGTTCTACGAAGAAAAATAATAAAAAACCAACAATATGGTCAATGGTAAAAAACGGGGCAGGTCTATACCTAAGACCGTATCGTGCATATTAAATAAAAGAAATCAATTAGTTATACCACATAAAGCGTTGACTAATGTTGAATTATTCAGATATATTTCCTGTTTAAAAATACCATTTTTTCGCGGAGTATTCATGAAGGACAGTTTACCAAAGAAAATATGGAAAAATGAGACTGGAATCGTAAATTTGGATAATACTGAAGGGCCCGGCACCCATTGGGTGTGTTATAAGAAACTGAATAGCAATGTATATTATTTTGATAGTTTTGGAAATTTGCCACCACCTAAAGAACTTGAACATTACTTTAAATCTGCTAAAAACATATATTACAACTATAAAAGAGAACAACCTGATAATACTTCAATATGCGGCCATTTATGTTTGGAATTCCTAGCTAAAAGTATCAGTCACTATTGAGATGTCTTCCTATACGGTATCATTAACAGGAAAATCGTCCACTTTACGAAGTATCCTTTTTCCAGCGTTACGCTTGCAAAAAGGAAGATTTTGGGAGGCAGCACTGTTAGATTTTACAACTTACAACTCTATTCCCAATGTTACGGAAGGTAAAAATAACTTATTGCATTATTATAAAGGAAAAGATGCCAGTGGGAAGTTTACAGACTTAGAAGAGTGCGGTTTACCCACAGGTTCTTATGAAATTGATCATATTAATGAATTTTTGCAAAATAAAATGGGAAAAGACAATATATCGCTAAAAGGTAATAACAATACAATGAAAGCTGAGCTTACTTCAAAATATTATATCGATTTCACTAAGCCAAACTCAATTGGTGATTTATTAGGATTTTCCAAAGATGGTGCAATTTTAGAACCAAATAAAACACATTCCGGTAAACAAACTGTAACAATATTAAAAGTCAATAGTATAGACATAACTTGTAACATTATACAAGGAGCTTACAGAGATGGAGCAAATACTCATATAATACATACTTTTTACCCCAGTGTACCGCCTGGATTTAAAATTGTTGAAAAGCCACAAAACCTGGTATATCTACCGTTGAACACCACTTTCATTTCAGACATCGTGTTGAACGTATTGGATCAAGACGGCAACTTGATAGATTTCCGAGAAGAGCCTATTACGGTTAGATTACATTTAAAATCGACACTTTAATACAAAATCATGGGTTTAACATTTAAAAGCGAACAACCTACGGGATACCGCATTAGTAGCTCTTCAGCTGTGGAGGAGTTAACACGCGAGAACATTCGTTTCTTAGAGAGAGTTGGATTAAAATTAACCGATTATGGATATACTGGATATAGCGCAGGGTCCGACATCCGACGAAACCCTATGGGAAAAAGAATATCACACCCACAACCCTTACACTTCATCAAAATTAAACAATAACGATGAAATCCGTATTCCTATACAAAATCAAGACATTTACACACTACCATGTGAAAGTTACTTGTATATTGAAGGAAAAGTTACTAAAAAGGACGGTACTACTACTGGTACAACAGTTCCATTTATAAATAATCCTATGGCTTTCCTGTTTGATGAAATTAGATATGAAATATCAGGTGTAACAGTTGATTCCACTAAAAAAGTAGGTATTGCAACAACTTTAAAGGGATTAACATCTATATCACCTAATGAAACCAATTTAATACAACCTGCAGGATGGGTTTTACCTGAAAAAGACACAATCACTCCAGATACAAATGGAAATTTTGATTTTCATATTCCATTACGTTTGTTGCTTGGTTTTGCTGAAGACTATAGAAAAATTATATTAAATGTTAAACAAGAATTAGTTTTGTTGAGATCTTCTAACGATAAAGACATTATTAAAGCTCCAGACGGTACAACGGATGCAACTTTGGAATGGAAATTAACATTAGACAAAATTGTATGGCGAGTTCCACATGTTAAATTAGCTGATGAGCATAGAATGCTACTATTAAGAAAGTTAAAGGCTGATCGTGATATTCTAATTCCTTTTAGAAGTTGGGAATTTCATGAACATCCCAGCTTGCCAACTACGGATCGTCACACTTGGACTGTTAAAACATCTAATTATGTGGAACGAGCCAGGTATATTATATTTGGTTTACAAACAGGCAGAAGAGACACCATCACCAAACATGCAGGCCAATTTGATCATTGCAACTCATTGAAAAATATTAAAGTTTATTTAAATTCACAATTTTTTCCATAGGATAATTTAAATGTGTCATTCGCTAATAAAAAGTACAGCATATTGTACGATATGTATGCAAGATTCCAAAGTTCATATTATGGTAAAACGAATGCACCTTTACTATCACCAGAAAAATACTTAGATGGTTACCCTATAGTTGTAATCGATTGTTCTAAACAAAATGAATCGGTAAAATCATCAAGTGTAGATATAAAAATAGAAATGGAATTCAACGCGCCTATACCGGCTAATACAACTGCATACTGTTTAATTCTACATGATAAAATCGTAACATACACACCTTTAACTGGAATTGTTAAAAATGTATTGTAAGAACCGGTTTTGTTACATTCCAATGCATTCCGCGAGTATAAAAGCAGAGCGCGCAGACCGCTCCTCATCAGTTTGTTGCCTGTTGTTGTATGGGTAGCATCGTATTCAATATGGCTTCTCCTAGTGGTACACCTGAAAATGTGGTAGATATTGAGAAGGAGATATCTGAGTTTTTAGATCTTCAAGGTCAACGGGAAGGAGATGAACACAACGTTTGCGGACAACTTCACGCCAGTAATAATGTTGAAGAAAAAGGTAAAAGAAAAAGGAATGCGCAAAAGAGGAAAAGGGATATTGAAGATAATATTTCTCCAAACATATTGAGTGAAGTATTCTTACGAATATTTTATCCAATCTCATCCAGTTTTTGACAAAAGTGTTTTAATCGGTGTTATGAAATCAACGGGTTATTCCCCTACTGTGATTTTAACTCATGGACCCAAAATGATTTTGTTTACGGATAGTGCTTGGGAATCGTTTATGAAACACTTGCATCTTCTAGAATGCTATTTAAGTAGTAACATGTTTGGAAGAAAGACAAGAGTAGGACTTTTGGATTCAAATGTGGAAATCGATATTGTTAAACATCGTGGTGATCATCAGCTGCGGTTTAGAGACACAACAAGACATGATAACAAGATTCAACTTAGTCGAGAGGAGTTTTTCATTTTAACTTGTGCAACCGAACCTATAACAAGATACTTGAGACAACTGGTATTTTCAAGTTCAATTATTAAAGATTATCTGGAAGACACTTTGGACAAACAACCAGATGCACCTATATTATACGGACCTGTGGATACTTCTATATTCAATAGGGTTCCTCATGAAGTACAAATGTGGAGACAATTGGAAAAATACGCTCAACTACATAAAACATCAGTAATACAAGAAGAAGAGGAAGAAGGAGGAGAAGAATCAAGTGTTAGTGATGAAATTGAAAACAAGGAAAATGTAAAGATGGAAACTTAAATGACAATCAACTACACAGCAATGGTTAATTTTTAAAACAATATCAAACATTTTGTGGGGTTAGGCCTACCGGGGACGGTGCCCACGTTAAATATACACCAACGCGCCAACAACTGTACGGCCTGGTATAAAAGTCGTACCTACCGTGGTGTGGAAATCAGTTGGCCTTTGGACTTCGTCATGAGCAGATGGGTGACCTTCACAATGGACAAGGAAGAAGAACAAGTAAAGTCCAAACCTGGTATAATTGAGTTCCAAGCGTTTCGAGGTAATGATGATAGATTTATCATAAAAGAACTTGTGTTTTTCGACATCAATACAAGTGTTCCATATACATTTTTGTTCAAACCACCATGTTCTTATTCATCTTTAACTAGCAAAGCCGCTACTACCAACAGGTGGATTTCAAAATATTTCCATCATATCGATTGGTATGATGGTTTTGCAAGTTACACGGACTTGTATCACATCATGCATCAGTTTTCAAACAGGTTTACCAATATTTACACAAAAGGACTGGAAAAGAAGAGATGGATCGAAGAATTTACTCATGTTCCGGTTAATGATGTGGAATTGGATAAAAACTACAAGTATATAATGGAAAATGTTTGTATTTGTACTAAAAGTCCAGAACATGAAAAAGATAGACATTGCGCTTTAAAAAACGCCTATAAACTCGCATCTTACCTTCAAAGTGGGGAAGTGGGGAGTGGTGGGAGTAACGGGGGTTATATAAGTGAGGAGCAGACCGGGACCTGGCATGAGTATTACTCGAGATTCCGAGACGACAACATCTCCCAGCAAGAAGACGAAGAAGACGATCTATAACTCGACCATGGCATCTCACCAGTTCCTGCAAACTTTGGTTGAGCAGTTCAATGCTCACTCCAAGTCTACCATACTACCTGTCAAGAAGTGTTCCGAACTTAAAGACGAGAAGCACTACATTATCCATGCCATGAAGAAGATGGAGACTACAGTTGGAGAGGCTATCTGCTGCAGTCTTAGCGAGGCACCGTTCACTCCGGGGGATGAGCCTAAGTTCCAAGTCTACCTGCCGAAACGGTTCGTCCATCTCCTCCAGAACGAGGATCTGCGCTCCATCCAACCCGGATGTCTCTACCTGGTTTCCCACGGTTGCACGGGTAGCAATTCCACCGAGTTGACCATCCACATCGCTGACAAGCAGCAGTGTTAGATTTAAGTTTTACTGTTGTACATATGTTATTGTAATGTTTTATAAATAAATGATTAAAAAAACAAAAAAAATAAAAGAATAAAAAAATGCAACATATCAATATGTGAAGTTTGTCACATATTGATATGTTGCATTTTTTTTTAAACTTCGCGGGTGACCTTGACCTTTGACCTTTGCATTTCACAGTTACCCCCCCCACCACGGACTACTAGCCATCTTTTTTAAAACACGATTTGGATGACCTTGAGATTTCCCCCACTACTCTGCTATACCAGCATTGCCGTCTGCAACAGGTGTCATTCCTCCTTCAACAACCATGGCGGACACACTTGCTTGCGATGCCATGTCTTCCACCGAAGATGTACCTACTACAAGTTGGAAATTGACAATCGACAACGTGCATTATTTAGAAACCATCTGCGATTGGATGAAGTCTATTCTCCTTGACAACCCGGGAATAAAGCTCAAGGTCAATTTAGATTATGATTGGTCTGAAATTATAATGCAGCAAGACAATCAAGAATCAGATCATAGTGGAGGTCAACAATCACCACAGTATTTGTCAAATTTACCATTGTCATCCATATATCCTACGGACGAGATGGAAAGGGAAGAAAAGGATCATGGGGTTTAGAGTTTCTTATTTTTTTAAAATCCAATTTGGATGACCTTGAGATTTCCTCCACCACTAAACTCAATCCTAAGTCCCAAGTTCACAGTCAACCTCAAGGTCATCACACCTTAACATGTACATTTCAGGTAGCACCAAAACGGTGCCACCTGGCTTGCCATTTTCAAGTTCCTCAGGGTCACACTTTAACTCTGGGACGATATCCAATTGTCTTACAAAGAAAACTTTAACTCTTATGCTCAAGGTCGCCACACTTTAACTCTGGGACAACATCGAATTGTCGTACCAAGACAACTTTAACTCTGAAGAGTAGAGTAGTCTCTCTACTCTTTCACTTTTTTAAAACTCCGTTTGTATGACCTTGAGATTTCCCCCACCACTTCCCATATGCCTAGAGTACGCAAGGTCTGGGAGTCAGTCGCTCGCCGACTGTCATGGGGTGCACATCTGTATCATGCACTCCGCTGTGCGGTTTTGAATTAAAGTTTTCATTTTAACCAGTTCAAGGTCAACACACTTAAACTATGGAAACAACATCAAATTGTTGTACAAAGAGTAATTTTTCTAAGTGTTGGCTCAAACCTGGAGGTACTTTGGATAAATCTTTGAAACAGTCTCAAGGTCATCACACTTTAACTCCAACTAATAAACATGTACAATTAAGGTAGCACCAAAACGGTGCTCCCTTGCTTGAGATTTAAAAGTTTCCCAAGGTCATCGCAGTTCTGGCAAATAACTGTTCTTAAACTCTGGCAAATACACATTAAACAGTTGTACTAAGAGTAAATTTTTCTAAGTGTTGACTCAAATCTGAAGATTCTTTAGATACATCTTTAAAATCAATCCTAAGTCCCAAGTTTTTAGTCAACCTCAAGGTCATCACACTTTAACATGTAAATTTAAGGTAGCACCGAAACAGTGCTACCTGACTTGGCATTTTTAACTTTTCCAAGTCATCGCAATTCCCCCACCACTTCCCATATACCTAGAGTGCGCGGAGCCGGACAGTCAGTCGCTCGGTGTCTGTCGTAGGGTGCACATCGCGGTTGTAGTAATGGTCGAATGGGGGCTTCTGGGTCAGTTCAAGGTCACCCGAGCGGTGTCACATGACGGTTTAGGCAGAGTCACGTTGCAAACTTCAAGTTTCCTCAGCACTTTTGCTGTTTCTGATCGCAAATTCGCTCCAAGTCGTCAAGGTCATGGTAACTGTGACTGAAACTCGGAGCGTAGTGCGAGAAACAGCAAAAGTGTCAAAAAATTTTAGGTTTCAGCGTGACCTTGACCTTTGTGACATCGATGACGTCATCTTGGTGACGTAAGGGGTGATGACGTCATCAGCACGTCATTTCTGTGACGTCATGGGTGTGACGTCATGGAAGTGACGTCATTGGTGATGACGTCATCGATGATGCAATCGATGACGTCATCGATGAGGTCATTGACCTCGATGATGTCATCGATGACGTCATCGCTCGGGTGACCTTGAACTGGCCCAAAAGCCCCCATTCCCCACTACTCATCTTATACAGTATCAGAATTTTTATTTTAACTATACAGCACAAATAAAAATTTTAAAAATATTTGTCATTCTCATTCGCCAACATTTTAATACTTAGAAATAAATAAATTTGGCTAAATCATGGAAGAGTATTGCAGTATCATGAAATCTTAACGCCTATGACTTGGTCGAAATACGCAATCAATTACAACCTTGGCAGCAGATAATTGGTTATCATTCCAACCCTTCCCTCGTTACTACCCCTTCTCATCTGTCTTTCCTGATTCTCACTTAACGCACCATTGTTTTCCCTGTCAGGACATAATTTATGAGGGTATTGTTTACAACTCAACTTTAATATTTTGGAGCTTATTTCACTGACTTTTGTAAAACTGTTTAAAACAAGACAAATTCAATTTAATAAGAATTTTAGGTACTATAATTTTTATTTTATTTTTTCTATGGGCTTTTCGTTTACGATGAGTGCATTATAGCTGGTTCCGCCTCTGGGAAAAATTCCGCTTCTGTTTTCACTACTCTCCAAAGTGCCCATGTTATCCTTATTAACATTTTCGGTACTGTAGAAACTAAATTGAACATGAATCAGGAGATGATTATAGAACGAAACTAATGTATTGAATTTTTACGATGGGGACATAATATTTTCATTATTTGAAACAAAAGTCTTTGGCCTGGTGATTAATAAAAGCGAACTTGCTTATCTTTTTCACAAGTTACCGAGCAAATAATCAGTCTACCCGGTATTGATAATGAATATTTGTTACATTGTTATATTTATAAAACAACTAGCTCACGAACTAAAAATAAATGGTAATGGCAAAAATTTATAGCACATAAAAATATTTTCTTAACAATTTTCAAATAACTGTATGTTGAATTACTTAGAGTTTGAAGAAAAATACATTTTTATAGCCTAGAAATCAAAATAGAAAGGTATAGTTTTCCATAACTTCACACTGATTTTGGTTAGTTAAAATGTTAACAATAACAATACACCTCGTCTTAATATATTATTTTTTAATCAATTTTACAAATCTATATTTGCATTTACATGAGTCACTTAATGAGTTTTTAAAATCAATAATAACGATAAACACAGATTAAAGAAAAGTTATACAAAAATGTTTTATTTAATAAATCCTGTAAATACCTAGGTGATCATCTACGAAGTCTTTCTTTCATCCTTGAACGCTCCATCAACATCAATCTTTGTTACTTTCATGTCTTGACAAACATTCTTTGTACATTAACGTGATTAAAAAAAAATCAAATAAAAATTTAACATAATTGTATTTTAATAATTTTTATATTAGTATAGTTATTGTTTTATTTAAAAAATATTTAATAAAACTTATAATTACTATAAAGTATATTATAAAAATTCTAACAATAAATTTTTATTAAAGGTTTAAAACAATAATTTTTTTCCTTAATAGGTACTTAAGATAAACCAAAGTACTACTGTACTGTCTCTTAATTATCAATCGCTTGTTTAAAGGAAGATATTATGAAGAAAGTTTCTTAAGTAGAATAACTAACAGTTATGATTAAATCCAAATAAAACAAAGAGATAAAGCAACGATTCTGTTAAAATAAATGTAAAGTACCAGGGGCACTGATCTTATGCTCAGTATAATTACGAAGCGTCACTTTATTTTCTCAGCCAAAGCTCGTTCGCTCCACGCACTCGCCCTCATTATTTTTAAGACGAGCTCGTTCTCTTCGCTCTCTCACTAGTTCAAAGCTTGCTGCACTTGGGTATAAATTTGATGACCCACAGGTTAAAGATGTAACACGTTAGTTTATATTTACGATTTGTAGCTGATTTTTGTTAAATGTAGTACAGTAGCAACAAATAATATCCATAAGGCTAATATGGAAACTTTGAGAGGCTCTAGGACTAAATTGTCCCGGTGTACATACCTCGATGCCCATAAAACCCTCATATTCAACAAAAAATTTTAAATCCAAGGGCAGAAAAAACTTGTTGTACAAACAGTACTTGTCTTAGAGTATAGGATTGTTACTCATGCGCAATAATAATTTATCATATTGTACAATTCAATTAATAAATGAAACAGAATGTGAGGTCTGAAGTAGCACCTGATCATCTGGATTAATGTTTGGCGCAAACGATTCGTCTTGATTGCGGTGCAATGAAACGCCAGAGATACCGTAACTCTTCATTACACCGCCCTCGTATCATTGTAATGACTGCGCTCCATTGCTCATGGATTGGTTCAATTTATCAATGATTAAAACTGCAGTTCAATGTTTTGCGTGTTGTGTGGTGCTAAATAAATTAAATTGCAAACAACATCATTACAATTTAATTGTATAGTTGGACCTATGAAAATAATTTTATTTCTGGAGAAGGAAAAACTAAATTAAAAGTAGCTTTAATGCAGTTATCTTTTAAAGTCATCATTAATAGCATAAACTGTTGCCTTTTGCCTTAGTTAGTTATTAAAAAGATGTTTCTGTACCTTAAAGGGCGATTTAACCTTTTTTCTTTAATGTTTTTCCAAATATTTAGGTATAATGCAGTAGTAATGTAATGACATGGATAGTTCATATGTGGACAGACATTCTGAGCTGTCTATATCTATGAGATTCTGTCTGGCTAGTTTAGTGAAGTATTAACTTTTCGTCTTCGTGTATTTTTATAGCTATCATTTAAAGAGGATAAATATTAATAAATGTTTAAATATCACGTGTTATTCTTTTATTTTTCATTAAAAGAGTGGAAAATACACTTAAAAAAGTTT
This sequence comes from Neoaliturus tenellus, assembly GCA_030545055.2. Classification (NCBI taxonomy): domain Eukaryota; kingdom Metazoa; phylum Arthropoda; class Insecta; order Hemiptera; family Cicadellidae; genus Neoaliturus; species Neoaliturus tenellus. The sequence goes on from CM061536.1 coordinate 88,754,375, forward strand.
AGAGTTAAACATCTAAAATTGAAATCAGGTTTTTACTGAAACCTTTCAGGACATCAATAGGGTGTTTAAGCTGACGATCAGTTCAAAGATCAACAAAACGACAAACTGTGCGACTAAGTAGCTTCATGACAAAGTTCTAACAGTATTCCACTAACATTCTGTTAGTAACTATTTATAGTTTTTCTTTATATATTTTACAGTTTATATTCGTTTCAACGTTGAACATTTATTTGTCAGTATTGTTTTTTGTTTATAAACTCATTAAAACACGTCTACGTGTAATTCTCATAAATTATATTTCGCTTTACCGTTATTATCAATTGCAGTCGAGGATTCGTTGTGTTAAAAATCCCAACGTTTTCATCCCAATGTTGTTAAGTAATGTATCTAAGCAGAACACCTGTCTTCAAATGACCATAGATATAATTCTGTACTTTTTTGTAATTAATCATGCAGAAGTATTCGATGTTCATAGAAAAAAAATCTTGGGATTGATCTTAGACTAAAATTTACAGTGAACTAACTTCATCTACACTTTAGTATGTAAAGAGGAGACTCAGTGAAATAAGCATTAACAATTTTAGGAATACCCACAAATTATATACAACAGTCATTCAAAACCATACTGAATGTTAAAAAAAATCTTCACACTAGTACATATGAACAAAAATTCAAAGTCTGGAGTAAAAAATGTTAAACACAGGTAAAAAAAATTTCCAAAAAAAAATCTTGGAAAAATTTTCAGATAGAAGAGCACAACAAAATTGCTTTATAAAAAAAAGAAGAGACCTGTAAATTCTTTAAAAATATGAAGTGCTGGAAAATTTAGGAGATATACGGTACTATTTAAGTATGTTTTAATTTAGTCTATATGAAAACTTTTAGTGTATATTATGTACAAATTATTCTTTAACTGATCCTCCAAAACAAAAAATTAAAGTTTTGTATGTGTCCAAAAAAAAAAAAACAATTACCTAAGGTCCCAAACCAAAGCTAAGCCAGTTTCTCACGTAAGATTATCGTGTCCTCTCACCGAAACGTAAGACAGCCCTTACGTAAGCTGGTAACCCGCAGCTGCTATCGGAGAGGCGTGATAAGACACGTTCCCTCTAAACTGCCTTCCCTCCCTCGACCCCATACGTGGCGATAACAACTCTGTCATACACCTTAGGGCTTCCTTATTAAATTAATAAAAGCTCATTATGTGTTTTTTTTATTTTTTAATTTTTTTATAAGAATTATATTTTATAATTATTAAAATTTGTATCTAATGCAGTTTTTATAGAATTTTTCAAATTCTTATCAAATTTATGGTGCGAATTTTAAGATGCCTATCTGAAGGATGAGTTTGATGATTGTGATGGATCAGATGAGGTGTAGCTTTTTTACCGACAAATATTCGCTGATTCATTCTGGATCATTAATCAATAGCCCAATGATAATAAGATTATCATCTTATTATTACACATCTGGGTCCAGTTTCGACCCATACAAATCTTCAAAGCTTTCTTTTTAAAATCATAAAAACACTTTTGTATGCAACAACACCATTCCATGCACTGTTCAAAAAGAAAAATTAAACCACGAAAGTCCTCAAAAGGATGGTAAGGTTTCCATTCGTAACCTTCATATTTATACTAACATAAAATGTCTCAATTAATACCAACTTTAATTATTTTAATGCCATACCATCAAAGTTAAGCTTACTTATCTGATTCAGTGTATCAGGCAATTAGAGCTAATGATCAAAGAGTTGTTGGTTGTGATAAAATTGGACTCAAGCGGCGCGATGGACACAAAACGCCACGTCGCGATTAGGGATATTTGCTCATGCGACCTTTCTTGTATTCCCTTTTACTAACAATATTTAAAAAAAATCAATACAAAATACAATAACAATTGTGCTATAAAAATGGTCTCCTAAGAAATTATCTTTACCTTAAGATTCATATGGGTTTTCCTAAATTATTGTATTTTTATGGTTAGATAAATTACATAAAACCATTTCTATTATTTACAATTTTAAACTATAATTATCATTTGGTAACACCACTCAGCAATGTGACCGTGTCATAGTTGTGGAAAATCTGCTACTAAGTTGCTTACCAACTTTTTCAACGTCCCCATTCTGGATTAAGTTTTTGGTTTGCCGTTCTTCAATTACAATTTAATGTAACTTTTTAATGCTGTTTTCGTAATTTAAAATATCCATACTTATGTCATATTAAACTCGGATTTCCAAACAAATTTATTATTTACAAAATCAACTTTTATTTAGATTTATTTACCTGTAGCCAAATGTTAAAACGAATCTAGATTATAATCTCTTAATGATATGTTTACGGTTAAGTAAAGCAGATTGGTGTTAGTGCACTATTTATGAACTATGTCAGCCTTTGAGGACTTACCCTTTGTCACAGCGTGTCGTTTTATCCTCAACCTTTATACTCTGACGTGTTGTTGATTAAACCTTACAAACCCACTTGAATAGGTTCAGCCTTGTTTTATACTTTACGAAAAGCATCTCACTGACAATATTTAAACATGCATTCATAACACACATTTAACACGGTTATTCATTTTTACATTGATAACTGTTTAATATTTCATTTTCATTTTAATACAATTTATTTTTCTCAAAACTAAATTTGTCTATAGTATTTTATACGTGTATAATTCATTTTGAATTTTCATGTATTACTCAAGGATACATTAGAACTAACATGATGTAAAATAATGTACATTTGATTCGTTACAGAATCGAAGCTTCCTTGTTTGAATGAATTGTATTTTGAAAGGTATGTAGATCCTTAAAGATCAGTCTAAATAACCTGCCAATTGTGCCAATGAGTCTTCATAAAACGTTTAGGAGGGAGCGACATATATAATGAAGAAGGACAGTAATTTGTAATGATGATAAACTTAGGTCCTTTGTGACAGGAAACAATATTTCTTGGAGACGGGGAAATTGGATCCTTCCGGTCACGTGGCTCTATCCCACGGCCTTCCTGTTTATTTGTCTTTGGCGTTTATAGCCTGGAAACATTTTAAGACTAAACACCCTTCAGAGGTTAAAGCAATTTTGTCTAGCATAAGCAGAAAAGACAGCAGAGAAGTCGATTCATTTTTACCATTGAGTTAAGGCATTTAAATTTATTTATCTACATTATTAAACTTATTAAATTTGTGGATAAAATTTAAGTGTTTCAAAATACTTGGTCAGTGTTTCCAAATAACTATTAGAGCAGTTACAGCAAAAGTTAGAACAAAATTATTTCAGTAATGGTATACTAAGCCAACTATTCCTTTACTTTGTGCACAAGTTCGCACACCCCATATTCCTAATTAAATCGAACCTTCAACCTTATGTTATTTCATTATTTATAATCTATACTTTTGCTCCGGATGACTTGCTACTACAAACATCTTTACTAATATTAAAAATGTGAATGTCCGTATGTTTGTTGCCCTTTTACGAAAAAACTACTCAAACGATCATCATGAAACTTAACCTTAATGCTCACTCTACCACTGTTCCATGGCAACATATATGGTTGAATGTCCTTGAGAACGAGCCCCTTGACCACTTAACCTTAATGCTCACTCTACCACTGTTCCATGGCAACATATATGGTTAAATGTCCTTGAGAACGAGCCCCTTGACCACTTAACTTTAATGCTCACTTTACCACTGTTCAATGGCAACATATATGTTTGAATGTCCTTGAGAACAAGCCCCTTAACCACTTAACCTTAATGCTCACTTTACAACTGTTCCATGGCAACATATATGGTTGAATGTCCTTGAGAACGAGCCCCTTAAACAATTAACCCTAATGCTCACTTTACCACTGTTCCATGGCAACATATATGGTTGAATGTAATTGAGAACAAGCCCCTTAACCACTTAACAATAGTGCTTACTTTACCACTGTTCCATGGCCACATATATGGTTGAATGTCCTTGAGAACGAGCCCCTTAAACACTTAACCTTATTGCTCATTTTACCACTGTTCCATGGCAACATATATGGTTGAATGTAATTGAGAACGAGCCCCTTAACCACTTAACCTTATTGCTCATTTTACCACTGTTCCATGGCAACATATATGGTGAATGTAATTTAGAACAAGCCACTTAACCCTAGTGCTCATTTTACCACTGTTCCAATGCAACATATATGGTTGAATGTCCTTGAGAACGAATCCCCTTAACCATTTAACCGTAATGCTCACTTTACCACTGTTCCATGGCAACATATATGGTTGAAAGTCGTTGAGAACGAGCCCCTTAACCACTTAACCCTAATGCTCACTTTACCACTGTTCCATGGCAACATATATGGTTGAATGTCCTTGAGAACGAGATCCTTAACCACTTAACCCTAATGCTCACTTTACCACTGTTCCATGGCAACAAATATGGATCAATGTCCTTGAGAACGAGCCCCTTAACCACTTAACCCTAATGATCACTTTACCACTGTTCCATGGCAACATATATGGTTGAATGTCCTTGAGAACGAGCCCCTTAACAACTTAAAATTAATGCTCAATTTACAATTGTTCCATGGCAACATATATGGTTGAATGTCCTTGAGAACGAGCCCCTTAAATACTTAACCTTAATGCTCACTTTACCACTATTCCATGGCAACATATATGGTTGAATGTCCTTGAGAACGAGCCCCTTAACTACTTAACCTTAATGCTCACTTTACCACTGTTCCATGGCAACATATATTGTTGAATGTCCTTGAGAACGAGCCACTTGACCACTTAACAAGAAGGCTCACTTTACCACTGTTCAATGGCAACATATATGGTTGAATGTCCTTGAGAACGAGCCCCTTAACCACTTAACCTTAATGCTCACTTTACCACTGTTCCATGGCAACATATATGGTTGAATATCCTTGAAAACGAGTCACTTAACCACTTAACCTTAATGCTCATTTTACCACTGTTCCATGGCAACATATATGGTTGAATGTCCTTGAGAACGAGCCCCTTGACCACTTAACCATAATGCTCACTTTACCACTGTTCCATGGCAACATAAATGGTTGAATGTCCTTGAGAACGAGCCCCTTGACCACTTAACCCTAATGCTCACTTTACCACTGTTCCATGGCAACATATATGGTTGAATGTCCTTGAGAACGAGCCCCTTGACCGCTTAACCTTAATGCTCAGTCTACCAATGATCCATGGCAACATATATGGTTGAATGTCCTTGAGAACGAGCCCCTTGACCACTTAACTTTAATGCTCACTTTACCAATGTTCCATGGCAACATATATGGTTGAATGTCCTTGAGAACGAGCCCCTTGACCACTTAACCTTAATGCTCACTCTACCACTGTTCCATGGCAACATATATGGTTAAATGTCCTTGAGAACGAGCCCCTTGACCACTTAACCTTAATGCTCACTTGCCACTGTTCCATTTCAACATATATGGTTGAATGTCCTTGAGAACGAGCCCCTTAACCACTTAACCTTAATGCTCACTTTACCACTGTTCCATGGCAGCATATATGTAGCCCAGTCAATGAAGGTCAAAAACGGGCCAACGTCGGAACAAATTTGTAACAGTCTGAAACATGTCCCATTCGATAGTACCCACCTAAGGGGTCCAAACCCCAAAAGTCCCCAAAAATCCCCTGGTGGCATTTCGCACAGTCCCCCCTTAAAACCCCCTGGTCCCCTAATTGCATGAGTTTATAAAAACCCTTGTAGAATCGTTACCAAAAGGACTAGCGTCCTAAATCTTTTTTGGTTGTATTCCTTATTAAATTGTCTACAGAAAGTGTCATTATACATTTTTAGCTCAGATCACTCATTAGTCAGTTATTTACAGTCAAACTCAAATTTTATTAAAATTTTAAAGTATTATTTTGATTTTTTAGGTCTAAGATGAAAATACGAAGGAATTCGTAAAAGTGCTTGGGACAAAAGTTATAGGGAATTTAATAACGAGTACATTGATATACATAATATGGTATCTACGGCCACAAAAATCTTGTAACGGCCGTCCAAAGCGAGAGCGGTGCCGGTTGCGGGCCGGCACTGGGGTCGCGCCGGCCTCCGCAAGTCAACGGCTGTTTCGCTTATCGTGCACAATGTAGGTATATGAATCACTTTGACAATGACGTTGAAAGTAGTTTATCTTATAAAACACATATTATGAATATTTATACCTTCATTCGGTCCAGGTTTTGTGACATCATGGTCTAAAATAGAAAAAAACTCAACTTTTTCTCACATTTTTTACTTTTTTGTAATTTTATCCTTTAAAGACTAGTTTTATGAAAAAACATATGTTCTAAAAGGGGTACTCGTATTTCACTGCTTTTAATTCCATACAATTTAAAACCTCAATAACTGAAAAATATAATAAGTATTTTTCTACTTAAGCTATTAAAAAATTACTATTCTCAATTTGCAAGGAAATTGAGGTTTTAGCTTTTTTTATATAAATAACAGATTATACAGCATTATTCATTGTTTGAAATAAGAACGGAACGATGCTAAATTTTCATTTTTAAGTCTCTATATGTAGAAAAACACTATTTTTGCAAATGTTCATCCAGTCATATCATATGTAATAAAAGATTGCAATTAAGCGTCTAGAGAGAAAACTACTAAACAGATAGTGGTCATTTTGGGTCAATGGTTTTCTTTTGGTCCCTAGATGATAGGAAAAAATTTTGATTTGTTGTGAAATGCCATATAAATCCGTAAATAAAATAAATAACCTTATTTAGACCAATCGAAGACTAAAACTGCTGATTTACAAAGTATTTTCTTTCTTTTTATAAGCAGACTAATATTTTACGAGGTAGCAATGATAAAAAAGCATATTTTAAATTTATATTTAACATGTGATGCTTGGTAAAAATTTTGTTACTATATAAATAGAGTTTATTTTGAATGATTTCAACCTGACTTAGAACTAACATTAGATATTTTTAACGTATTTTTTAATATATTATTCATTGAGTTTAAAAAAATAATAATTTTAATACCTGTATAATTGTTTGAGTTTTATTTAAAAAAAATTACTTTTTTGAATTTTTTATTCCGTTTCAATCCACAGTACTATATAGAGGGGTGCGGAGAAGTCTGCAGACAACTTAATATTGTTATTATTTATTTAGGTAAAAACCACTGTTAATTCTGTTGGAATCTAAAATAGTGCATATTATAAAAAAACACGTATCATGAATATTTCTACCTCCATTCGGTCCATGTTTTGTGACACCATGGCCTACAATAAAAAAACCTTAACATTTTTTCACATTTTTCACTTTTTTGTAATTTTTACCTGTAAAGGACCACACCTTTGTTATTACTGGACGTTATAACGCTATTACTTAGTGTTCAAGGCCACTGAGTTCGGCACACTAGGAGTTAGTAGAAAATTTTTAATGTAAGGATAGGTTGATTTGTACATATAAAGGCATTAGTAGATTTTAATACTGCAAAATCCACCTCAAATGGATGAACGAGCCGGATTATAGCAGGCGTTCAAACTTTACATGAAAATCATATTAATGAAACTATGAAATGCAATAACTTTTGATATATTTACCTCTTGAGATCGGATTTGTGACATACTATTTAGAAAATAAAAATTTAAACATGACGCATGGGATGAAGTTGGCCAATGAATTTTCCCTTAAGACTAAGCGAGTCATGAAGAAAAAGTCTGCGATGGGTTTAGAATTTGAGATAGTCACATAGACATGTATTCAGTAAGTTGAAACGCTTACTGTAAACACTTTGTTTACAAGTGTTATTAAAAAGTTTGATAAAGAAATGCTACAAATTATGTTTCAGATTAATACCCTCTCAGGATTTTCAGGGAAACTCTGTGATTAATAAAACTTATAATACTTCACATTTATATAATTTTAATACGTAATAAATCTTATACATTAGCCGTCGTGTTTTACGGGCTATCAGCTAGCTTATCAATTAAATTCAAAATTTCAAAACACCCCCCTAACAAACGTGGGAATTTGATAAAATTTGGCATGCCAGTTCAAAATGAACTCTGTTAACATGAGTAGCAGGGTGATCGAACTATACCTTCGGTGTTTTATGGGGTTTTAAATAAACCAAAATAAAGTGTTTTAAATATCCTTCACTCACTTATTAAAACTTCATCATATCAGTTTAAACCGTTTGAAAGAGCTAATAAAAACAAATCATTTAGTGCTTTGAATTCTTGAAATAGCTTATCTGGATACATAGAAAATAAAAATAAAACACAATTTAAAATATGTTTATTTAATGATAAATTACTACCGGTAAATCCCATTATCATGCTACTTTTGTACACATCTTCATTAAACTTGGTATGGACTTTCAATAATATTTAGGATTAAATGTTATTTGTCCAAAATGGTCCAGTCACAGCAATTTTACATATTCCTACGTCAGTAGTAAACGTGTAGACTTATGTGATTTTTATAAACTTCATGATTATGTATAATCTTGGTTAGTTCGCAGGCATTCTGTAACGAGTACGATATATTGCTATGGCAATAGACTAATGAAAAATAAACATTAAGTTATATATATGGTACCCAAAAGATACTATACTACTTACCGACCTTGATAGAATAATGCTGCAATTTATAAAAAAGATACTAACTGTGTTTTACGTGGGATTACTGTAAAGTGAATATTTGGAGGTAATAATAACTATCCTTAACTGTATGAATGTACATACAAAGTTTTATAACGATATATACAAAAATAAGTAAGATGGGATTTCATTACTTCCCATGAAATAAACATGTTTTTTTTTGTATAGTATATTTTAAAATTTTCTCTGCAACCAAATGACCTATTAAAAGAATTCAAATCACTAAAATATTTGTTTTTAAGCTCTTTAAATGACATTGTGAAGTTTCAATAAGACAGTTGTGGAAAATGGAAATTAATGACTTTTGGTCCCTTTAAACACCTATAAAAACCCGCAGGTATGGTTCTACCGATCTGATTATTTGAAATTAAATATTTAACGCTGATATTTGATTTGGCATTTATTTATATTTTTAATTAAAGGGATACATGCATTGAAATGGGTCTATTAACATATAAAAAATAGTGTTTTTAACATTTAGAGACTTAAAAAGGAAAATGTATCATTGGTTATGACTTACTTCAAACAATGAATAGTACTCTATTAGCTGTTCTTAATGGATAAAAATTAAAACCTTAATTTTCCTGGAAAATAAAAAAAATTATCCACTAACTTTGAATTAGTGTAGGCCTAAGAAGAAAACTACTTATTATATACAGTACTTCAATTATTGACGTCTTCAATTGTAGGGAATTCAATGTAGTGTAATACAAGTAGTTTTTAGAACACCTTTTTTTCGACAAAATAGTCATTTCAAAATAAAAATTACAAAAATAAAATTAAAAAGTTTGCGAATATGTTTATTTTTTCATATTTTTTCCATGATGCGTATGTCCCCCGAGTGCAAAAAAAAAGTGAAATCATTAAGTTTAATCATCCTATACAACTTTAAATTCATATAAATACCCAACTTATCGCACCCAAAAATGTATATAGTGCCTAAACTATAATTTAAGTTAAAAAATTTAGAAATTAAAAAAATGATAAATTACATTTTTTTAAATGCAATGTCACAAAACCTGGGCCGAATGAAGGTAGAAATATTCATTATACATGTTTTTATAAGATAAACTTTTTCAACGTCATTGTCAAAGTGATTTATATATCTACATTGTGCACGATGAGCGAAACAGCCGTTGACTTGCGGAGGCCGGCGCGACCCCAGCGCCGGCCCGCAACCGGCACCGCTCTCGCTTTGGACGGCCGTTACGAGATTTTTGTGGCCGTAGATACCATATTATGTATATCAATGTACTCGTTATTAAATTACCTATAACTTTTGTACCAAGCACTTTTACGAATTCCTTCGTATTTTCATCTTAGACCTAAAGAAATCAAAATAATAATTTAAAATTTTAATAAAATTTGAGTTTGACTGTAAATAACTGACTAATGAGTGACCTGAGCTAAAAATGTATAATGACACTTTCTGTAGACAATTTAATCAGGAATACAACCAAAAAAGATTTAGGACGCTAGTCCTTTTGATAACGATTCTACAAGGGTTTTTATAAACTCATGCAATTAGGTTTTTAGGGGGGTTTTAAGGGGGGGCTGTGCAAAATGCCACCGGGGGATTTTTGGGGACTTTTGGGGTTTTGACCCCTTAGGTGGGTACTATCAAATGGTATAGGTTTCAAACTGTTACAAATTTGTTCCGGTGTTTAACCTTCATTGACTGGGCTAATGGTTGAATGTCCTTGAGAACAAGTCCTTAACCACTTAACCTTAATGCTCACTTTACCACTGTTCCATGGAAACATATATGGATGAATGTCCTTGAGAACGAGCTCATTAACCACTTAACCTTAATGCTCACTTTACCACTGTTCCATGGCAACATATATGGTTGAATGTCCTTGAGAACGAGCCCCTTAACCACTTAACCTTAATGCTCAATTTACCACGGTTTCATGGCAACATATATGGTTGAATGTCCTTGAGAACGAGCCCCTTAACGACTTAACCTTAATGCTCACTTTACCACTGTTCCATGGCAACATATATGATTGAATGTCCTTGAGAACGAGCCCCTTAACCACTTAACCTTAATGCTCACCATACCACTGTTTCATAGCAACATATATGGTTGAATGGCCTCTAGAACAAGCTCCTTGACAACTTAACCTTAATGCTCACTTTACCACTGTTCCATGGCAACATATATGGTTGAATGTCCCTGAGAACGAGCCCCTTAACCACTAAACCTAATGATCACTTTACCACTGTTCCATGGCAACATATATGTTTGAATGTCCTTGAGAACGAGCCCCTTAACCACTTAACCTTACTGCTCACTTTACCACTATTCCATGGCAACATATATGGTTGAATGTCTTTGAGAACAAGCCCTTTAACCACTTAACCCTAGTGCTCACTTTACCACTGTTCCATGGCAACATATATGGTTGAATGTCCTTGAGAACGAGCCGCTTGACCACTTAACCTTAATGCTCACTCTACCACTGTTCCATGGCAACATATATGGTTGAATGTCCTTGAGAACGAGCCCCTTGACCACTTAACCTTAATGCTCACTCTACCACTGTTCCATGGCAACATATATGGTTGAATATCCTTGAGAACGAGCCCCTTAACCACTTAACCTTAATGCTCACTTTACCACTGTTCCATCGCAACATATATGGTTGAATGTCCTTGAGAACGAGCCACTTAACCACTTAACCTTAATGCTCACTTTACCCCAGTTCCATGGCAACATATATGGTTGAATGTCCTTGAGAACGAGCCCCTTGACCTCTTAACCTTAATGCTCACTTTACCACAGTTTCATGGCAACATATATAGTTGAATGTCCTTGAGAACAAGCCCCTTGACCACTTAACCTTAATGCTCTCTCTACCACTGTTCCATGGCAACATATATGGTTGATTGTCCTTGAGAACGAGCCACTTAACCACTTAACCTTAATGCTCACTTTACCCCAGTTCCATGGCAACATATATGGTTGAATGTCCTTGAGAACGAGCCCCTTGACCTCTTAACCTTAATGCTCACTTTACCACAGTTTCATGGCAACATATATAGTTGAATGTCCTTGAGAACAAGCCCCTTGACCACTTAACCTTAATGCTCTCTCTACCACTGTTCCATGGCAACATATATGGTTGATTGTCCTTAAGAACGAGCCCCTTGACCTCTTAACCTTAATGCTCACTCTACCTCTGTTCAATGGCAACATATATGGTTAAATATCCTTGAGAACGAGCCCCTTGACCACTTAACTTTAATGCTCACTTTACCAATGTTCCATGGCAACATATATGGTTAAATGTCCTTGAGAACGTGCCCCTTGACCACTTAACCTTAATGCTCACTTTACCACTGTTCCATGGCAACATATATGGTTGAATGTCCTTGAGAACGAGCCCCTTAACTACTTAACCCTAATGATGACTTTACCACTGTTTCATGGCAACATATATGGTTGAATGTCCTTGAGAACGAGCCCCTTAACCACTTAACCTTAATGCTCACTTTACCACTGTTCCATGGCAACATATATGGTTGAATGTCCTTGAGAACGAGCCCCTTAACCACTTAACCCGAATGCTCACTTTACCACTGTTCAATGGCAACATATATGGTTGAATGTCCTTGAGAACGAGCCCCTTAACCACTTAACCTTAATGCTCACTTTACTACTGTTCCATGGCAACATATATGGTTGAATGTCCTTGAGAACGATCCACTTAACCACTTAACCTTAATGCTCACCTTACCACTGTTCCATGGCAACATATATGGTTGAATGTCCTTGAGAACGAGTACCTTGACCACTTAACCATAATGCTCACTTTACCACTGTTCCATTGCAACATATATGGTTGAATGTCCTTGAGAACGAGATCCTTGACCACTTAACCTTAATGCTCAATTTACCACGGTTCCATGGCAACATATATGATTGAATGTCCTTGAGAACGAGCATCTTAACCACTTAACCTTAATGCTCACTTTACTACTGTTTCATGGCAACATATATGATTGAATGTCCTTGAGAACGAGCCCCTTAATCACTTAACCTTAATGCTCACTTTACCACAGTTCCATGGCAACATATATGGTTGAGTGTTCCTGAGAACGAGCCCCTTGACCACTTAACCTTAATGCTCACTTTACCACTGTTCCATGGCAACATATATGGTTGAATGTCCTTGAGAACGACCCCCTTGACCACTTAATCTTAATGCTCACTCTACCACTGTTCCATGGCAACATATATGGTTGAATGTCCTTGAGAACGAGCCTCTTTACCACTTAACCTTAATGCTCACTCTACAACTGTTCCATGGCAATATATATGGTTGAATTTCCTTGAGAACGAGCCTCTTGAAAACTTAACTTTAATGCTCACTTTACCACTGTTCCATGGCAACATATATGGTTGAATGTCCTTGAGAACGAGCCCCTTGACCACTTAACTTTAATGCTCACTTTACCACTGTTCCATGGCAACATATATGGTTGAATGTCCTTGAGAACGAGCCCCTTGACCACTTAACCTTAATGCTCACTTTACCACTGTTCCATGGCAACATATATGGTTGAATGTCCTTGAGAACGAGCCCCTTGACCACTTAACTTTAATGCTCACTCTATTACTGTTCCATGGCAACATATATGGTTGAATGTCCTTGAGAACGAGCCCCTTGACCACTTAACCTTAATGCTCACTCTACCACTGATCCATGGCAACATATATGGTTAAATGTCCTTGAGAACGAGCCCCTTGACCACTTAACTTTAATGCTCACTTTACCACTGTTCCATGGCAACATATATGTTTGAATGTCCTTGAGAACAAGCCCCTTAAATACTTAACCTTAATGCTCACTTTACAACTGTTCCGTGGCAACATATATGGTTGAATGTCCTTGAGAAAGAGCCCCTTAACCAATTAACCCTAATGCTCATTTTACCACTGTTCCATGGCAACATATATGTTTGAATGTAATTGAGAACAAGCCCCTTAACCACTTAACCCTAGTGCTTACTTTACCACTGTTTCATGGCAACATATATGGTTGAATGTCCTTGAGAACGAGCCCCTTAAACACTTAACCTTATTGCTCAATTTACCACTGTTCCATGGCAACATATATGGTTGAATGTAATTGAGAACGAGCCCCTTAACCACTTAACCTTTATGCTCACTTTACCACTGTTCCATGGCAACATATATGGTTGAATGTAATTGAGAACAAGCCCCTTAACCACTTAACCCTAGTGCTTACTTTACCACTGTTCCATGGCAACATATATGGTTGAATGTCCTTGAGAACGAGCCCCTTAAACACTTAACCTTATTGCTCATTTTACGACTGTTCCATTGCAACATATATGGTTGAATGTAATTGAGAACGAGCCCCTTAACCACTTAACCTTATTGCTCATTTTACCACTGTTCCAATGCAACATATATAGTTGAATATCCTTGAGAACGAATCCCCTTAACCATTTAACCGTAATGCTCACTTTACCACTGTTCCATGGCAACATATATGGTTGAAAGTCGTTAAGAACGATCCCCTTAACCACTTAACCCTAATGCTCACTTTCCCACTGTTTCATGGCAACATATATGGTTGAATGTCCTTGAGAACGAGATCCTTAACCACTTAACCCTAATGCTCACTTTACCACTGTTCCATGGCAACAAATATGGATCAATGTCCTTGAGATCGAGCCCCTTAACCACTTAACCCTAATGATCACTTTACCACTGTTCCATGGCAACATATATGGTCGAATGTCCTTGAGAACGAGCCCCTTAACAACTTAAAATTAATGCTCACTTTACAATTGTTCCATGGCAACATATATGGTTGAATGTCCTTGAGAACGAGCCCCTTAAATACTTGACCTTAATGCTCACTTTACCACTATTCCATGGCAACATATATGGTTGAATGTCCTTGAGAAGGAGCCCCTTAACCACTTAACATGAATGCTCACTTTACCACTGTTCCATGGCAACATATATGGTTGAATGTCCTTGAGAACGAGATCCTTAACCACTTAACCCTAATGCTCACTTTACCACTGTTCCATGGCAACAAATATGGATCAATGTCCTTGAGATCGAGCCCCTTAACCACTTAACCCTAATGATCACTTTACCACTGTTCCATGGCAACATATATGGTCGAATGTCCTTGAGAACGAGCCCCTTAACAACTTAAAATTAATGCTCACTTTACAATTGTTCCATGGCAACATATATGGTTGAATGTTCTTGAGAACGAGCCCCTTGACCACTTAACCTTAATGCTCACTTTACCACTGTTCCATGGCAACATATATGGTTGAATGTCCTTGAGAACGAGCCCCTTAACCACTTAACCTTAATGCTCATTTTACCACTGTTCCATGGCAACATATATGGTTAAATGTCCTTGAGAACGAGCCCCTTGACCACTTAACTTTAATGCTCAATTTACCACTGTTCCATGGCAACATATATGGTTGAATGTCCTTGAGAACGAGCCCCTTAACCACTTAACCTTAATGCTCACTTTACCACTGTTCCATGGCAGCATATATGGTTGAATATCCTTGAGAACGAGCCCCTTAACCACTTAACCTTAATGCTCACTTTACCACTGTTCCATGGAAACATATATGGTTGAATGTCCTTGAGAACGAGCCCCTTAACCACTTAACCTTAATTCTCACTCTACAACTGTTCCATGGCAATATATATGGTTGAATTTCCTTGAGAACGAGCCTCTTGAAAACTTAACTTTAATGCTCACTTTACCACTGTTCCATGGCAACATATATGGTTGAATGTCCTTGAGAACGAGCCCCTTGACCACTTAACTTTAATGCTCACTTTACCACTGTTCCATGGCAACATATATGGTTGAATGTCCTTGAGAACGAGCCCCTTGACCACTTAACCTTAATGCTCACTTTACCACTGTTCCATGGCAACATATATGGTTGAATGTCCTTGAGAACGAGCCCCTTGACCACTTAACTTTAATGCTCACTCTATTACTGTTCCATGGCAACATATATGGTTGAATGTCCTTGAGAACGAGCCCCTTGACCACTTAACTTTAATGCTCACTTTACCACTGTTCCATGGCAACATATATGTTTGAATGTCCTTGAGAACAAGCCCCTTAACCACTTAACCTTAATGCTCACTTTACAACTGTTCCATGGCAACATATATGGTTGAATGTCCTTGAGAACGAGCCCCTTAACCAATTAACCCTAATGCTCACTTTACCACTGTTCCATGGCAACATATATGGTTGAATGTAATTGAGAACAAGCCCCTTAACCACTTAACCCTAGTGCTTACTTTACCACTGTTTCATGGCAACATATATGGTTGAATGTCCTTGAGAACGAGCCCCTTAAACACTTAACCTTATTGCTCAATTTACCACTGTTCCATGGCAACATATATGGTTGAATGTAATTGAGAACGAGCCCCTTAACCACTTAACCTTTATGCTCACTTTACCACTGTTCCATGGCAACATATATGGTTGAATGTAATTGAGAACAAGCCCCTTAACCACTTAACCCTAGTGCTTACTTTACCACTGTTCCATGGCAACATATATGGTTGAATGTCCTTGAGAACGAGCCCCTTAAACACTTAACCTTATTGCTCATTTTACCATTGTTCCATTGCAACATATATGGTTGAATGTAATTGAGAACGAGCCCCTTAACCACTTAATCTTATTGCTCATTTTACCACTGTTCCAATGCAACATATATGGTTGAATGTCCTTGAGAACGAATCCCCTTAACCATTTAACCGTAATGCTCACTTTACCACTGTTCCATGGCAACATATATGGTTGAAAGTCGTTAAGAACGATCCCCTTAACCACTTAACCCTAATGCTCACTTTCCCACTGTTTCATGGCAACATATATGGTTGAATGTCCTTGAGAACGAGATCCTTAACCACTTAACCCTAATGCTCACTTTACCACTGTTCCATGGCAACAAATATGGATCAATGTCCTTGAGATCGAGCCCCTTAACCACTTAACCCTAATGATCACTTTACCACTGTTCCATGGCAACATATATGGTCGAATGTCCTTGAGAACGAGCCCCTTAACAACTTAAAATTAATGCTCACTTTACAATTGTTCCATGGCAACATATATGGTTGAATGTCCTTGAGAACGAGCCCCTTAAATACTTGACCTTAATGCTCAATTTACCACTATTCCATGGCAACATATATGGTTGAATGTCCTTGAGAACGAGCCCCTTAACCACTTAACATGAATGCTCAATTTACCACTGTTCCATGGCAACATAAATGGTTGAATGTTCTTGAGAACGAGCCCCTTGACCACTTAACCTTAATGCTCACTTTACCACTGTTCCATGGACACATATATGGTTGAATGTCCTTGAGAACGAGCCCCTTAACCACTTAACCTTAATGCTCATTTTACCACTGTTCCATGGCAACATATATGGTTAAATGTCCTTGAGAACGAGCCCCTTGACCACTTAACTTTAATGCTCACTTTACCACTGTTCCATGGCAACATATATGGTTGAATGTCCTTGAGAACAAGCCCCTTAACCACTTAACCTTAATGCTCACTTTATCACTGTTCCATGGCAGCATTTATGGTTGAATATCCTTGAGAACGAGCCCCTTAACCACTTAACCTTAATGCTCACTTTACCACTGTTCCATGGAAACATATATGGTTGAATGTCCTTGAGAACGAGCCCCTTAACCACTTAACCTTAATGCTCAATTTACCACGGTTCCATGGCAACATATATGGTTTAATGTCCTTGAGAACGAGCCCCTTAACGACTTAACCTTAATGCTCACTTTACCACTGTTCCATGGCAACATATATGATTGAATGTCCTTGAGAACGAGCCCCTTAACCACTTAACCTTAATGCTCACTTTACCACTGTTCCATGGCAACATATATGGTTGAATGGCCTCTAGAACAAGCTCCTTGACCACTTAACCTTAATGCTCACTTAACCACTGTTCCATCGCAACATATATGGTTGAATGTCCTTGAGAACGAGCCACTTAACCACAACCTTAATGCTCACTTTATAACTGTTCCATGGCAACATATATGGTTGAATGTCCTTGAGAACAAGCCCCTTAACCACTTAACCTTAATGCTCACTTTACCACAGTTCCATGGCAACATATATGGTTAAATGTCCTTGAGAACGAGCCCCTTGACCACTTAACCTTAATGCTCACTCTACCACTGTTCCATGGCAACATATATGGTTGAATGTCCTTGAGAACAAGCCCCTTGATCGCTTAACCTTAATGCTCACTCTACCACTGCTCCATGGCAACATATATGGTTGAATGTCCTTGAGAACGAGCCCCTTGAACACTTAACTTTAATGCTCACTTTACCAATGTTCCATGGCAACATATATGGTTGAATGTCCTTGAGAACGAGCCCCTTAACCACTTAACCTTAATGCTCATTTTACCACTGTTCCATGGCAACATATATGGTTAAATGTCCTTGAGAACGAGCCCCTTGACCACTTAACTTTAATGCTCACTTTACCACTGTTCCATGGCAACATATATGGTTGAAAGTCCTTGAGAACGAGCCCCTTAACCACTTAACCTTAATGCTCACTTTATCACTGTTCCATGGCAGCATATATGGTTGAATGTCCTTGAGAACGAGGCCCTTAACCACTTAACCTTAATGCTCACTTTACCACTGTTCCATGGAAACATATATGGATGAATGTCCTTGAGAACGAGCTCATTAACCACTTAACCTTAATGCTCACTTTACCACTGTTCCATGGAAACATATATGGTTGAATGTCCTTGAGAACGAGCCCTTTAACCACTTAACCTTATTGCTCACTTTACCACTGTTCCATGGCAACATATTTGATTGAATGTCCTTGAAAACAAGCCCCTTAACCACTTAACCTTAATGCTCACTTTACCACAGTTCCATGGCAACATATATGGTTGAATGTCCTTGAGAACGAGCCCCTTGACCACTTAACCTTAATGCTCACTTTACCACTGTTCCATGGCAACATATATGGTTGAATGTCCTTGAGAACGACCCCCTTGACCACTTAACCTCAATGCTCACTCTACCACTGTTCCATGGCAACATATATGGTTGAATGTCCTTGAGAACGAGCCCCTTGACCACTTAACCTTAATGCTCACTCTACCACTGTTCCATGGCAACATATATGGTTGAATGTCCTTGAGAACGAGCCTCTTGACCACTTAACTTTAATGCTCACTTTACCACTGTTCCATGGCAACATATATGGTTGAATGTCCTTGAGAACGAGCCCCTTGACCACTTAACTTTAATGCTCACTTTACCACTGTTCCATGGCAACATATATGGTTGAATGTCCTTGAGAACGAGCCCCTTGACCACTTAACCTTAATGCTCACTTTACCACTGTTCAATGGCAACATATATGGTTGAATGTCCTTGAGAACGAGCCCCTTGAACACTTAACCTTAATGCTCACCCTACCACTGTTCCATGGCAACATATATGGTTGAATGTAATTGAGAACGAGCCCCTTGACCACTTAACCTTAATGCTCACTCTACCACTGTTCCAAGGCAACATATATGGTTAAATGTCCTTGAGAACGAGCCCCTTGACCACTTAACTTTAATGCTCACTTTACCACTGTTCCATGGCAACATATATGGTTGAATGTAATTGAGAACAAGCCCCTTAACCACTTAACCCTAGTGCTCACTTTACCACTGTTCCATGGCAACATATATGAGTGAATGTCCTTTAGAACGAACCCCTTAAACACTTAACCTTATTGCTCATTTTAAAACTGTTCCATGGCAACATATATGGTTGAATGTAATTGAGAACGAGCCCCTTAACCACTTTACCTTATTGCTCATTATACCACTGTTCCATGGCAACATATATGGTTGAATGTAATTGAGAACAAGCCACTTAACCACTTAACCCTAGTGCTCATTTTACCACTGTTCCAATGCAACATATATGGTTGAATGTCCTTGAGAACGAATCCCCTTAACCATTTAACCGTAATGCTCACTTTAACACTGTTCCATGGCAACATATATGGTTGAATGTCCTTGAGAACGAGCCCCTTGACCACTTAACTTTAATGCTCACTTTACCAATGTTCTATGGCAACATATATGGTTGAATGTCCTTGAGAACGAGCCCCTTGACCGCTTAAATTTAATGCTCATTCTACCACTGCTCCATGGCAACATATATGGTTGAATGTCCTTGAGAACGAGCCCCTTGACCACTTAACTTTAATGCTCACTTTACCAATGTTCCATGGCAACATATATGGTTGAATGTTCTTGAGAACGAGCCCCTTATCTACTTAACCTTAATGCTCACTTTACCACTGTTCCATGGCAGCATATATGGTTGAATGTCCTTGAGAACGAGCCCCTTAACCACTTAACCTTAATGCTCACAATACCACTGTTCCATGGAAACATATATAGATGAATGTCCTTGAGAACGAGCTCATTAACCACTTAACCTTAATGCTCACTTTACCACTGTTCCATGGCAACATATGTGGTTGAATGTCCTTGAGAACGAGCCCCTTAACCACTTAACCTTAATGCTCAATTTACCACAGTTCCATGGCAACATATATGGTTTAATGTCCTTGAGAACGAGCCCCTTAACGACTTAACCTTAATGCTCACTTTACCACTGTTCCATGGCAACATATATGATTGAATGTCCTTGAGAACGAGCCCCTTAACCACTTAACCTTAATGCTCACTTTACCACTGTTCCATGGCAACATATATGGTTGAATGGCCTCTAGAACAAGCTCCTTGACCACTTAACCTTAATGCTCACTTTATTACTGTTCCATGGCAACATATATGTTAGAATGTCCTTGAGAACGAGCCCCTTGACCACTTAACCTTAATGCTCAATTTACCACGGTTCCATGGCAACATATATGATTGAATGTCCTTAAGAACGAGCCCCTTAACCACTTAACCTTAATGCTCATTTTACCACTGTTCCATGGCAACATATATGATTGAATGTCCTTGAGAACAAGCCCCTTAACCACTTAACCTTAATGCTCACTTTACCACAGTTCCATGGCAACATATATGGTTGAATGTCCTTGATAACGAGCCCCTTGACCACTTAACCTTAATGCTCACTCTACCACTGTTCCATTTCAACATATATGGTTGAATGTCCTTGAGAACAAGCCCCTTGACCGCTTAACCTTAATGCTCACTCTACCACTGCTCCATGGCAACATATATGGTTGAATGTCCTTGAGAACGAGCCCCTTGACCACTTAACTTTAATGCTCACTTTACCAATGTTAAATGGCAACATATATGGTTGAATGTCCTTGAGAACGAGCCCCTTAACCACTTAACCTTAATGCTCATTTACCACTGTTCCATGGCAACATATATGGTTAAATGTCCTTAAGAACGAGCCCCTTGACCACTTAACCTTAATGCTCACTTTACCACTGTTCTATGGCAACATATATGGTTGAATGTCCTTGAGAACGAGCCCCTTAACCACTTAACCTTAATGCTCACTTTATCACTGTTCCATGGCAGCATATATGGTTGAGTATCCTTGAGAACGAGGCCCTTAACCACTTAACCTTAATGCTCAATTTACCACGGTTCCATGGCAACATATATGGTTTAATGTCCTTGAGAACGAGCCCCTTGACCACCTAACCATAATGCTCACTTTACCACTGTTCCATGGCAACATAAATGATTGAATGTTCTTGAGAACGAGCCCCTTGACCACTTAACCTTAATGCTCACTTTACCACTGTTCCATGGCAACATATATGGTTGAATGTCCTTGAGAACGAGCCCCTTGAC
Organism: Neoaliturus tenellus; assembly: GCA_030545055.2. Taxonomy (NCBI): domain Eukaryota; kingdom Metazoa; phylum Arthropoda; class Insecta; order Hemiptera; family Cicadellidae; genus Neoaliturus; species Neoaliturus tenellus. The sequence goes on from CM061536.1 coordinate 88,775,953, forward strand.
CACTTAACCTTAATGCTCACTCTACCACTGTTCCATGGCAACATATATGGTTGAATGTCCTTGAGAACAGGCCCCTTGACCGCTTAACCTTAATGCTCACTCTACCACTGCTCCATGGCAACATATATGGTTGAATGTCCATGAGAACGAACCCCTTGACCACTTAACTTTAATGCTCACTTTACCAATGTTTTATTGCAACATATATGGTTGAATGTCCTTGAGAACGAGCCCCTTAACCACTTAACCTTAATGCTCATTTTACCACTGTTCCATGGCAACATATATGGTTAAATGTCCTTGAGAACGAGCCCCTTGACCACTTAACTTTAATGCTCACTTTACCACTGTTCCATGGCAACATATATGGTTGAATGTCCTTGAGAACGAGCCTCTTAAATACTTAACCTTAATGCTCACTTTACCACTGTTAAATGGCAACATATATGGTTGAATGTCCTTGAGAACGAGCCCCTTAACCCATTAAGGCCCATGGTCCCCATTTGGGACACTTGGAATTTAGATTGGAGTAAAATGTTATATGGCATCATTAGAATAAATTTAATTGACATTTTGAATTGAAAATATGATTATCTTTCGTTTTTCAAAGCCGTAATGGCACACACACAGTGAACAGTAGTAAAAAGTAGCAAAATCAGTGTTGACCAAGGTGCAACTTTCAAAGAATCAACCGATCCCGTCAACTTCCACGCAAGCCTGCCACCGTTTATTTAACGTGGGCCCTCCCACCAACGTTACCACAGATCAGCTAACCCTTTAAGAGTTGCACCACCAGGTCAGAGTTTGGTCGTGAGCGGATTCGAACCCGCGCCGACGCAGACATCCTGGCCAAGGATGCCTACGCCTTAGCCATCTGAGCTATCACGACCGGCAGCCAAGACACGAGAATTAGGGTTATGAACAGTGCGCGCCCCTAGCGGGGTAGACTGTAGGCCGTTGGTATGCGAGTTCGCTAAGAGAGCGCAGCACTAAGCCACCGCACTAAATTTAAAAGAAATAATTTGGCATTAAATGGGTTAACCACTTAAAATTAATGCTCACTTTACCACTGTTCCATGGCAGCATATATGGTTGAATATCCTTGAGAACGAGCCCCTTAACCACTTAACCTTAATGCTCACTTTACCACTGTTCCATGGAAACATATATGGTTGAATGTCCTTGAGAACGAGCCCCTTAACCACTTAACCTTAATGCTCAATTTACCACGGTTCCATGGCAACATATATGGTTTAATGTCCTTGAGAACGAGCCCCTTAACGACTTAACCTTAATGCTCACTTTACCACTGTTCCATGGCAACATATATGATTGAATGTCCTTGAGAACGAGCCCCTTAACCACTTAACCTTAATGCTCACTTTACCACTGTTCCATGGCAACATATATGGTTGAATGGCCTCTAGAACAAGCTCCTTGACCACTTAACCTTAATGCTCACTTTACCACTGTTCCATGGCAACATATATGGTTGAATGTCCTTGAGAACGAGCCCCTTAACCACTAAACCTAATGATCACTTTACAACTGTTCCATGGCAACATATATGTTTGAATGTCCTTGAGAACGAGCCCCTTAACCACTTAACCTTACTGCTCAATTTACCACTGTTCCATGGCAACATATATGGTTGAATGTCCTTGAGAACGAGCCACTTAACCACAACCTTAATGCTCACTTTATAACTGTTCCATGGACACATATATGGTTGAATGTCCTTGAGAACAAGCCCCTTAACCACTTAACCTTAATGCTCACTTTACCACAGTTCCATGGCAACATATATGGTTGAATGTCCTTGAGAACGAGCCCCTTGACCACTTAACCTTAATGCTCACTCTACCACTGTTCCATGGCAACATATATGGTTGAATGTCCTTGAGAACAAGCCCCTTGACCGCTTAACCTTAATGCTCACTCTACCACTGCTCCATGGCAACATATATGGTTGAATGTCCTTGAGAACGAGCCCCTTGAACACTTAACTTTAATGCTCACTTTACCAATGTTCCATGGCAACATATATGGTTGAATGTCCTTGAGAACGAGCCCCTTAACCACTTAACCTTAATGCTCATTTTACCACTGTTCCATGGCAACATATATGGTTAAATGTCCTTGAGAACGAGCCCCTTGACCACTTAACCTTAATGCTCACTTTACCACTGTTCCATGGCAACATATATGGTTGAATGTCCTTGAGAACGAGCCCCTTAACCACTTAACCTTAATGCTCATTTTACCACTGTTCCATGTCAACATATATGGTTGAATGTCCTTGAGAACGAGCCCCTTAACCACTTAACCTTAATGCTCATTTTACCACTGTTCCATGGCAACATATATGGTTAAATGTCCTTGAGAACGAGCCCCTTGACCACTTAACCTTAATGCTCACTTTACCAATGTTCCATGGCAACATATATGGTTGAATGTTCTTGAGAACGAGCCCCTTAACCACTTAACCTTAATGCTCACTTTACAACTGTTCCATGGCAACATATATGGTTGAATGTCCTTGAGAACGAGCCCCTTAACCAATTAACCCTAATGCTCACTTTACCACTGTTCCATGGCAACATATATGGTTGAATGTAATTGAGAACAAGCCCCTTAACCACTTAACCCTAGTGCTCACTTTACCACTGTTCCATGGCAACATATATGGTTGAATGGCCTCTAGAACAAGCTCCTTGACCACTTAACCTTAATGCTCACTTTATTACTGTTCCATGGCAACATATATGAGTGAATGTCCTTTAGAACGAACCTCTTAAACACTTAACCTTATTGCTCATTTTAAAACTGTTCCATGGCAACATATATGGTTGAATGTAATTGAGAACGAGCCCCTTAACCACTTTACCTTATTGCTCATTATACCACTGTTCCATGGCAACATATATGGTTGAATGTAATTGAGAACAAGCCACTTAACCACTTAACCCTAGTGCTCATTTTACCACTGTTCCAATGCAACATATATGGTTGAATGTCCTTGAGAACGAATCCCCTTAACCATTTAACCGTAATGCTCACTTTAACACTGTTCCATGGCAACATATATGGTTGAATGTCCTTGAGAACGAGCCCCTTGACCACTTAACTTTAATGCTCACTTTACCAATGTTCTATGGCAACATATATGGTTGAATGTCCTTGAGAACGAGCCCCTTGACCGCTTAAATTTAATGCTCATTCTACCACTGCTCCATGGCAACATATATGGTTGAATGTCCTTGAGAACGAGCCCCTTGACCACTTAACTTTAATGCTCACTTTACCAATGTTCCATGGCAACATATATGGTTGAATGTTCTTGTGAACGAGCCCCTTAACCACTTAACCTTAATGCTCACTTTACCACTGTTCCATGGCAGCATATATGGTTGAATGTCCTTGAGAACGAGCCCCTTAACCACTTAACCTTAATGCTCACTTTACCACTGTTCCATGGAAACATATATAGATGAATGTCCTTGAGAACGAGCTCATTAACCACTTAACCTTAATGCTCACTTTACCACTGTTCCATGGCAACATATATATCGTTGAATGTCCTTGAGAATGAGCCCCTTAACCACTTAACCTTAATGCTCAATTTACCACAGTTCCATGGCAACATATATGTTTTAATGTCCTTGAGAACGAGCCCCTTAACGACTTAACCTTAATGCTCACTTTACCACTGTTCCATGGCAACATATATGATTGAATGTCCTTGAGAACGAGCCCCTTAACCACTTAACCTTAATGCTCACTTTACCACTGTTCCATGGCAACATATATGGTTGAATGGCCTCTAGAACAAGCTCCTTGACCACTTAACCTTAATGCTCACTTTATTACTGTTCCATGGCAACATATATGTTAGAATGTCCTTGAGAACGAGCCCCTTGACCACTTAACCTTAATGCTCAATTTACCACGGTTCCATGGCAACATATATGATTGAATGTCCTTAAGAACGAGCCCCTTAACCACTTAACCTTAATGCTCATTTTACCACTGTTCCATGGCAATATATATGATTGAATGTCCTTGAGAACAAGCCCCTTAACCACTTAACCTTAATGCTCACTTTACCACAGTTCCATGGCAACATATATGGTTGAATGTCCTTGATAACGAGCCCCTTGACCACTTAACCTTAATGCTCACTCTACCACTGTTCCATTTCAACATATATGGTTGAATGTCCTTGAGAACAAGCCCCTTGACCGCTTAACCTTAATGCTCACTCTACCACTGCTCCATGGCAACATATATGGTTGAATGTCCTTGAGAACGAGCCCCTTGACCACTTAACTTTAATGCTCACTTTACCAATGTTAAATGGCAACATATATGGTTGAATGTCCTTGAGAACGAGCCCCTTAACCACTTAACCTTAATGCTCATTTTACCACTGTTCCATGGCAACATATATGGTTAAATGTCCTTGAGAACGAGCCCCTTGACCACTTAACCTTAATGCTCACTTTACCACTGTTCTATGGCAACATATATGGTTGAATGTCCTTGAGAACGAGCCCCTTAACCACTTAACCTTAATGCTCACTTTATCACTGTTCCATGGCAGCATATATGGTTGAATATCCTTGAGAACGAGGCCCTTAACCACTTAACCTTAATGCTCACTTTACCACTGTTCCATGGCAACATATATGGTTGAATGTCCTTGAGAACGAGTCCCTTAACCACTTAACCTTAATGCTCAATTTACCACGGTTCCATGGCAACATATATGGTTTAATGTCCTTGAGAACGAGCCCCTTGACCACCTAACAATAATGCTCACTTTACCACTGTTCCATGGCAACATAAATGATTGAATGTTCTTGAGAACGAGCCCCTTGACCACTTAACCTTAATGCTCACTTTACCACTGTTCCATGGCAACATATATGGTTGAATGTCCTTGAGAACGAGCCCCTTGACCACTTAACCTTAATGCTCACTCTACCACTGTTCCATGGAAACATATATGGTTGAATGTCCTTGAGAACAGGCCCCTTGACCGCTTAACCTTAATGCTCACTCTACCACTGCTCCATGGCAACATATATGGTTGAATGTCCATGAGAACGAACCCCTTGACCACTTTACTTTAATGCTCACTTTACCAATGTTTTATTGCAACATATATAGTTGAATGTCCTTGAGAACGAGCCCCTTAACCACTTAACCTTAATGCTCATTTTACCACTGTTCCATGGCAACATATATGGTTAAATGTCCTTGAGAACGAGCCCCTTGACCACTTAACTTTAATGCTCACTTTACCACTGTTCCATGGCAACATATATGGTTGAATGTCCTTGAGAACGAGCCTCTTAAATACTTAACCTTAATGCTCACTTTACCACTGTTAAATGGCAACATATATGGTTGAATGTCCTTGAGAACGAGCCCCTTAACCACTTAAAATTAATGCTCACTTTACCACTGTTCCATGGCAGCATATATGGTTGAATATCCTTGAGAACGAGCCCCTTAACCACTTAACCTTAATGCTCACTTTACCACTGTTCCATGGAAACATATATGGTTGAATGTCCTTGAGAACGAGCCCCTTAACCACTTAACCTTAATGCTCAATTTACCACGGTTCCATGGCAACATATATGGTTTAATGTCCTTGAGAACGAGCCCCTTAACGACTTAACCTTAATGCTCACTTTACCACTGTTCCATGGCAACATATATGATTGAATGTCCTTGAGAACGAGCCCCTTAACCACTTAACCTTAATGCTCACTTTACCACTGTTCCATGGCAACATATATGGTTGAATGGCCTCTAGAACAAGCTCCTTGACCACTTAACCTTAATGCTCACTTTACCACTGTTCCATGGCAACATATATGGTTGAATGTCCTTGAGAACGAGCCCCTTAACCACTAAACCTAATGATCACTTTACAACTGTTCCATGGCAACATATATGTTTGAATGTCCTTGAGAACGAGCCCCTTAACCACTTAACCTTACTGCTCACTTTACCACTGTTCCATGGCAACATATATGGTTGAATGTCCTTGAGAACGAGCCACTTAACCACAACCTTAATGCTCACTTTATAACTGTTCCATGGACACATATATGTTTGAATGTCCTTGAGAACAAGCCCCTTAACCACTTAACCTTAATGCTCACTTTACCACAGTTCCATGGCAACATATATGGTTGAATGTCCTTGAGAACGAGCCCCTTGACCACTTAACCTTAATGCTCACTCTACCACTGTTCCATGGCAACATATATGGTTGAATGTCCTTGAGAACAAGCCCCTTGACCGCTTAACCTTAATGCTCACTCTACCACTGCTCCATGGCAACATATATGGTTGAATGTCCTTGAGAACGAGCCCCTTGAACACTTAACTTTAATGCTCACTTTACCAATGTTCCATGGCAACATATATGGTTGAATGTCCTTGAGAACGAGCCCCTTAACTACTTAACCTTAATGCTCATTTTACCACTGTTCCATGGCAACATATATGGTTAAATGTCCTTGAGAACGAGCCCCTTGACCACTTAACCTTAATGCTCACTTTACCACTGTTCCATGGCAACATATATGGTTGAATGCCCTTGAGAACGAGCCCCTTAACCACTTAACCTTAATGCTCATTTTACCACTGTTCCATGGCAACATATATGGTTGAATGTCCTTGAGAACGAGCCCCTTAACCACTTAACCTTAATGCTCATTTTACCACTGTTCCATGGCAACATATATGGTTAAATGTCCTTGAGAACGAGCCCCTTGACCACTTAACCTTAATGCTAACTTTACCACTGTTCCATGGCAACATATTTGATTGAATGTCCTTGAAAACAAGCCCCTTAACTACTTAACCTTAATGCTCACTTTACCACAGTTCCATGGCAACATATACGGTTGAATGTCCTTGAGAACGAGCCCCTTGACCACTTAACCTTAATGCTCACTTTACCACTGTTCCATGGCAACATATATGGTTGAATATCCTTGAGAACGACCCCCTTGACCACTTAACCTCAATGCTCACTCTACCACTGTTCCATGGCAACATATATGGTTGAATGTCCTTGAGAACGAGCCCCTTGACCACTTAACTTTAATGCTCACTTTACCACTGTTCCATGGCAACATATATGGTTGAATGTCCTTGAGAACGAGCCCCTTGAACACTTAACTTTAATGCTCTTTTTACCAATGTTCCATGGCAACATATATGGTTGAATGTCCTTGAGAACGAGCCCCTTAACCACTTAACCTTAATGCTCATTTTACCACTGTTCCATGGCAACATATATGGTTAAATGTCCTTGAGAACGAGCCCCTTGACCACTTAACCTTAATGCTCACTTTACCACTGTTCCATGGCAACATATATGGTTGAAAGTCCTTGAGAACGAGCCCCTTAACCACTTAACCTTAATGCTCATTTTACCACTGTTCCATGGCAACATATATGGATGAATGTCCTTGAGAACGAGCCCCTTAACCACTTAACCTTAATGCTCATTTTACCACTGTTCCATGGCAACATATATGGTTAAATGTCCTTGAGAACGAGCCCCTTGACCACTTAACCTTAATGCTCACTTTACCACTGTTCCATGGCTACATATTTGATTGAATGTCCTTGAAAACAAGCCCCTTAACTACTTAACCTTAATGCTCACTTAACCACAGTTCCATGGCAACATATATGGTTGAATGTCCTTGAGAACGAGCCCCTTGACCACTTAACCTTAATGCTCACTTTACCACTGTTCCATGGCAACATATATGGTTGAATGTCCTTGAGAACGACCCCCTTGACCACTTAACCTCAATGCTCACTCTACCACTGTTCCATGGCAACATATATGGTTGAATGTCCTTGAGAACGAGCCCCTTGACCACTTAACCTTAATGCTCACTTTACCACTGTTCCATGGCAACATATATGGTTGAATGTCCTTGAGAACGACCCCCTTGACCACTTAACCTCAATGCTCACTCTACCACTGTTCCATGGCAACATATATGGTTGAATGTCCTTGAGAACGAGTACCTTGACCACTTAACCTCAATGCTCACTTTACCACTGTTCCATGGCAACATATATGGTTGAATGTCCTTGAGAACGAGCCCCTTGACCACTTAACCTCAATGCTCACTTTACCACTGTTCCATGGCAACATATATGGTTGAATGTCCTTGAGAACGAGCCCCTTGACCACTTAACCTTAATGCTCACTTTACCACTGTTCCATGGCAACATATATGGTTGAATGTCCTTGAGAACGACCCCCTTGACCACTTAACCTCAATGCTCACTCTACCACTGTTCCATGGTAACATATATGGTTGAATGTTCTTGAGAACGAGTACCTTGACCACTTAACCTCAATGCTCACTTTACCACTGTTCCATGGCAACATATATGGTTGAATGTCCTTGAGAACGAGCCCCTTGACCACTTAACCTTAATGCTCACTTTACCACTGTTCCATGGCAACATATATGGTTGAATGTCCTTGAGAACGACCCCCTTGACCACTTAACCTCAATGCTCACTCTACCACTGTTCCATGGCAACATATATGGTTGAATGTCCTTGAGAACGAGCCCCTTGACCACTTAACCTTAATACTCACTCTACCACTGTTCCATGGCAACATATATGGTTGAATGTCCTTGAGAACGAGCCTCTTGACCACTTAACTTTAATGCTCACTTTACCACTGTTCCATGGCAACATATATGGTTGAATGTCCTTGAGAACGAGCCCCTTGACCACTTAACTTTAATGCTCACTTTACCACTGTTCCATGGCAACATATATGGTTGAATGTCCTTGAGAACGAGCCCCTTGACCACTTAACCTTAATGCTCACTTTACCACTGTTCCATGGCAACATATATGGTTGAATGTCCTTGAGAACGAGCCCCTTAACCACTTAACCTTAATGCTCACTCTACCACTGTTCCATGGCAACATATATGGTAGAATGTAATTGAGAACGAGCCCCTTGACCACTTAACCTTAATGCTCACTCTACCACTGTTCCAAGGCAACATATATGGTTAAATGTCCTTGAGAACGAGCCCCTTGACCACTTAACTTTAATGCTCACTTTACCACTGTTCCATGGCAACATATATGTTTGAATGTCCTTGAGAACAAGCCCATTAACCACTTAACCTTAATGCTCACTTAACAACTGTTCCATGGCAACGTATATGGTTGAATGTCCTTGAGAACGAGCCCCTTAACCAATTAACCCTAATGCTCACTTTACCACTGTTCCATGGCAACATATATGGTTGAATGTAATTGAGAACAAGCCCCTTAACCACTTAACCCTAGTGCTCACTTTACCACTGTTCCATGGCAACATATATGGTTGAATGTCCTTGAGAACGAGCCCCTTAAACACTTAACCTTATTGCTCATTTTAAAACTGTTCCATGGCAACATATATGGTTGAATGTAATTGAGAACGAGCCCCTTAACCACTTAACCTTATTGCTCATTATACCACTGTTCCATGGCAACATATATGGTTGAATGTAATTGAGAACAAGCCACTTAACCACTTAACCCTAGTGCTCATTTTACCACTGTTCTAATGCAACATATATGGTTGAATGTCCTTGAGAACGAATCCCCTTAACCATTTAACCGTAATGCTCACTTTACCCACTGTTCCATGGCAACATATATGGTTGAATGTCCTTGAGAACGAGCCCCTTGACCACTTAACTTTAATGCTCACTTTACCAATGTTCCATGGCAACATATATGGTTGAATGTCCTTGAGAACGAGCCTCTTGACCGCTTAACCTTAATGCTCATTCTACCACTGCTCCATGGCAACATATATGGTTGAATGTCCTTGAGAACGAGCCCCTTGACCACTTAAATTTAATGCTAACTTTACCAATGTTCCATGGCAACATATATGGTTGAATGTCCTTGAGAACGAGCCCCTTAACCACTTAACCTTAATGCTCACTTTACCACTGTTCCATGGCAGCATATATGGTTGAATGTCCTTGAGAACGAGCCCCTTAACCACTTAACCTTAATGCTCACTTTACCACTGTTCCATGGAAACATATATAGATGAATGTCCTTGAGAACGAGCTCATTAACCACTTAACCTTAGTGCTCACTTTACCACTGTTCCATGGCAACATATATGGTTGAATGTCCTTGAGAACGAGCCCCTTAACCACTTAACCTTAATGCTCAATTTACCACGGTTCCATGGCAACATATATGGTTTAATGTCCCCTTAACGACTTAACCTTAATGCTCACTTTACCACTGTTCCATGGCAACATATATGATTGAATGTCCTTGAGAACGAGCCCCTTAACCACTTAACCTTAATGCTCACTTTACCACTGTTCCATGGCAACATATATGGTTGAATGGCCTCTAGAACAAGCTCCTTGACCACTTAACCTTAATGCTCACTTTACCACTGTTCCATGGCAACATATATGTTTTGAATGTCCTTGAGAACGAGCCCTTAACCACTTACTTAACTCTAAGTACTGTGCTCACTTTACCACTGTTCCATGGCAACATATATGGTTGAATATCCTTGAGAACGAGCCACTTAACCACTTAACCTTAATGCTCAATTTACCACGGTTCCATGGCAACATATATGGTTTAATGTCCTTGAGAACGAGCCCCTTAACGACTTAAACTTAATGCTCAATTTACCACGGTTCCATGGCAACATATATGGTTTAATGTCCTTGAGAACGAGCCCCTTAACGACTTAACCTTAATGCTCACTTTACCACTGTTCCATGGCAACATATATGATTGAATGTCCTTGAGAACGAGCCCCCTTAACCACTTAACCTTAATGCTCACTTTACCACTGTTCCATGGCAACATATATGGTTGAATGGCCTCTAGAACAAGCTCCTTGACCACTTAACCTTAATGCTCACTTTACCACTGTTCCATGGCAACATATATGTTTGAATGTCCTTGAGAACGAGCCCCTTAACCACTTAACCTTACTGCTCACTTTACCACTGTTCCATGGCAACATATATGGTTGAATGTTCTTGAGAACGAGTACCTTGAACACTTAACCATAATGCTCACTTTACCACTGTTCCATTGCAACATATATAGTTGAATGTCCTTGAGAACGAGCCCCTTGACCACTTAACCTTAATGCTCAATTTACCACGGTTCCATGGCAACATATATGATTGAATGTCCTTGAGAACGAGCCCCTTAACCACTTAACCTTAATGCTCATTTTACCACTGTTCCATGGCAACATATATGATTGAATGTCCTTGAGAACAAGCCCCTTAACCACTTAACCTTAATGCTCACTTTACCACAGTTCCATGGCAACATATATGGTTGAATGTCCTTGAGAACGAGCCCCTTGACCACTTAACCTTAATGCTCACTCTACCACTGTTCCATGGCAACATATATGGTTGAATGTCCTTGAGAACAAGCCCCTTGACCGCTTAACCTTAATGCTCACTCTACCACTGCTCCATGGCAACATATATGGTTGAATGTCCTTGAGAACGAGCCCCTTGACCACTTAACTTTTAATGCTCACTTTACCAATGTTCCATGGCAACATATATGGTTGAATGTCCTTGAGAACGAGCCCCTTAACCACTAAACCTTAATGCTCACTTTATCACTGTTCCATGGCAGCATATATGGTTGAATATCCTTGAGAACGAGGCCCTTAACCACTTAACCTTAATGCTCACTTTACCACTGTTCCATGGCAACATATATGGTTGAATGTCCTTGAGAACGAGCCCCTTAAAAACTTAACCTTAATGCTCAATTTACCACGGTTCCATGGCAACATATATGGTTTAACGTCCTTGAGAACGAGCCCCTTAACGACTTAACCTTAATGCTCACTTTACCACTGTTCCATGGCAACATATATGATTGAATGTCCTTGAGAACGAGCTTCTTAACCACTTAACCTTAATGCTCACTTTACCACTGTACCACGAGCACCACTGCATGGTGCAACTGCATGGTACCACTGTACCATGGCAACATATATGGTTGAATGGCCTCTAGAACAAGCTCCTTGACCACTTAACCTTAATGCTCACTTTACCACTGTTCCGTGGCAACATATATGGTTGAATGTCCTTGAGAACGAGCCCCTTAACCACTAAACCTAATGATCACTTTACCACTGTTCCATGGCAACATATATGTTTGAATGTCCTTGAGAACGAGCCCCTTAACCACTTAACCTTACTGCTCACTATACCACTGTTCCATGGCAACATATATGGTTGAATGTCATTGATAACGAGCCACTTAACCACTTAACCTTAATGCTCACTTTACCACTGTTCCATGGCAACATATATGGTTGAATGTCCTTGAGAACGTGTACCTTGACCACTTAACCATAATGCTCACTTTACCACTGTTCCATTGCAACATATATGGTTGAATGTCCTTGAGAACGAGCCCCTTGACCACTTAACCTTAATGCTCACTTTACCACTGTTCCATAGCAACATATATGGTTGAATGTCCTTGAGAACGAGCCCCTTGACCACTTAACCTTAATGCTCACTCTACCACTGTTCCATGGCAACATATATGGTTGAATGTCCTTGAGAACGAGCCCCTTGACCACTTAACCTTAATGCTCACTCTACCACTGTTCCAAGGCAAACATATATGGTTAAATGTCCTTGAGAACGAGCCCCTTGACCACTTAACTTTAATGCTCACTTTCCCACTGTTCCATGGCAAACATATATGTTTGAATGTCCTTGAGAACAAGGCCCTTAACCACTTAACCTTAATGCTCACTTTACAACTGTTCCATGGCAACATATATGGTTGAATGTCCTTGAGAACGAGCCCCTTAACCAATTAACCCTAATGCTCACTTTACCACTGTTCCATGGCAACATATATGGTTGAATGTAATTGAGAACAAGCCCCTTAACCACTTAACCCTAGTGCTCACTTTACCACTGTTCCATGGCAACATATATGGTAGAATGTTCTTGAGAACGAGCCCCTTAAACACTTAACCTTATTGCTCATTTTACCACTGTTCCATGGCAACATATATGGTTGAATGTAATTGAGAACGAGCCCCTTAACCATTTAACCGTAATGCTCACTTTAACACTGTTCCATGGCAACAAATATGGTTGAAAGTCGTTGAGAACGAGATCCTTAACAACTTAACCCTAATGCTCACTTTACCACTGTTCCATGGCAACATATATGGTTGAATGTCCTTGAGAACGAGCCCCTTAACCAATTAACCCTAATGCTCACTTTACAACTGTTCCATGGCAACATATATGGTTGAATGTAATTGAGAACAAGCCCCTTAACCACTTAACCCTAGTGCTCACTTTACCACTGTTCCATGGCAACATATATGGTAGAATGTTCTTGAGAACGAGCCCCTTAAACACTTAACCTTATTGCTCATTTTACCACTGTTCCATGGCAACATATATGGTTGAATGTAATTGAGAACGAGCCCCTTAACCACTTAACCTTATTGATCATTTTACCACTGTTCCATGGCAACATATATGGTTGAATGTAATTGAGAACAAGCCACTTAACCACTTAACCATAGTGCTCATTTTACCACTGTTCCAATGCAACCTATATGGTTGAATGTCCTTGAGAACGAATCCCCTTAACCATTTAAACCGTAATGCTCACTTTACCACTGTTCCATGGCAACATATATGGTTGAATGTAATTGAGAACAAGCCCCTTAACCACTTAACCCTAGTGCTCACTTTACCACTGTTCCATGGCAACATATATGGTAGAATGTTCTTGAGAACGAGCCCCTTAAACACTTAACCTTATTGCTCATTTTACCACTGTTCCATGGCAACATATATGGTTGAATGTCCTTGAGAACGAATCCCCTTAACCATTTAACCGTAATGCTCACTTTACCACTGTTCCATGGCAACATATATGGTTGAAAGTCGTTGAGAACGAGATCCTTAACAACTTAACCCTAATGCTCACTTTACCACTGTTCCATGGCAACATATATGGTTGAATGTCCTTGAGAACGAGCCCCTTAACCAATTAACCCTAATGCTCACTTTACCACTGTTCCATGGCAACATATATGGGTGAATGTAATTGAGAACAAGCCCCTTAACCACTTAACCCTAGTGCTCACTTTACCACTGTTCCATGGCAACATATATGGTAGAATGTTCTTGAGAACGAGCCCCTTAAACACTTAACCTTATTGCTCATTTTACCACTGATCCATGGCAACATATATGGTTGAATGTAATTGAGAACGAGCCCCTTAACCACTTAACCTTATTGCTCATTTTACCACTGTTCCATGGCAACATATATGGTTGAATGTAATTGAGAACAAGCCACTTAACCACTTAACCATAGTGCTCATTTTACCACTGTTCCAATGCAACATATATGGTTGAATGTCCTTGAGAACGAATCCCCTTAACCATTTAACCGTAATGCTCACTTTACCACTGTTCCATGGCAACATATATGGTTGAAAGTCGTTGAGAACGAGATCCTTAACAACTTAACCCTAATGCTCACTTTACCACTGTTCCACGGCAACATATATGGTTGAATGTCCTTGAGAACGAGCCCCTTAACCACTTAACCTTAATGCTCACTTTACCACTGTTCCATGGCAACATATATGGTTGAATGTAATTGAGAACAAGCCCCTTAACCACTTAACCCTAGTGCTCACTTTACCACTGTTCCATGGCAACATATATGGTTGAATGTACTTGAGAACGAGCCCCTTAAAACACTTAACCTTATTGCTCATTTTACCACTGTTCCATGGCAACATGTATGGTTGAATGTAATTGAGAACGAGCTCCTTAACCACTTAACCTTATTGCTCATTTTACCACTGTTCCATGGCAACATATATGGTTTGAATGTAATTGAGAACGAGCCACTTAACCTCTTAACCCTAGTGCTAATTTTACCACTGTTTCAATGCAACATATATCGTTGAATGTCCTTGAGAACGAATCCCCTTAACCATTTAACCGTATTGCTCACTTTACCACTGTTCCATGGCAACATATATGGTTGAATGTCCTTGAGAACGAGATCCTTAACCACTTAACCCTAATGCTCACTTTACCACTGTTCCATGGCAACAAATATGGATCAATGTCCTTGAGAACAATCCCCTTAACCACTTAACCCTAATGATCACTTTACCACTGTTCCATGGCAACATATATAGTTGAATGTCCTTGAGAACGAGCCCTTTGACCACTTAACCTTAATGCTCACTCTACCACTGTTCCATGGCAACATATATGGTTGAATGTCCTTGAGAACGAGCCCCTTAACTACTTAACCTTAATGCTCACTTTACCACTGTTCCATGGCAACATATATGGTTAAATGTCCTTGAGAACGAGCCACTTAACCACTTAACCTTAATGCTCACTTTACCACTGTTCCATGGCAACATATATGGTTGAATATCCTTGAGAACGAGTACCTTGACCACTTAACCATAACGCTCACTTTAACACTGTTCCATTGCAACATATATGGTTGAATGTCCTTGAGAACGAGCCCCTTGACCACTTAACCTTAATGCTCAATTTACCACGGTTCCATGGCAACATATATGATTGAATGTCCTTGAGAACGGCCCCTTAACCACTTAACCTTAATGCTCACTTTACCACTGTTCGATGGCAACATATATGGTTGAATGTCCTTGAGAACGACCCCCCTTGACCACTTAACCTTAATGCTCAATTTACCACGGTATTATGGCAACATATATGATTGAATGTCCTTAAGAACGAGCCCCTTAACCACTTAACCTTAATGCTCACTTTACCATTGTTCCATAGCAACATATATGGTTGAATGTCCTTGAGAACGACCCCCTTGACCACTTAACCTTAATGCTCACTCTACCACTGTTCCATGGCAACATATATGGTTGAATGTCCTTGAGAACGAGCCCCATGACCACTTAACCTTAATGCTCACTCTACCACTGTTCCATGGCAACATATATGGTTGAATGTCCTTGAGAACGAGCCTCTTGACCACTTAAGTTTAATGCTCATTTTACCACTGTTCCATGGCAACATATATGGTTGAATATCCTTGAGAACGAGCCCCTTGACCACTTAACTTTAATGCTCACTTTACCACTCTTCCATGGCAACATATATGGTTGAATGTCCTTGAGAACGAGCCCCTTGACCACTTAACCTTAATGCTCACTCTACCACTGTTCCATGGCAACATATATGGTTAAATGTCCTTGAGAAGGAGCCCCTTGACCACTTAATTTTAATGCTCACTTTACCACTGTTCCATGGCAACATATATGGTTGAATGTCCTTGAGAACAAGCCCCTTAACCACTTAACCTTAATGCTTACTTTACAACTGTTCCATGGCAACATATATGGTTGAATATCCTTGAGAACGAGCCCCTTAACCAATTAACCCTAATGCTCACTTTACCACTGTTCCATGGCAACATATATGGTTGAATGGTAATTGAGAACAAGCCCCTTAACCACTTCACCCTAGTGCTCACTTTACCACTGTTCCATGGCAACATATATGGTTGAATGTACTTGAGAACGAGACCCTTAAACACTTAACCTTATTGCTCATTTTACCACTAATCCATGGCAACATATATGGTTGAATGTAATTGAGAACGAGCTCCTTAACCACTTAACCTTATTGCTCATTTTACCATTGTTCCATGGCAACATATATGGTTGAATGTAATTGAGAACGAGCCACTTAACCTCTTAACCCTAGTGCTAATTTTACCACTGTTCCAATGCAACATATATGGTTGAATGTCCTTGAGAACGAGATCCTTAACCACTTAACCCTAATGCTCACTTTACAACTGTTCCATGGCAACAAATATGGATCAATGTCCTTGAGAACGAGCCCCTTAACCACTTAACCCTAATGATCACTTTACCACTGTTCCATGGCAACATATATGGTTGAATGTCCTTGAGAACGAGCCCCTTAACCACTTAACCTTAATGCTCACTTTACAATTTTTCCATGGCAACATATATGGTTGAATGTCCTTGAGAACGAGCCCCTTAAATACTTAACCTTTAATGCTCACTTTACCACTGTTCCATGGCAACATATATTTGGTTGAATGTCCTTGAGAACGAGCCCCTTAACCACTTAACATGAATGCTCACTTTACCACTGTTCAATGGCAACATATATGGTTGAATGTCCTTGAGAACAAGCCCCTTAACCACTTAACCTTAATGCTCACTTTACCACTGTTCCATGGCAACATATATAGTTGAATGTCCTTGAGAACGAGATCCTTAACCACTTAACCCTAATGCTCACTTTACAACTGTTCCATGGCAACAAATATGGATCAATGTCCTTGAGAACGAGCCCCTTAACCACTTAACCCTAATGATCACTTTACCACTGTTCCATGGCAACATATATGGTTGAATGTCCTTGAGAACGAGCCCCTTAACCACTTAACCTTAATGCTCACTTTACAATTTTTCCATGGCAACATATATGGTTGAATGTCCTTGAGAACGAGCCCCTTAAATACTTAACCTTAATGCTCACTTTACCACTGTTCCATGGCAACATATATTTGGTTGAATGTCCTTGAGAACGAGCCCCTTAACCACTTAACATGAATGCTCACTTTACCACTGTTCAATGGCAACATATATGGTTGAATGTCCTTGAGAACAAGCCCCTTAACCACTTAACCTTAATGCTCACTTTACCACTGTTCCATGGCAACATATATGGTTGAATGTCCTTGAAAACGAGCCACTTAACCTTAATGCTCATTTTACCACTGTTCCGTGGCAACATATATGGTTGAATGTCCTTGAGAACGAGCCCCTTGACCACTTAACCTTAATGCTCACTCTACCACTGTTCCATGGCAACATATATGGTTGAATGTCCTTGAGAACGAGCTTCTTGACCACTTAACTTTAATGCTCACTTTACCAATGTTCCATGGCAACATATATGGTTGAATGTCCTTGAGAACGATATCCCTTGACCACTTAAACTTAATGCCCATTTTACCACTGTTCCATGGCAACATATATGGTTAAATGTCCTTGAGAACGAGCCCCTTGACCACTTAACCTTAATGCTCACTTTACCACTGTTCCATGGCAACATATATGGTTGAATGTCCTTGAGAACGAGCCCCTTAACCACTTAACCTTAATGCTCAGTTTACCACTGTTCCATGGCAGCATATATGGTTGAATGTCCTTGAGAACGAGCCCCTTAACCACTTAACCTTAATGCTCACTTTACCACTGTTCCATGGAAACATATATGGATGAATGTCCTTAAGAACGAGCTCCTTAACCACTTAACCTTAATGCTCACTTTACCACTGTTCCATGGCAACATATATGGTTGAATGTCCTTGAGAACGAGCCCCTTAACCACTTAACCTTAATGCTCAATTTACCACGGTTCCATGGCAACATATATGGTTGAATGTCCTTGAGAACGAGCCCCTTAACCACTTAACCTTTATGCTCACTTTACCACTGTTCCATGGCAACATATATGGTTGAATGGCGTCTAGAACGAGCTCCTTGACCACTTAACCTTAATGCTCACTTTACCACTGTTCCATGGCAACATATATGGTTGAATGTCCTTGAGAACGAGCCCCTTAACCACTTAACTATAATGATCACTTTACCACTGTTCCATGGCAACATATATGGTTGAATGTCCTTGAGAACGAGCCCCTTAACCACTTAACCTTACTGCTCACTTTACCACTGTTCCATGGCAACATATATGGTTGAATGTCCTTGAGAACAAGCCCTTTAACCACTTAACACTAGTGCTCACTTTACCACTGTTCCATGGCAACATATATGGTTGAATGTAATTGAGAACGAATTCCCTTAACCACTTAACAATATTGCTCACTTTACCACTGTTCCATGGCAACATATATGGTTCAACGTCCTTGAGAACGAGCCCCTTAACCACCTAACCATAATGATCACTTTACCACTGTTCCATGGCAACATAATGGTTGAATGTCCTTGAGAACGAGCCCCTTAACCTCTTTACCTTATTCCTCACTTTACCACTGTTCCATGGCAACATATATGGTTGAATGTCCTTGAGAACGAGCCCCTTAAATACTTAACCTTAATTCTCACTTTACCACTGTTAAATGGCAACATATATGGTTAAAATCCTTGAGAACGAGCTACTTAACTACTTAACCTTAATGCTCAATTTACCACTGTTAAATGGCAACATATATGGTTGAATGTCCTTGAGAATGAGCCCCTTGACCACTTAACCTTATTGCTCACTTTACAAATGTTGCATGCCATCATATATGGTTGAATGTCCTTGAGAACGAGCCCCTTAACCACTTAACCTTATTGCTCACCTTACCACTGTTCCATGGCAACATATATGGTTGAATGTCCTTGAGAACAAGCCCTTTAACCACTTAACACTGATGCTCACTTTACCACTGTTCCATGGCAACATATATGGTTGAATGTCCTTGAGAACGAATCCCCTTAACCACTTAACCCTAATGCTCACTTTATCACTGTTCCATGGCAACATATATGGTTCAATGTCCTTGAGAACGAGCCCCTTAACCACTTAACCATAATGATCACTTTACCACTGTTCCATGGCAACATATATGGTTGAATGTCCTTGAGAACGAGCCAGTTAACCACTTAACCTTATTCCTCACTTTACCACTGTTCCATGGCAACATATATGGTTGAATGTCCTTGAGAACGAGCCCCTTAAATACTTAAACTTAATGCTCACTTTACCACTGTTAAATGGCAACATATATGGTTGAATGTCCTTGAGAACGAGCTACTTAACCACTTAACCTTAATGCTCAATTTACCACGGTTCCATGGCAACATATATGGTTGAATTTCCTTGAGAACGAGCCCCTTAACCACTAAACATGTATTCACACTTTACCACTGTTCGATGGCAACATATATGGTTGAATGTCCTTAAGAACGAGCCCCTTGACCACTTAACTTTAATGCTCACTTTACCACTGTTCCATGGCAACATATATGGTTGAATGTCCTTGAGAACGAGCCATTTGACCACTTAACCTAAATGCTCATTTTACCACTGTTCCATGGCAACATATATGGTTGGATGTCCTTGGGAACGAGCCCCTTAACCACTTAACCCTAATGCTCACTTTACCACTGTTCCATGGCAACAAATATGGTTCAATGTCCTTGAGAACGAGGACCTTAACCACTTAACCCTAATGATCACTTTACCACTGTTCCATTTCAACATATATGGTTGAATGTCCTTGAGAACGAGCCCCTTAACCACTTAACCTTATTCCTCACTTTACCACTGTTCCATGGCAACATATATGGTTGAATGTCCTTGAGAACGAGCCCCTTAAATACTTAACCTTAATGCTCACTTTACCACTGTTAAATGGCAACATATATGGTTGAATGTCCTTGAGAACGAGCAACTTAACCACTTAACCTTAATGCTCAATTTACCACGGTTCCATGGCAACATATATGGTTCAATGTCCTTGAGAACGAGCCCCTTAACCACTTAACCCTAATGATCACTTTACCACTGTTCCATGGCAACATATATGGTTGAATGTCCTTGAGAACGAGCCAATTAAATACTTAATCTTAATGCTCACTTTACCACTGTTAAATGGCAACATATATGGTTGAATGTCCTTGAGAACGAGCTACTTAACCACTTAACCTTAATGCTCACTTTACCACTGTTCCATGGCAACATATATGGTTGAATGTCCTTGAGAATGAGCCCCTTGACCACTTAACCTTATTCCTCACTTTACCACTGTTCCATGGCAACATATATGGTTGAATGTCCTTGAGAACGAGCTACTTAACCACTTAACCTTAATGCTCACTTTACCACTGTTAAATGGCGACATACATGGTTGAATGTCCTTGAGAACGAGCTCCTTAACCACTTAACCTTAATGCTCACTTTACCACTGTTCCATGGCAACATATATGGTTAAATGTCCTTGAGAACGAGCCCCTTGACCACTTAACCTTAATGCTCACTTTACCACTGTTCCATGGCAACATATATGGTTGAATGTCCTTGAGAACGAATCCCCTTAACCATTTAACCGTAATGCTCACTTTACCACTGTTCCATGGCAACATATATTGTTGAATGTCCTTGAGAACGAGCCCCTTAACCACTTAACTATAATGATCACTTTACCACTGTTCCATGGCAACATATATGGTTGAATTTCCTTGAGAACGAGCCCCTTAACCACTTAACCTTACTGCTCACTTTACCACTGTTCCATGGCAACATATATGGTTGAATGTCCTTGAGAACAAGCCCTTTAACCACTTAACCCTAGTGCTCACTTTACCACTGTTCCCTGGCAACATATATGGTTGAATGTCCTTAAGAACGAATTCCCTTAACCACTTAACAATAATGCTCACTTTACCACTGTTTCATAGCAACATATATGGTTCAACGTCCTTGAGAACGAGCCCCTTAACCACCTAACCCTAATGATCACTTTACCACTGTTCCATGGCAACATAATGGTTGAATGTCCTTGAGAACGAGCCCCTTAACCACTTAACCTTATTGCTCACTTTAACACTGTTCCATGGCAACATATATGGTTGAATGCCCTTGAGAACAAGCCCTTTAACCACTTAACACTAGTGCTCACTTTACCACTGTTCCATGGCAACATATATGGTTGAATGTCCTTGAGAACGAATCCCCTTAACCACTTAACTCTAATGGTCACTTTATCACTGTTCCATGGCAACATATATGGTTCAATGTCCTTGAGAACGAGCCCCTTAACCACTTAACCCTAATGATCACTTTACCACTGTTCCATGGCAACATATATGGTTGAATGGCCTCTAGAACGAGCTCCTTGACCACTTAACCTTAATGCTCACTTTACCACTGTTCCATGGCAACATATATGGTTGAATGTCCTTGAGAACGAGCCCCTTAACCACTTAACCCTAATGATCACTTTACCACTGTTCCATGGCAACATATATGGTTGAATGTCCTTGAGAACGAGCCAATTAACCACTTAACTATAATGATCACTTTACCACTGTTCCATGGCAATATATATGGTTGAATGTCCTTAAGAACGAATCCCCTTAACCATTTAACCGTTATGCTCACTTTACCACTGTTCCATGGCAACATATATGGTTGAATGTCCTTGAGAACGAGCCAATTAACCACTTAACTATAATGATCACTTTACCACTGTTCCATGGCAACATATATGGTTGAATGTCCTTGAAAACGAGCCCCTTAACCACTTAACCTTACTGCTCACTTTACCACTGTTCCATGGCAACATATATGTTTGAATGTCCTTGAGAACAAGCCCTTTAACCACTTAACCCTAGTGCTCACTTTACCACTGTTCCATGGCAACATATATGGTTGAATGTCCTTGAGAACGAATCCCCTTAACAACTTAACCCTAATGGTCACTTTATCACTGTTCCATGGCAACATATATGGTTCAATGTCCTTGAGAACGAGCCAGTTAACCACTTAACCTTATTCCTCACATTACCACTGTTCCATGGCAACATATATGGTTGAATGTCCTTGAAAACGAGCCCCTTAACCACTTAACCTTACTGCTCACTTTACCACTGTTCCATGGCAACATATATGGTTGAATGTCCTTGAGAACAAGCCCTTTAACCACTTAACCCTAGTGCTCACTTTACCACTGTTCCATGGCAACATATATGGTTGAATGTCCTTGAGAACGAATCCCCTTAACCACTTAACCCTAATGGTCACTTTACCACTGTTAAATGGCAACATATATGGTTGAATGTCCTTGAGAACGAGCTACTTAACCACTTAACCTTAATGCTCAATTTACCACGGTTCCATGGCAACATATATGGTTGAATGTCCTTGAGAACGAGCCCCTTAACCACTAAACATGAATTCTCACTTTACCACTGTTCGATGGCAACATATATGGTTGAATGTCCTTGAGAACGAGCCCCTTGACCACCTAACTTTAATGCTCACTTTACCACTGTTCCATGGCAACATATATGGTTGGATGTCATTGGGAACGAGCCCCTTAACCACTTAACCCTAATGCTCACTTTACCACTGTTCCATGGCAACAAATATGGTTCAATGTCCTTCAGAACGAGGACCTTAACCACTTAAAACTAATGATCACTTTACCACTGTTCCATTTCAACATATATGGTTGAATGTCCTTGAGAACGAGCCCCTTAACCACATAACCTTATTCCTCACTTTACCACTGTTCCATGGCAACATATATGGTTGAATGTCCTTGAGAACGAGCCCCTTAAATACTTAACCTTAATGCTCCCTTTACCACTGTTAAATGGCAACATATATGGTTGAATGTCCTTGAGAACGAGCAACTTAACCACTTAACCTTAATGCTCAATTTACCACGGTTCCATGGCAACATATATGGTTCAATGTCCTTGAGAACGAGCCCCTTAACCACTTAACCCTAATGATCACTTTACCACTGTTCCATGGCAACATATATGGTTGAATGTCCTTGAGAACGAGCCCCTTAAATACTTAATCTTAATGCTCACTTTACCACTGTTAAATGGCAACATATATGGTTGAATGTCCTTGAGAACGAGCTACTTAACCACTTAACCTTAATGCTCACTTTACCACTGTTAAATGGCAACATTTATGGTTGAATGTCCTTGAGAACGAGCCCCTTAACCACTTATCCTTATTGCTCACTTTACCACTGTTCCATGGCAACATATATGGTTGAATGTCCTTGAGAACAAGCCCTTTAACTACTTAACCCTAATGATCACTTTACCGCTGTTCCATGGCAACATATATGGTTGAATGTCCTTGAGAACGAGCCCCTTAACCACTTAACCTTATTCCTCACTTTACCACTGTTCCATGGCAACATATATGGTTGAATGTCCTTGAGAACGAGCTACTTAACCACTTAACCTTAATGCTCACTTTACCACTGTTAAATGGCAACATACATGGTTGAATGTCCTTGAGAACGAGCTCCTTAACCACTTAACCTTAATGCTCACTTTACCACTGTTCCATGGCAACATATATGGTTAAATGTCCTTGAGAACGAGCCCCTTGACCACTTAACCTTAATGCTCACTTTACCACTGTTCCACGGCAACATATATGGTTGAATGTCCTTGAGAACGAATCCCCTTAACCATTTAACCGTAATGCTCACTTTACCACTGTTCCATGGCAACATATATGGTTGAATGTCCTTGAGAACGAGCCAATTAACCACTTAACTATAATGATCACTTTACCACTGTTCCATGGCAACATATATGGTTGAATGTCCTTGAGAACGAGCCCCTTAACCACTTAACCTTACTGCTCACTTTACCACTGTTCCATGGCAACATATATGGTTGAATGTCCTTGAGAACAAGCCCTTTAACCACTTAACCCTAGTGCTCACTTTACCACTGTTCCATGGCAACATATATGGTTGAATGTCCTTGAGAACGAATTCCCTTAACCACTTAACAATAATGCTCACTTTACCACTGTTCCATGGCAACATATATGGATCAACGTCCTTGAGAACGAGCCCCTTAACCACCTAACCCTAATGATCACTTTACCACTTTTCCATGGCAACATAATGGTTGAATGTCCTTGAGAACGAGCCCCTTAACCTCTTAACCTTATTCCTCACTTTACCACTGTTCCATGGCAACATATATGGTTTAATGTCCTTGAGAACGAGCCCCTTAAATACTTAACCTTAATGCTCACTTTACCACTGTTAAATGGCAACATATATGGTTGAATGTCCTTGAGAACGAGCTACTTAACACTTAACCTTAATGCTCGATTTACCACGGTTACATGGCAACATATATGGTTGAATGTCCTTGAGAACAAGCCCCTTGACCACTTAACTTTAATGCTCACTTTACCACTGTTAAATGGCAACATATATGGTTGAATGTCCTTGAGAACGAGCGACTTAAATACTTAACCTTAATGCTCAATTTACCACTGTTAAATGGCAACATATATGGTTGAATGTCCTTGAGAACGAGCCCCTTAACCACTTTACCTTAATGCTCACTTTACCACTGTTAGATTGCAACATATATAATTGAATGTCCTTGAGAACGAGCTCCTTGACCACTTAACCTTAATGCTCACTTTAACACTGTTCCGTAGCAACATATATGGTTGAATGTCCTTGAGAATGAGCCCCTTGACCACTTAACCTTATTGCTCACTTTACAAATGTTGCATGCCAACATATATGGTTGAATGTCCTTGAGAACGAGCCCCTTAACCACTTAACCTTATTGCTCACTTTACCACTGTTCCATGGCAACATATATGGTTGAATGTCCTTGAGAACGAGCCAATTAAATACTTAATCTTAATGCTCACTTTACCACTGTTAAATGGCAACATATATGGTTGAATGTCCTTGAGAACGAGCTACTTAACCACTTAACCTTAATGCTCACTTTACCACTGTTCCATGGCAACATATATGGTTGAATGTCCTTGAGAATGAGCCCCTTGACCACTTAACCTTATTCCTCACTTTACCACTGTTCCATGGCAACATATATGGTTGAATGTCCTTGAGAACGAGCTACTTAACCACTTAACCTTAATGCTCACTTTACCACTGTTAAATGGCAACATACATGGTTGAATGTCCTTGAGAACGAGCTCCTTAACCACTTAACCTTAATGCTCACTTTACCACTGTTCCATGGCAACATATATGGTTAAATGTCCTTGAGAACGAGCCCCTTGACCACTTAACCTTAATGCTCACTTTACCACTGTTCCATGGCAACATATATGGTTGAATGTCCTTGAGAACGAATCCCCTTAATCATTTAACCGTAATGCTCACTTTACCACTGTTCCATGGCAACATATATGGTTGAATGTCCTTGAGAACGAGCCAATTAAATACTTAATCTTAATGCTCACTTTACCACTGTTAAATGGCAACATATATGGTTGAATGTCCTTGAGAACGAGCTACTTAACCACTTAACCTTAATGCTCACTTTACCACTGTTCCATGGCAACATATATGGTTAAATGTCCTTGAGAACGAGCCCCTTGACCACTTAACCTTAATGCTCACTTTACCACTGTTCCATGGCAACATATATGGTTGAATGTCCTTGAGAACGAATCCCCTTAACCATTTAACCGTAATGCTCACTTTACCACTGTTCCATGGCAACATATATGGTTGAATGTCCTTGAGAACGAGCCCCTTAACCACTTAACTATAATGATCACTTTACCACTGTTCCATGGCAACATATATGGTTGAATGGCCTCTAGAACGAGCTCCTTGACCACTTAACCTTAATGCTCACTTTACCACTGTTCCATGGCAACATATATGGTTGAATGTCCTTGAGAACGAGCCCCTTAACCACTTAACCCTAATGATCACTTTACCACTGTTCCATGGCAACATATATGGTTGAATGTCTTGAGAAGGAGCCAATTAACCACTTAACTATAATGATCACTTTACCACTGTTCCATGGCAACATATATGGTTGAATGTCCTTGAGAACGAATCCCCTTAACCATTTAACCGTAATGCTCACTTTACCACTGTTCCATGGCAACATATATGGTTGAATGTCCTTGAGAACGAGCCAATTAACCACTTAACTATAATGATCACTTTACCACTGTTCCATGGCAACATATATGGTTGAATGTCGTTGAAAACGAGCCCCTTAACCACTTAACCTTACTGCTCACTTTACCACTGTTCCATGGCAACATATATGGTTGAATGTCCTTGAGAACAAGCCCTTTAACCACTTAACCCTAGTGCTCACTTTACCACTGTTCCATGGCAACATATATGGTTGAATGTCCTTGAGAACGAATCCCCTTAACCACTTAACCCTAATGGTCACTTTATTACTGTGCCATGGCAACATATATGGTTCAATGTCCTTGAGAACGAGCCAGTTAACCACTTAACCTTATTCCTCACATTACCACTGTTCCATTGCAACATATATGGTTGAATGTCCTTGAGAACGAGCCCCTTAAATACTTAACCTTAATGCTCACTTTATCACTGTTAAATGGCAACATATATGGTTGAATGTCCTTGAGAACGAGCCCCTTGACCACCTAACTTTAATGCTCACTTTACCACTGTTCCATGGCAACATATATGGTTGAATGTCCTTGAGAACGAGCCATTTGACCACTTAACCTTAATGCTCATTTTACCACTGTTCCATGGCAACATATATGGTTGGATGTCATTGGGAACGAGCCCCTTAACCACTTAACCCTAATGCTCACTTTACCACTGTTCCATGGCAACAAATATGGTTCAATTTCCTTCAGAACGAGGACCTTAACCACTTAAAACTAATGATCACTTTACCACTGTTCCATTTCAACATATATGGTTGAATGTCCTTGAGAACGAGCCCCTTAACCACATAACCTTATTCCTCACTTTACCACTGTTCCATGGCAACATATATGGTTGAATGTCCTTGAGAACGAGCCCCTTAAATACTTAACCTTAATGCTCACTTTACCACTGTTAAATGGCAACATATATGGTTGAATGTCCTTGAGAACGAGCAACTTAACCACTTAACCTTAATGCTAAATTTACCACGGTTCCATGGCAACATATATGGTTCAATGTCCTTGAGAACGAGCCCCTTAACCACTTAACCCTAATGATCACTTTACCACTGTTCCATGGCAACATATATGGTTGAATGTCCTTGAGAACGAGCCCTTTAAATACTTAATCTTAATGCTCACTTTACCACTGTTAAATGGCAACATATATGGTTGAATGTCCTTGAGAACGAGCTACTTAACCACTTAACCTTAATGCTCACTTTACCACTGTTAAATGGCAACATATATGGTTGAATGTCCTTGAGAACGAGCCCCTTAACCACTTATCCTTATTGCTCACTTTACCACTGTTCCATGGCAACATATATGGTTGAATGTCCTTGAGAACAAACCCTTTAACTACTTAACCCTAATGATCACTTTACCGCTGTTCCATGGCAACATATATGGTTGAATGTCCTTGAGAACGAGCTACTTAACCACTTAACCTTAATGCTCTTTTTACCACTGTTAAATGGCATATATGGTTGAATGTCCTTGAGAACGAATCCCCTTAAACATTTAACCGTAATGCTCACTTTACCACTGTTCCATGGCAACATATATGGTTGAATGTCCTTGAGAACGAGCCAATTAACCACTTAACTATAATGATCACTTTACCACTGTTCCATGGCAACATATATGGTTAAATGTCCTTGAGAACGAGCCCCTTGACCACTTAACCTTAATGCTCACTTTACCACTGTTCCATGGCATATATGGTTGAATGTCCTTGAGAACGAATCCCCTTAAACATTTAACCGTAATGCTCACTTTACCACTGTTCCATGGCAACATATATGGTTGAATGTCCTTGAGAACGAGCCAATTAACCACTTAACTATAATGATCACTTTACCACTGTTCCATGGCAACATATATGGTTGAATGTCCTTGAGAACGAGCCCCTTAACCACATAACCTTACTGCTCACTTTACCACTGTTCCATGGCAACATATATGGTTGAATGTCCTTGAGAACAAGCCCTTTAACCACTTAACCCTAGTGCTCACTTTACCACTGTTAAATGGCAACATATATGGTTGAATGTCCTTGAGAACGAGCGACTTAAATACTTAACCTTAATGCTCAATTTACCACTGTTAAATGGCAACATATATGGTTGAATGTCCTTGAGAACGAGCCCCTTAACCACTTTACCTTAATGCTCACTTTACCACTGTTAGATTGCAACATATATAGTTGAATGTCCTTGAGAACGAGCTCCTTGACCACTTAACCTTAATGCTCACTTTAACACTGTTCCGTAGCAACATATATGGTTGAATGTCCTTGAGAATGAGCCCCTTGACCACTTAACCTTTATGCTCACTTTACAAATGTTGCATGCCAACATATATGGTTGAATGTCCTTGAGAACGAGCCCCTTAACCACTTAACCTTATTGCTCATTTTACCACTGTTCCATGGCAACATATACGGTTGGATGTCCTTGGGAACGAGCCCCTTAACCACTTAACCCTAATGATCACTTTACCACTGTTCCATTTCAACATATATGGTTGAATGTCCTTGAGAACGAGCCCCTTAACCACTTAACCTTATTCCTCACTTTACCACTGTTCCATGGCAACATATATGGTTGAATGTCCTTGAGAACGAGCAACTTAACCACTTAACCTTAATGCTCAATTTACCACGGTTCCATAGCAACATATATGGTTGAATGTCCTTGAGAACGAGCCCCTTAAATACTTAATGTTAATGCTCACTTTACCACTGTTAAATGGCAACATATATGGTTGAATGTCCTTGAGAACGAGCTACTTAAACACTTAACCTTAATGCTCACTTTACCACTGTTCCATGGCAACATATATGGTTGAATGTCCTTGAGAATGAGCCCCTTGACCACTTAACCTTATTTCTCACTTTACTACTGTTCCATGGCAACATATATGGTTGAATGTCCTTGAGAACGAGCTACTTAACCACTTAACCTTAATGCTCACTTTACCACTGTTAAATGGCAACATACATGGTTGAATGTCCTTGAGAACGAGCTCCTTAACCACTTAACCTTAATGCTCACTTTACCACTGTTCCATGGCAACATATATGGTTAAATGTCCTTGAGAACGAGCCCCTTGACCACTTAACCTTAATGCTCACTTTACCACTGTTCCATGGCAACATATATGGTTGAATGTCCTTGAGAACGAATCCCCTTAACCATTTAACCGTAATGCTCACTTTACCACTGTTCCATGGCAACATATATGGTTGAATGTCCTTGAGAACGAGCCCCTTAACCACTTAACTATAATGATCACTTTACCACTGTTCCATGGCAACATATATGGTTGAATTTCCTTGAGAACGAGCCCCTTAACCACTTAACCTTACTGCTCACTTTACCACTGTTCCATGGCAACATATATGGTTGAATGTCCTTGAGAACGAATTCCCTTAACCACTTAACAATAATGCTCACTTTACCACTGTTCCATGGCAACATATATGGTTCAACGTCCTTGAGAACGAGCCCCTTAACCACCTAACCCTAATGATCACTTTACCACTGTTCCATGGCAACATAATGGTTGAATGTCCTTGAGAACAAGCACTTTAACCACTTAACACTAGTGCTCACTTTACCACTGTTCCATGGCAACATATATGGTTGAATGTCCTTGAGAACGAATCCCCTTAACCACTCAACCCTAATGGTCACTTTATCACTGTTCCATGGCAACATATATGGTTAAATGTCCTTGAGAACGAGCCCCTTGACCACTTAACCTTAATGCTCACTTTACCACTGTTCCATGGCATATATGGTTGAATGTCCTTGAGAACGAATCCCCTTAAACATTTAACCGTAATGCTCACTTTACCACTGTTCCATGGCAACATATATGGTTGAATGTCCTTGAGAACGAGCCAATTAACCACTTAACTATAATGATCACTTTACCACTGTTCCATGGCAACATATATGGTTGAATGTCCTTGAGAACGAGCCCCTTAACCACATAACCTTACTGCTCACTTTACCACTGTTCCATGGCAACATATATGGTTGAATGTCCTTGAGAACAAGCCCTTTAACCACTTAACCCTAGTGCTCACTTTACCACTGTTAAATGGCAACATATATGGTTGATTGTCCTTGAGAACGAGCGACTTAAATACTTAACCTTAATGCTCAATTTACCACTGTTAAATGGCAACATATATGGTTGAATGTCCTTGAGAACGAGCCCCTTAACCACTTTACCTTAATGCTCACTTTACCACTGTTAGATTGCAACATATATAGTTGAATGTCCTTGAGAACGAGCTCCTTGACCACTTAACCTTAATGCTCACTTTAACACTGTTCCGTAGCAACATATATGGTTGAATGTCCTTGAGAATGAGCCCCTTGACCACTTAACCTTTATGCTCACTTTACAAATGTTGCATGCCAACATATATGGTTGAATGTCCTTGAGAACGAGCCCCTTAACCACTTAACCTTATTGCTCATTTTACCACTGTTCCATGGCAACATATACGGTTGGATGTCCTTGGGAACGAGCCCCTTAACCACTTAACCCTAATGATCACTTTACCACTGTTCCATTTCAACATATATGGTTGAATGTCCTTGAGAACGAGCCCCTTAACCACTTAACCTTATTCCTCACTTTACCACTGTTCCATGGCAACATATATGGTTGAATGTCCTTGAGAACGAGCAACTTAACCACTTAACCTTAATGCTCAATTTACCACGGTTCCATAGCAACATATATGGTTGAATGTCCTTGAGAACGAGCCCCTTAAATACTTAATGTTAATGCTCACTTTACCACTGTTAAATGGCAACATATATGGTTGAATGTCCTTGAGAACGAGCTACTTAAACACTTAACCTTAATGCTCACTTTACCACTGTTCCATGGCAACATATATGGTTGAATGTCCTTGAGAATGAGCCCCTTGACCACTTAACCTTATTTCTCACTTTACTACTGTTCCATGGCAACATATATGGTTGAATGTCCTTGAGAACGAGCTACTTAACCACTTAACCTTAATGCTCACTTTACCACTGTTAAATGGCAACATACATGGTTGAATGTCCTTGAGAACGAGCTCCTTAACCACTTAACCTTAATGCTCACTTTACCACTGTTCCATGGCAACATATATGGTTAAATGTCCTTGAGAACGAGCCCCTTGACCACTTAACCTTAATGCTCACTTTACCACTGTTCCATGGCAACATATATGGTTGAATGTCCTTGAGAACGAATCCCCTTAACCATTTAACCGTAATGCTCACTTTACCACTGTTCCATGGCAACATATATGGTTGAATGTCCTTGAGAACGAGCCCCTTAACCACTTAACTATAATGATCACTTTACCACTGTTCCATGGCAACATATATGGTTGAATTTCCTTGAGAACGAGCCCCTTAACCACTTAACCTTACTGCTCACTTTACCACTGTTCCATGGCAACATATATGGTTGAATGTCCTTGAGAACGAATTCCCTTAACCACTTAACAATAATGCTCACTTTACCACTGTTCCATGGCAACATATATGGTTCAACGTCCTTGAGAACGAGCCCCTTAACCACCTAACCCTAATGATCACTTTACCACTGTTCCATGGCAACATAATGGTTGAATGTCCTTGAGAACAAGCACTTTAACCACTTAACACTAGTGCTCACTTTACCACTGTTCCATGGCAACATATATGGTTGAATGTCCTTGAGAACGAATCCCCTTAACCACTCAACCCTAATGGTCACTTTATCACTGTTCCATGGCAACATATATGGTTCAATGTCCTTGAGAACGAGCCAGTTAACCACTTAACCTTATTCCTCACATTACCACTGTTCCATGGCAACATATATGGTTGAATGTCCTTGAGAACGAGCCCCTTAAATACTTAACCTTAATGCTCACTTTACCACTGTTAAATGGCAACATATATGGTTGAATGTCCTTGAGAACGAGCTACATAACCACTTAACCTTAATGCTCAATTTACCACGGTTCCATGGCAACATATATGGTTGAATGTCCTTGAGAACGAGCCCCTTAACCACTAAACATGAATTCTCACTTTACCACTGTTCGATGGCAACATATATGGTTGAATGTCCTTGAGAACGAGCCCCTTGACCACTTAACTTTAATGCTCACTTTACCACTGTTCCATGGCAACATATATGGTTGGATGTCAATGGGAACGAGCCCCTTAACCACTTAACCCTAATGCTCACTTTACCACTGTTCCATGGCAACAAATATGGTTCAATGTCCTTCAGAACGAGGACCTTAACCACTTAAACCTAATGATCACTTTACCACTGTTCCATTTCAACATATATGGTTGAATGTCCTTGAAAACGAGCCCCTTAACCACATAACCTTATTCCTCACTTTACCACTGTTCCATGGCAACATATATGGTTGAATGTCCTTGAGAACGAGCCCCTTAAATACTTAACCTTAATGCTCACTTTACCACTGTTAAATGGCAACATATATGGTTGAATGTCCTTGAGAACGAGCAACTTAACCACTTAATCTTAATGCTCGATTTACCACGGTTCCATGGCAACATATATGGTTCAATGTCCTTGAGAACGAGCCCCTTAACCACTTAACCCTAATGATCACTTTACCACTGTTCCATGGCAACATATATGGTTGAATGTCCTTGAGAACGAGCCCCT
This sequence comes from Neoaliturus tenellus, assembly GCA_030545055.2. Classification (NCBI taxonomy): domain Eukaryota; kingdom Metazoa; phylum Arthropoda; class Insecta; order Hemiptera; family Cicadellidae; genus Neoaliturus; species Neoaliturus tenellus. The sequence continues at coordinate 88,809,525 of CM061536.1, forward strand.
TAAATACTTAATCTTAATGCTCACTTTACCACTGTTAAATTGCCACATATATGGTTGAATGTCCTTGAGAACGAGCTATTTAACCACTTAACCTTAATGCTCACTTTACCACTGTTAAATGGCAACATATATGGTTGAATGTCCTTGAGAACGAGCCCCTTAACCACTTAACCTTATTGCTCACTTTACCACTGTTCCATGGCAACATATATGGTTGAATGTCCTTGAGAACAAGCCCTTTAACCACTTAACCCTAATGATCACTTTACCGCTGTTCCATGGCAACATATATGGTTGAATGTCCTTGAGAACGAGCCCCTTAACCACTTAATCTTATTCCTCACTTTACCACTGTTCCATGGCAACATATATGGTTGAATGTCCTTGAGAACGAGCTACTTAACCACTTAACCTTAATGCCCACTTTACCACTGTTCCATGGCAACATATATGGTTAAATGTCCTTGAGAACGAGCCCCTTGACCACTTAACCTTAATGCTCACTTTACCACTGTTCCATGGCAACATATATGGTTGAATGTCCTTGAGAACGAATCCCCTTAACCATTTAACCGTAATGCTCACTTTACTACTGTTCCATGGCAACATATATTGTTAAATGTCCTTGAGAACGAGCCAATTAACCACTTAACTATAATGATCACTTTACCACTGTTCCATGGCAACATATATGGTTGAATGTCCTTGAAAACGAGCCCCTTAACCACTTAACCTTACTGCTCACTTTACCACTGTTCCATGGCAACATATATGGTTGAATGTCCTTGAGAACAAGCCCTTTAACCACTTAACCCTAGTGCTCACTTTACCACTGTTCCATGGCAACATATATGGTTGCATGTCCTTGAGAACGAATCCCCTTAACCATTTAACCCTAATGGTCACTTTATCACTGTTCCATGGCAACATATATGGTTCAATGTCCTTGAGAACGAGCCAGTTAACCACTTAACCTTATTCCTCATATTAACACTGTTCCATGGCAACATATATGGTTGAATGTCCTTGAAAAAGAGCCCCTTAAATACTTAACCTTAATGCTCACTTTACCACTGTTAAATGGCAACATATATGGTTGAATGTCCTTGAGAACGAGCTACATAACCACTTAACCTTAATGCTCAATTTACCACGGTTCCATGGCAACATATATGGTTGAATGTCCTTGAGAACGAGCCCCTTAACCACTAAACATGAATTCTCACTTTACCACTGTTCGATGGCAACATATATGGTTGAATGTCTTTGAGAACGAGCCCCTTGACCACTTAACTTTAATGCTCACTTTACCACTGTTCCATGGCAATCATATATGGTTGAATGTCCTTGAGAACGAGTCATTTGACCACTTAACCTTAATGCTCATTTTACCACTGTTCCATGGCAACATATATGGTTGGATGTCTTTGGGAACGAGCCCCTTAACCACTTAACCCTAATGCTCTCTTTACCACTGTTCCATGGCAACAAATATGGTTCAATGTCCTTCAGAACGAGGACCTTAACCACTTAAACCTAATGATCACTTTACCACTGTTCCATTTCAACATATATGGTTGAATGTCCTTGAGAACGAGCCCCTTAACCACATAACCTTATTCCTCACTTTACCACTGTTCCATGGCAACATATATGGTTGAATGTCCTTGAGAACGAGCCCCTTAAATACTTAACCTTAATGCTCACTTTACCACTGTTAAATGGCAACATATATGGTTGAATGTCCTTGAGAACGAGCCCCTTAAATACTTAATCTTAATGCTCACTTTACCACTGTTAAATGGCAACATATATGGTTGAATGTCCTTGAGAACGAGCTACTTAACCACTTAACCTTAATGCTCACTTTACCACTGTTAAATGGCAACATATATGGTTGAATGTCCTTGAGAACGAGCCCCTTAACCACTTAACCTTATTGCTCACTTTACCACTGTTCCATGGCAACATATATGGTTGAATGTCCTTGAGAACAAGCCCTTTAACCACTTAACCCTAATGATCACTTTACCGCTGTTCCATGGCAACATATATGGTTGAATGTCCTTGAGAACGAGCCCCTTAACCACTTAACCTTATTCCTCACTTTACCACTGTTCCATGGCAACATATATGGTTGAATGTCCTTGAGAACGAGCTACTTAACCACTTAACCTTAATGCTCTTTTTACCACTGTTAAATGGCAACATACATGGTTGAATGTCTTTGAGAACGAGCTCCTTAACCACTTAACCTTAATGCCCACTTTACCACTGTTCCATGGCAACATATATGGTTAAATGTCCTTGAGAACGAGCCCCTTGACCACTTAACCTTAATGCTCACTTTACCACTGTTCCATGGCAACATATATGGTTGAATGTCCTTGAGAACGAATCCCCTTAACCATTTAACCGTAATGCTCACTTTACCACTGTTCCATGGCAACTATATATATGGTTGAATGTCCTTGAGAACGAGCCAATTAACCACTTAACTATAATGATCACTTTACCACTGTTCCCTGGCAACATATATGGTTGAATGTCCTTGAAAACGAGCCCCTTAACTACTTAACCTTACTGCTCACTTTACCACTGTTCCATGGCAACATATATGGTTGAATGTCCTTGAGAACAAGCCCTTTAACCACTCAACCCTAGTGCTCACTTTACCACTGTTCCATGGCAACATATATGGTTGAATGTCCTTGAGAACGAATTCCCTTAACCACTTAACAATAATGCTCACTTTACCACTGTTCCATGGCAACATATATGGTTCAACGTCCTTGAGAACGAGCCCCTTAACCACCTAACCCTAATGATCACTTTACCACTGTTCCATGGCAACATAATGGTTGAATGTCCTTGAGAACGAGCCCCTTAACCTGTTAACCTTATTCCTCACTTTACCACTGTTCCATGGCAACATATATGGTTGAATGTCCTTGAGAACGAGCTACTTAACCACTTAACCTTAATGCTCACTTTACTACTGTTAAATGGCAACATATATGGTTGAATGTCCTTGAGAACGAGCTACTTAACCACTTAACCTTAATGCTCGATTTACCACGGTTCCATGGCAACATATATGGTTGAATGTCCTTGAGAACAAGCCCCTTGACCACTTAACTTTAATGCTCACTTTACCACTGTTAAATGGCAACATATATGGTTGAATGTCCTTGAGAACGAGCGACTTAAATACTTAACCTTCATGCTCAATTTACCACTGTTAAATGGCAACATATATGGTTGAATGTCCTTGAGAACGAGCCCCTTAACCACTTTACCTTAATGCTCACTTTACCACTGTTAGATTGCAACATATATGGTTGAATGTCCTTGAGAATGAGCCCCTTGACCACTTAACCTTATTGCTCACATTACTAATGTTGCATGCCAACATATATGGTTGAATGTCCTTGAGAACGAGCCCCTTAACCACTTAACCTTATTTCTCACTTAACCACTGTTCCATGGCAACATATATGGTTGAATGTCCTTGAGAACGAATCCCCTTAACCACTTAACCCTAATGCTCACTTTATCACTGTTCCATGGCAACATATATGGTTCAATGTCCTTGAGAACGAGCCCCTTAACCACTTAACCTTATTTCTCACTTTACCACTGTTCCATGGCAACATATATGGTTGAATGTCCTTGAGAACGAATCCCCTTAACCACTTAACCCTAATGCTCACTTTATCACTGTTCCATGGCAACATATATGGTTCAATGTCCTTGAGAACGAGCCCCTTAACCACGTAACCTTATTCCTCACTTTACCACTGTTCCATGGCAACATATATGGTTGAATGTCCTTGAGAACGAGCCACTTAACCACTTAACCATAATGCTCAATTTACCACGGTTCCATGGCAACATATATGGTTGAATGTCCTTGAGAACGAGCCCCTTAACCACTTAACATGAATTCTCACTTTACCACTGTTCGATGGCAACATATATGGTTGAATGTCCTTGAGAACGAGCCCCTTGACCACTTAACTTTAATGCTCACTTTACCACTGTTCCATGGCAACATATATGGTTGAATGTCCTTGAGAACGAGCCATTTGATCACTTAACCTTAATGTTCATTTTACCACTGTTCCATGGCAACATATATGGTTGGATGTCCTTGGGAACGAGCCCCTTAACCACTTAACCCTAATGCTCACTTTACCACTGTTCCATGGCAACAAATATGGTTCAATGTCCTTGAGAACGAGGACCTTAACCACTTAACCCTAATGATCACTTTACCACTGTTCCATTTCAACATATATGGTTGAATGTCCTTTAGAACGAGCCCCTTAATCACTTAACCTTATTCCTCACTTTACCACTGTTCCATGGCAACATATATGGTTGAATGTCCTGGAGAACGAGCCCCTTAAATACTTAACCTTAATGCTCACTTTACCACTGTTAAATGGCAACATATATGGTTGAATGTCCTTGAGAACGAGCAACTTAACCACTTAACCTTAATGCTCAATTTACCACGGTTCCATGGCAACATATATGGTTCAATGTCCTTGAGAACGAGCCCCTTAACCACTTAACACTAATGATCACTTTACCACTGTTCCATGGCAACATATATGGTTGAATGTCCTTGAGAACGAGCAACTTAACCACTTAACCTTAATGCTCAATTTACCACGGTTCCATGGCAACATATATGGTTCAATGTCCTTGAGAACGAGCCCCTTAACCACTTAACCCTAATGATCACTTTACCACTGTTCCATGGCAACATATATGGTTGAATGTCCTTGAGAACGAGCCCCTTAAATACTTAATCTTAATGCTCACTTTACCACTGTTAAATGGCAACATATATGGTTGAATGTCCTTTGAGAACGAGCTACTTAACCACTTAACCTTAATGCTCACTTTACCACTGTTAAATGGCAACATATATGGTTGAATGTCCTTGAGAACGAGCCCCTTAACCACTTAACCTTATTGCTCACTTTACCAATGTTCCATGGCAACATATATGTTTGAATGTCCTTGAGAACAAGCCCTTTAACCACTTAACCCTAATGATCACTTTACCGCTGTTCCATGGCAACATATATGGTTGAATGTCCTTGAGAACGAGCCCCTTAACCACTTAACCTTATTCCTCACTTTACCACTGTTCCATGGCAACATATGTGGTTGAATGTCCTTGAGAACGAGCTACTTAACCACTTAACCTTAATGCTCTTTTTACCACTGTTAAATGGCAACATACATGGTTGAATGTCCTTGAGAACGAGCTCCTTAACCACTTAACCTTAATGCCCACTTTACCACTGTTCCATGGCAACATATATGGTTAAATGTCCTTGAGAACGAGCCCCTTGACCACTTAACCTTAATGCTCACTTTACCACTGTTCCATGGCAACATATATGGTTGAATGTCCTTGAGAACGAATCCCCTTAACCATTTAACCGTAATGCTCACTTTACCACTGTTCCATGGCAACGTATATGGTTGAATGTCCTTGAGAACGAGCCAATTAACCACTTAACTATAATGATCACTTTACCACTGTTCCCTGGCAACATATATGGTTGAATGTCCTTGAAAACGAGCCCCTTAACCACTTAACCTTACTGCTCACTTTACCACTGTTCCATGGCAACATATATGGTTCAACGTCCTTGAGAACGAGCCCCTTAACCACCTAACCCTAATGATCACTTTACCACTGTTCCATGGCAACATAATGGTTGAATGTCCTTGAGAACGAGCCCCTTAACCTCTTAACCTTATTCCTCACTTTACCACTGTTCCATGGCAACATATATGGTTGAATGTCCTTGAGAACGAGCCCCTTAAATACTTAACCTTAATGCTCACTTTACCACTGTTAAATGGCAACATATATGGTTGAATGTCCTTGAGAACGAGCTACTTAACCACTTAACCTTAATGCTCGATTTACCACGGTTCCATGGCAACATATATGGTTGAATGTCCTTGAGAACAAGCCCCTTGACCACTTAACTTTAATGCTCACTTTACCACTGTTAAATGGCAACATATATGGTTGAATGTCCTTGAGAACGAGCGACTTAAATACTTAACCTTCATGCTCAATTTACCACTGTTAAATGGCAACATATATGGTTGAATGTCCTTGAGAACGAGCCCCTTAACCACTTTACCTTAATGCTCACTTTACCACTGTTCCATGGCAACAAATATGGTTCAATGTCCTTGAGAACGAGGACCTTAACCACTTAACCCTAATGATCACTTTACCACTGTTCCATTTCAACATATATGGTTGAATGTCCTTGAGAACGAGCCCCTTAATCACTTAACCTTATTCCTCACTTTACCACTGTTCCATGGCAACATATATGGTTGAATGTCCTGGAGAACGAGCCCCTTAAATACTTAACCTTAATGCTCACTTTACCACTGTTAAATGGCAACATATATGGTTGAATGTCCTTGAGAACGAGCAACTTAACCACTTAACCTTAATGCTTAATTTACCACGGTTCCATGGCAACATATATGTTCAATGTCCTTGAGAACGAGCCCCTTAACCACTTAACACTAATGATCACTTTACCACTGTTCCATGGCAACATATATGGTTGAATGTCCTTGAGAACGAGCAACTTAACCACTTAACCTTAATGCTCAATTTACCACGGTTCCATGGCAACATATATGGTTCAATGTCCTTGAGAACGAGCCCCTTAACCACTTAACCCTAATGATCACTTTACCACTGTTCCATTTCAACATATATGGTTGAATGTCCTTGAGAACGAGCCCCTTAACCACTTAACCTTATTCCTCACTTTACCACTGTTCCATGGCAACATATATGGTTGAATGTCCTTGAGAACGAGCAACTTAACCACTTAACCTTAATGCTCAATTTACCACGGTTCCATAGCAACATATATGGTTGAATGTCCTTGAGAACGAGCCCCTTAAATACTTAATGTTAATGCTCACTTTACCACTGTTAAATGGCAACATATATGGTTGAATGTCCTTGAGAACGAGCTACTTAAACACTTAACCTTAATGCTCACTTTACCACTGTTCCATGGCAACATATATGGTTGAATGTCCTTGAGAATGAGCCCCTTGACCACTTAACCTTATTTCTCACTTTACTACTGTTCCATGGCAACATATATGGTTGAATGTCCTTGAGAACGAGCTACTTAACCACTTAACCTTAATGCTCACTTTACCACTGTTAAATGGCAACATACATGGTTGAATGTCCTTGAGAACGAGCTCCTTAACCACTTAACCTTAATGCTCACTTTACCACTGTTCCATGGCAACATATATGGTTAAATGTCCTTGAGAACGAGCCCCTTGACCACTTAACCTTAATGCTCACTTTACCACTGTTCCATGGCAACATATATGGTTGAATGTCCTTGAGAACGAATCCCCTTAACCATTTAACCGTAATGCTCACTTTACCACTGTTCCATGGCAACATATATGGTTGAATGTCCTTGAGAACGAGCCCCTTAACCACTTAACTATAATGATCACTTTACCACTGTTCCATGGCAACATATATGGTTGAATTTCCTTGAGAACGAGCCCCTTAACCACTTAACCTTACTGCTCACTTTACCACTGTTCCATGGCAACATATATGGTTGAATGTCCTTGAGAACGAATTCCCTTAACCACTTAACAATAATGCTCACTTTACCACTGTTCCATGGCAACATATATGGTTCAACGTCCTTGAGAACGAGCCCCTTAACCACCTAACCCTAATGATCACTTTACCACTGTTCCATGGCAACATAATGGTTGAATGTCCTTGAGAACAAGCACTTTAACCACTTAACACTAGTGCTCACTTTACCACTGTTCCATGGCAACATATATGGTTGAATGTCCTTGAGAACGAATCCCCTTAACCACTCAACCCTAATGGTCACTTTATCACTGTTCCATGGCAACATATATGGTTCAATGTCCTTGAGAACGAGCCAGTTAACCACTTAACCTTATTCCTCACATTACCACTGTTCCATGGCAACATATATGGTTGAATGTCCTTGAGAACGAGCCCCTTAAATACTTAACCTTAATGCTCACTTTACCACTGTTAAATGGCAACATATATGGTTGAATGTCCTTGAGAACGAGCTACATAACCACTTAACCTTAATGCTCAATTTACCACGGTTCCATGGCAACATATATGGTTGAATGTCCTTGAGAACGAGCCCCTTAACCACTAAACATGAATTCTCACTTTACCACTGTTCGATGGCAACATATATGGTTGAATGTCCTTGAGAACGAGCCCCTTGACCACTTAACTTTAATGCTCACTTTACCACTGTTCCATGGCAACATATATGGTTGGATGTCAATGGGAACGAGCCCCTTAACCACTTAACCCTAATGCTCACTTTACCACTGTTCCATGGCAACAAATATGGTTCAATGTCCTTCAGAACGAGGACCTTAACCACTTAAACCTAATGATCACTTTACCACTGTTCCATTTCAACATATATGGTTGAATGTCCTTGAGAACGAGCCCCTTAACCACATAACCTTATTCCTCACTTTACCACTGTTCCATGGCAACATATATGGTTGAATGTCCTTGAGAACGAGCCCCTTAAATACTTAACCTTAATGCTCACTTTACCACTGTTAAATGGCAACATATATGGTTGAATGTCCTTGAGAACGAGCAACTTAACCACTTAATCTTAATGCTCGATTTACCACGGTTCCATGGCAACATATATGGTTCAATGTCCTTGAGAACGAGCCCCTTAACCACTTAACCCTAATGATCACTTTACCACTGTTCCATGGCAACATATATGGTTGAATGTCCTTGAGAACGAGCCCCTTAAATACTTAATCTCAATGCTCACTTTACCACTGTTAAATGGCCACATATATGGTTGAATGTCCTTGAGAACGAGCTATTTAACCACTTAACCTTAATGCTCACTTTACCACTGTTAAATGGCAACATATATGGTTGAATGTCCTTGAGAACGAGCCCCTTAACCACTTAACCTTATTGCTCACTTTACCACTGTTCCATGGCAACATATATGGTTGAATGTCCTTGAGAACAAGCCCTTTAACCACTTAACCCTAATGATCACTTTACCGCTGTTCCATGGCAACATATATGGTTGAATGTCCTTGAGAACGAGCCCCTTAACCACTTAATCTTATTCCTCACTTTACCACTGTTCCATGGCAACATATATGGTTGAATGTCCTTGAGAACGAGCTACTTAACCACTTAACCTTAATGCCCACTTTACCACTGTTCCATGGCAACATATATGGTTAAATGTCCTTGAGAACGAGCCCCTTGACCACTTAACCTTAATGCTCACTTTACCACTGTTCCATGGCAACATATATGGTTGAATGTCCTTGAGAACGAATCCCCTTAACCATTTAACCGTAATGCTCACTTTACTACTGTTCCATGGCAACATATATTGTTAAATGTCCTTGAGAACGAGCCAATTAACCACTTAACTATAATGATCACTTTACCAATGTTAAATGGCAACATATATGGTTGAATGTCCTTGAAAACGAGCCCCTTAACCACTTAACCTTACTGCTCACTTTACCACTGTTCCATGGCAACATATATGGTTGAATGTCCTTGAGAACAAGCCCTTTAACCACTTAACCCTAGTGCTCACTTTACCACTGTTCCATGGCAACATATATGGTTGCATGTCCTTGAGAACGAATCCCCTTAACCATTTAACCCTAATGGTCACTTTATCACTGTTCCATGGCAACATATATGGTTCAATGTCCTTGAGAACGAGCCAGTTAACCACTTAACCTTATTCCTCATATTAACACTGTTCCATGGCAACATATATGGTTGAATGTCCTTGAAAAAGAGCCCCTTAAATACTTAACCTTAATGCTCACTTTACCACTGTTAAATGGCAACATATATGGTTGAATGTCCTTGAGAACGAGCTACATAACCACTTAACCTTAATGCTCAATTTACCACGGTTCCATGGCAACATATATGGTTGAATGTCCTTGAGAACGAGCCCCTTAACCACTAAACATGAATTCTCACTTTACCACTGTTCGATGGCAACATATATGGTTGAATGTCTTTGAGAACGAGCCCCTTGACCACTTAACTTTAATGCTCACTTTACCACTGTTCCATGGCAATCATATATGGTTGAATGTCCTTGAGAACGAGCCATTTGACCACTTAACCTTAATGCTCATTTTACCACTGTTCCATGGCAACATATATGGTTGGATGTCTTTGGGAACGAGCCCCTTAACCACTTAACCCTAATGCTCTCTTTACCACTGTTCCATGGCAACAAATATGGTTCAATGTCCTTCAGAACGAGGACCTTAACCACTTAAACCTAATGATCACTTTACCACTGTTCCATTTCAACATATATGGTTGAATGTCCTTGAGAACGAGCCCCTTAACCACATAACCTTATTCCTCACTTTACCACTGTTCCATGGCAACATATATGGTTGAATGTCCTTGAGAACGAGCCCCTTAAATACTTAACCTTAATGCTCACTTTACCACTGTTAAATGGCAACATATATGGTTGAATGTCCTTGAGAACGAGCCCCTTAAATACTTAATCTTAATGCTCACTTTACCACTGTTAAATGGCAACATATATGGTTGAATGTCCTTGAGAACGAGCTACTTAACCACTTAACCTTAATGCTCACTTTACCACTGTTAAATGGCAACATATATGGTTGAATGTCCTTGAGAACGAGCCCCTTAACCACTTAACCTTATTGCTCACTTTACCACTGTTCCATGGCAACATATATGGTTGAATGTCCTTGAGAACAAGCCCTTTAACCACTTAACCCTAATGATCACTTTACCGCTGTTCCATGGCAACATATATGGTTGAATGTCCTTGAGAACGAGCCCCTTAACCACTTAACCTTATTCCTCACTTTACCACTGTTCCATGGCAACATATATGGTTGAATGTCCTTGAGAACGAGCTACTTAACCACTTAACCTTAATGCTCTTTTTACCACTGTTAAATGGCAACATACATGGTTGAATGTCTTTGAGAACGAGCTCCTTAACCACTTAACCTTAATGCCCACTTTACCACTGTTCCATGGCAACATATATGGTTAAATGTCCTTGAGAACGAGCCCCTTGACCACTTAACCTTAATGCTCACTTTACCACTGTTCCATGGCAACATATATGGTTGAATGTCCTTGAGAACGAATCCCCTTAACCATTTAACCGTAATGCTCACTTTACCACTGTTCCATGGCAACATATATGGTTGAATGTCCTTGAGAACGACCCATTTAACCACTTAACTATAATGATCACTTTACCACTGTTCCCTGGCAACATATATGGTTGAATGTCCTTGAAAACGAGCCCCTTAACTACTTAACCTTACTGCTCACTTTACCACTGTTCCATGGCAACATATATGGTTGAATGTCCTTGAGAACAAGCCCTTTAACCACTCAACCCTAGTGCTCACTTTACCACTGTTCCATGGCAACATATATGGTTGAATGTCCTTGAGAACGAATTCCCTTAACCACTTAACAATAATGCTCACTTTACCACTGTTCCATGGCAACATATATGGTTCAACGTCCTTGAGAACGAGCCCCTTAACCACCTAACCCTAATGATCACTTTACCACTGTTCCATGGCAACATAATGGTTGAATGTCCTTGAGAACGAGCCCCTTAACCTGTTAACCTTATTCCTCACTTTACCACTGTTCCATGGCAACATATATGGTTGAATGTCCTTGAGAACGAGCTACTTAACCACTTAACCTTAATGCTCACTTTACTACTGTTAAATGGCAACATATATGGTTGAATGTCCTTGAGAACGAGCTACTTAACCACTTAACCTTAATGCTCGATTTACCACGGTTCCATGGCAACATATATGGTTGAATGTCCTTGAGAACAAGCCCCTTGACCACTTAACTTTAATGCTCACTTTACCACTGTTAAATGGCAACATATATGGTTGAATGTCCTTGAGAACGAGCGACTTAAATACTTAACCTTCATGCTCAATTTACCACTGTTAAATGGCAACATATATGGTTGAATGTCCTTGAGAACGAGCCCCTTAACCACTTTACCTTAATGCTCACTTTACCACTGTTAGATTGCAACATATATGGTTGAATGTCCTTGAGAATGAGCCCCTTGACCACTTAACCTTATTGCTCACTTTACAAATGTTGCATGCCAACATATATGGTTGAATGTCCTTGAGAACGAGCCCCTTAACCACTTAACCTTATTTCTCACTTAACCACTGTTCCATGGCAACATATATGGTTGAATGTCCTTGAGAACGAATCCCCTTAACCACTTAACCCTAATGCTCACTTTATCACTGTTCCATGGCAACATATATGGTTCAATGTCCTTGAGAACGAGCCCCTTAACCACTTAACCTTATTTCTCACTTTACCACTGTTCCATGGCAACATATATGGTTGAATGTCCTTGAGAACGAATCCCTTAACCACTTAACCCTAATGCTCACTTTATCACTGTTCCATGGCAACATATATGGTTCAATGTCCTTGAGAACGAGCCCCTTAACCACGTAACCTTATTCCTCACTTTACCACTGTTCCATGGCAACATATATGGTTGAATGTCCTTGAGAACGAGCCACTTAACCACTTAACCATAATGCTCAATTTACCACGGTTCCATGGCAACATATATGGTTGAATGTCCTTGAGAACGAGCCCCTTAACCACTTAACATGAATTCTCACTTTACCACTGTTCGATGGCAACATATATGGTTGAATGTCCTTGAGAACGAGCCCCTTGACCACTTAACTTTAATGCTCACTTTACCACTGTTCCATGGCAACATATATGGTTGAATGTCCTTGAGAACGAGCCATTTGATCACTTAACCTTAATGTTCATTTTACCACTGTTCCATGGCAACATATATGGTTGGATGTCCTTGGGAACGAGCCCCTTAACCACTTAACCCTAATGCTCACTTTACCACTGTTCCATGGCAACAAATATGGTTCAATGTCCTTGAGAACGAGGACCTTAACCACTTAACCCTAATGATCACTTTACCACTGTTCCATTTCAACATATATGGTTGAATGTCCTTTAGAACGAGCCCCTTAATCACTTAACCTTATTCTTCACTTTACCACTGTTCCATGGCAACATATATGGTTGAATGTCCTGGAGAACGAGCCCCTTAAATACTTAACCTTAATGCTCACTTTACCACTGTTAAATGGCAACATATATGGTTGAATGTCCTTGAGAACGAGCAACTTAACCACTTAACCTTAATGCTCAATTTACCACGGTTCCATGGCAACATATATGGTTCAATGTCCTTGAGAACGAGCCCCTTAACC